>VXBA01006127.1:0-18926 GCA_013399895.1 Serilophus lunatus | reverse complement strand
TGGCCGTCCCACACACGTCCCCTCCCCCCCACCCCCCTTTCCTGAAGCAGAACACACACACAGGAACCAAGGGGAAGGAGAGGGGGGAGGGGAGAGGGAAGGAAAAAAAAGAAAACTTTTATTTAAACCTGACTCAAAACAAGGAAAGTTTTCCCAGCCTCAGATAACACAAGACAATAACTAAGTCAGAATTTCTCAAAACTGCACACTCAGTTTGACCACTAGGAAGTCACACTGAGCTCACAAGCTACATAAATAAACTGTGCCATCAAAACAATGTTTTTCATTCATTTGTCAACTGAAGAAGTTGATGTGCTCGAGAGAAGAGCAAAATAAATTCCTTCATCTTAACAGGGGAAGATATTTTTGCATAGCTTTGATTTTTGTACTATGTCCAATGCTAGGGAAAAAGATTGATGAAAGTGTAAGTTTTCACAGACAACAAAAAAATGTATTTGATAAAATACAGAAAACTCAAGGATTGTGTTACAAGGACTTTTATTGGAATAGAAAGAGGTTCTTATTAGGCTTTCCCGAAAGTCTGAGACCAAACTTATTTAGCATTTTAATGTCTGAGTTAGGCAAGAAACATAACTGTGTTGAAAAGATGTTTGCTGGTAACATGAAGTTGCATTACACATCAATGAAAAGAAATATGGCAATATTTTATAGGAACAGATAAATTACTCTGGAAATTATAATTAACAAAAATGATGTAAAAATGAATTGTAGAAAGTGCGAAGTGGTGTCCCAGGAGATGAATACCAAGAACTGCTTCAATGCTTATAGGTTTGCTAGCTAGAAATGGCAGAAGAGAGAGACCTTGGTGTAGCAATAGTATGCATTGTGATTTTTTCAGTCTACTACCTACAAATATCAAATTTGTATTTCTAACTCATCTCAGTTTGGTTTTTTATTGAAGTTTTAGAGTTTCAGTTCACATGACAAAGAAATGACTGTATGAGATTAGGTAAGCAGCCAAAAGTATAATTTAGAAAATTGCAGATATTCGTAATAAAAGAGTTTCTTCTGATAATAGTGTATTTATCATAAACTACAGTATCCTGCCATGAAAAATGAATTAAATAAAATCTGACATTAAATAAATAGATGAATATACACTGCATTGGAAAAGTTTTAACATAAATCTCTAGTTTTAGTCTCCCTCAAGAAGGCGATCTCATCTGAATCTCATCTGAATAAACAATATGCCCAATCTATAGACAAAATAAAACCATGAGACAATATTCATATTCTAGGCTAGGGGTGATGTGATGTGCCTAGTTTTCGCTCGCACAGAAAAGTTTCAAAGTCACACAATACTAAGCAACATTCTTTTTATGTCATGCATTTCTATCTTAATGGGAATTCATCTTCTGGAAGAGACACACAAACAGAAGGACATACAGGCAGAAGTTTGATATTTTATTGTGAATATCTCCCCAGAGTATTTCACTTTCACACTATTTCCACCTGGCAATGCATATTCACTTCTTTTCACAAAGATAAGGAAGAATGTGGATGATGTAGAGGAGAAAGAGATAGAACAAATGACAAAAGGTATTACCCCTGTCTCCACAGTGTGCTGAGATCACTGCTAAACACAGGCATTTTGCCTCCCTTAGGTCTTTTTAGAGTGTCTCACCTTGGTGTACAGTCCTGTGTAGATGCTTTTATACCTTGAGGTATCTCTTACAGCACCACATATCCATGTCCAAGCAAACAAACTCTGCCATATATTTACTTTCAGGTGAACTGAATGGCTCTCTAGGCTCCACTGACTCTATTGGCTCAACATGGGATTCAACATCTTCAGTTACTCTATGCTATGTGTGATATCTACACCATATTAGCTCATAGGATGGGTGGTAAATGCCCAGGACATCTAAAAACCACACCATGCCTAGGTCATCTGTTTCCATTGACTTTAATAGAATATAAACAACAGTCTTCTATGCAGATGCCTATTTTATGTACTGAATACTGGGTGCTTAAAATCTGGAGATGAATTCCCAGATAGTGAGCAGAGCTACAGTACCTAAACACAAACACTTACTATCCTTTCAGACATCCTAGATTATCTCACTTGGCCTTCATCATACTACACAGAGTAGATTTTCTTTAAGACCCAGATCCAGTGTGCGAGGTCAGTGCTGGTGTATCTCCAAAGCATAGGGAAAGCCAAATTGTAATACTGTCTGCATGATTATGAATCACACCAGAAGTGCTCTGACACAATCTGAATCTGCATCAGCAAATAGTGAAGCCCAAAAAGAAAAGATTAGTTAGAGAAAAACAGTGTTCAAATCCTATTATTATTTTTAGAGCTTTTTATTTGGGACTAATCTAAACTGGTACTGGGCCTGGATGCTCACCAGCAGCTGGAGCAGACAAAGTGTATGTCTGGTACATCCTTCAGAAATATTTCAGTCTGAAAGGAAATCTAATTCATCCACACTGATTTCTGTGATCACATTTCCACTTTTGTTATGGAAACGAAAGTGTGGAAAGTGGGAGACTGCAGCATGCTTTGTTTCAGTAAAATGCTCCTGCTCCCAACTAAAATGCTATCGTGGACACTCGTAAGATCTAGCTCAAGTTCCAAAAAAGATGTAGTTAGAGTAGCCGAAGGCTTTTTGTCTGCTAATTTGTCCCTTCCCTCCAGAGGAAAAAAGGGTGAAAAAGAAAAGAAAGCACTTGTCCTTACTGTGTTGAATTAATAAAAATGAGAGTTTTCATTAAAATAATGCATTGTCAGTGCAACCTTATTTTTCTAGGGGGAAAAATGTATCTTCAACTGGTTTTAGCTATTTGCTATATTGCCCTCCTCTGCAGCATTGAACCGAATCATTCTCAGAAACACAGCACTGAACTTCCATAGGGCAATAGTCCAATCCTCTCTGATAAATGCTGTTCTCCACTGTGGTATATAGCTAAATTCTCCCTGCTCTTAATTAGCTGCACATATCTCATTAATGAGCTTTAAATCAAAGCCAGTCAGAAAGTGGCTACTATCTCCACTTGCAGGAGGGAATATTTCCTCCCTGTTGCCCTTAGAGAATCACTAAACAATCAGCAAAGGAGATTTCAGAATAATGTGTCTCCTTGTCCCCTAAAGCTATGCAAATGATCTTTTTTTATAACACTTTTCAATCTAATTGACACTTGTAATAAAATTCTGCCTGTACTGATCAATCTTACCTTAGAGTCATCCCACACCATCCCTTTAAGTAGTGCCCTTCAATTAAAACTTCCACAAGGCTGTGAAGAGTGTAATAATCCACTTGTAGGGAGTGGGAGTTACTTGTTGCTGAGGATTTCATTAAAGATGTTTAAGACTACACATTTTAGGGCAATGGCTTTGTGAAGGGAGCTTTGTGAGCTTACGAATTCCACATGTTGTTTAATTATGTCCAGTGGTCCATTGTATGAACTCTATGAATACCATCCCATGGTTTCAAACAGAATATTGTCCTTTTTCCTGTTGTCTTTTGTCGGGTTCTGCACCCGATGCGGTGATTCCAGTTCCTAGTGTGAAAGGATCTGAGGGACACAATCTTGTGGTTGACCAGGTTCAGGCTTAACTCTGCCCGTGTTTATTCAGAGCTGTCTTATATAGGCAATTTGAACACCGCGCTCAATCTCATCACTGGTTGGTTTAAACAAAGCTTACAGGCTCATTGGCTCTGACCATACACAGGCTCGGCTGCCTGGGTGGCTGCCGTAGTTGTCAATTATCCCTTTTTTCTCTCCTGGGGAGGGGGCCTGTATTTTTCCACCCCTGGAAGCCGTGGGCAGCTTTCAGAGTGTTCCTGGCCCCATAGTCTTTAACAGGCAGCTTTAGCTATATTTATTTGGAGCATTCTGCCACTACAAATCAAAATAATGACAGAAATCACACATAGTCAATAAGTGAAATACTGTTTTAAGCAAATAATTCTAATCACATCATTCTAGACTGATTATCACTTGAACATGCCAATTAATTATTCTGTGTAAGATGAACCATCATCAACCACACGTTTTCAAGAAAACTGATGAAGTACTTGATGGAGCATCAGAAAACCCTTCAGAGTGCCAAAATAAGCTTTGCAAGAGAGATAACTCATTTGTTTTTAGCAAAAAGCTACAGCAGTTCTCCAGAATGGTGGCACAGCTATATCATAAAATATTTTGTATACCAACTGAACAGTCCTGCACACCACCTGTCTCAATCTATGTGATCTCATTCTATGGGAAAACTAGGAGATTTTAAAACTGTTGCCACTTCTACTAGTACTGATGGCAGAACTGAGAGAAAAAAAGAACAATGTTGTTCAACTTATATTTAAGAGAATTTTAAGACTTTTTACATATTGCTGGAAAAATTTCTTATGCATGTTTAGTAATGCCTGTAAATGGGGACAGAGAAACTTCACCTTACAGAAGGGTTTGATTCATTCAACGTAATTAGTGAAATAGCATTGTGTTGATCTCAGAAAGCATAGTCAATGGTATTGTGCACTTTTTACTCCTATCCAGGGGATTTTTTTCAGATCTATTTTTAAACTTTGTCTCTGCATACCATGAACATACCTCACTCACCAGGTTGCATATAAATGCTGGAGAAGAAGAATGTCACCCTACATTGATGTGTCTTTATTGTTCCCCCACCACCACCACTATCCCCGGGATTCCGATGTGTAGAAAGGCATACAGGATAGATGAGGAGACCAAAAACAGAGAGACTGTAGCTTGACAAGTGACTTCTCCAAGGAGTACAGAGTTGGTCATTTCTTCTATTATCAATAACAGAAGCAAGAGACACAAGACTCTTTTCTAAGAATGAATTTTGTTTGAAGGCAGGAACCTCTTCTCTCCACACTGAAAGGCACCTTCCCCCAGCTTCCTGCAGCCTAGAAGGTGAGAATGGCTCTATGAGATAAAGTCGGGCCATCCTTGGATCTGCTTATGCTTGAAAGTTACCTCCAGGCTGTTCCAGACAGTTTCCTGACTCGCTGAGTTCCTCTACAGAGACACTTTATACTCCTTTGTGTACAGAGTATACGGAGTAGAGTTTTGCAGTCCCTTGGCTTTCTTTAGCTCCCTCTTTTAACCATCCAAGCTACCTAGCCTTTCAATTCTGGAGATCTTAATCACTACAAAGACCAGAAATCCACTCTTAATATTTGTAATATGGTGGATATGTTTCTACATAGATCACTGAAGACATGCCTCTGCCTGTAACCCAAGGACTTGTTTGAATTCTTTTAAAACTTTGGCACCAATTAGGCAGAACTACCCCAATTGATATGAGTAGCCAACAAATCAGAATGATCATAGTTTGTTACTATTTTACAGATAACAAAAGGCAGTAGAAAATGAAATTCCAAATTTGTACATTTCTACAGAAATCAGCTTTGGTACGCCTGCGTATTTAAAAACAACCCCTTGCATATGGGAGGAAACTGATTCCCTAGAAGATCCTGTTCTTCAATTCCTAATGAGAAGATGTCATGGTCAGGAAATTTTGGAGAGGTTCAGCAGCTGAATATCCCAGACAAGACACTGAATAGTGCACTCATTTACCTCAGCCTAAATTCGGCTCAGAACTAGCTGAGACGTTGCACTCCTGAACGTTTCCTTGCCATTTTTGCCACCTACATTAGTGACATTGCCTAAAAGCATCTCCTTGCTTGCTAACACCAGTTCAGGTCCCCTGGGGCTAGCAATAATTTAAAATATATTTATCTGCTTACAAAAAGACAGATCAAAGAGCAGCTGGGTTATAGGGGGATGGGAGGGAAGAAAAAGCCTAGAATAGAGGGGATTCTTAAGTTTCAAAATACAAAAGGTTACTTTCATATCTTTTTTGTTTTCACATTATATATTTTTCTAGCATCTCCACAAATATGCTGATAGAAAAAATGAATGAATTCTGTGTGGAAAAAAAAATAAAAATCTGTGACAGTTTGAAGAGCACAGGATCCTTCTGTTCCAAGGGCTCTCTGTGGACACTGCCCAGAAGTGATGGGAATTCCTAGACTCCAAGTGCATACCACTTACATTAATTATTGAAATAAACTTCATATCAGGTTCAGCATTTTAAAATATATTTATTTGCACAGAAGTAGAAAGAAGTAGGATGCCTCCGATGCTTCTGCCATCTGCTCCTTTGAAAAGAAGAGTTGTCTCCTTGTCTCTTGGCATAGATAATTTCTTATTTACAGAGTAAAAAAAGCAGCTCCAAAAGCCTGTGTTAAACTGAGGATTATGTTATCTTAAATCAAAATCTCTCAGTTGTATTTTTGCATTTTACAGTTCAGAATTCCTCATAAAATATGTTCATTTGTGAAGATCAGGGCTACAAAAAAGGTTAAAGCTGACATTGAAAACATACTCTGCTGGTTTCCCTTCTCTGCTCACTTAAAACTCCATCTAAGGCAGCTTATATCTCAATAAGCTGTATTTAAAGCATAGTTATCAATTAAAATCAAGCTAAGCGTTAAAACCCACTCATTCTGGTGTTCCATCTCCTCCCCATTCATCATACAAAGTGACAGTTGTTATGTATTTGGGATTCTGGTGTCATTCCCACAAGTAGGAAACCTACAGATTTTTCTACCATGTTTAAATCACAGGCTGACATCTTGAAAACCAAAATGAATCAAGGTCCAAAACTATAGTCTTTCCATATGCTTGTGCTCAAAATCAGTTTGAAAGTGGAAGTTTCATTCAGTGTTCAGCAGGAAATCATTGTCAGTGAGCTACCTACTCATCCAGCCCTCAAAACCAGAACACAGTAGCAGCTGGCATTTCTCTCAGTAGCTGATGGTTTTTCCTTTAAAAACTCTCAAATATGAGAGATATCATCAGGAATATTTTCACAGTGGAGCTCCTAGCAACCTTCCCAGAACCAAAAGGGAAGCACAATGGGAGTTTGGAAGAGGTAGCAGGAACTCTGTGAGGATACTCACCTCCAATGCAAATGCCTAAAAGCTAGTCAGTTTATGTGCCCTTTGTATGTATGACAGGCTTTTTTTGTTTGTCTTTTGATTGCTAAGGTTCAGTCTTTCCAGGGTTTTCCACAATGCTGCCGGTACTTTCAAAGCCAATTTGGGACTTATGTACTAAAGACTATGATTGTGTCCATCCTTGATCTCAAAATCTCTTTTGATTTCCTTTCTTCTCATAGACCATTCAAATTCATTTCTTTGCTTCCTGCTACAAAGTCTGCATGGTATCAGAGAGGTATCAATGAATCAGGTCATTCCCCTCTCTGCAACTGAATCAGTGTTGTTTGTTCCAGATGTTCTTGTCATTTATGTGATTAGTATTTGGCCTCAACATTTAAAGCATCCTGACAATAACTTAGGTCAGTTCAAAATACTATCGTTTCTTTGTTGTGTACTTCTCACCTAAAAACATCAGCAATATTTGTGAAGAACATGAATTGATTGTGAATCAACTTGGGAGTAACTGTGAACTAATTAGCACAGGGTATTTTAACATAAATTGGATGGATGATAAAACCTATTCAATTAAACACCTGTTTGTTGAATGAGGTTTGTCCTAGCTGATTAATGAGCCTGCAAAGTTAAATAACCACCCACGTAAATGCTCTTTTATCTACTGAATTCTTCATTATTGTCTATTGAGACTCAAACTAGATGTAGAAATTCAGACTTTTTAAGAAGTGATTTTACATTAAATAGAGGAAATAGTCATATGCTAAATGTTTGGCAACACCCTTCTGTGATCACTTTGATTTATGATTGAGTGATGGACAGAGAGCTAAGGAGGAAAAGACATGGTTTGGACCCACCCGCTGAAGGAGAGTGCACTGACAGAGCTCTTTGAGGGAAACTGGGGCAAAATCAGTTTGAGACTAATGACTGAAAGATCTTTCTTTGACACTGAAAATTAAATTGCACATATTTAAAACTGAAAAAGACTATTATAACAGGAATCTGGATTAATATAGGCTTAAGTGCTTTATTCGTTAAACCTGACATAGAGTCCATGACTTCTATGGGAGATAACACATCCTTTATGAAGACATCCAGCTCTGATTTTTAAAAGAGGGAGAAGGATGCTAGAAGAAAATTCTCTGTTTTAACTGCTGACCTCTGCTTGAAAAGCCATCTTTTAAAATCTAGAGTAATGAAACATTTAATCAGGAGAAAACAGATAAACAAAGGACCTTGGGAGTTCGTCGTAACAGGTATTCATGAACTAAACAAGGGAAAAGACAACTGAAATCAAATACTTGTTGTCAGGGCAAGAGCAATACTGATGAAAGAAAACTGAACATTTAGTTTGAAATCAATCCTGCTGAGACAGAACTAGCAATGGTTCCAATGTTAAGATACGCTTGAATAGTGAGTTTTAAGACTTGCACGTATTATAGTTTTGATTTGATTTCCAAAGAATCCAAAGGTTATCTTCTAAAGCCACCTGGTCATTGGTGGTATTTTCTTCCTAAAAATAGCCTAAGGTGTTGTGATTCACTTTCTCTGCAAAATAGTATTCTGAAAGATGCTCGATCAACAGAGCATTTCTAGGATATAGCAATAAAATGTTCTGAAATAATTCTGGCTTGATTATTGCAGTGGCATCTCACACGCTAGGGTAAAATTATGACTACTGGGGACACACTTCACAGATGGCAAAAATGGAGGAAAGGATGTAAAAACTGTGTGAAAAATTTCTTTAAGAATTTAAATATAAATAGACAAGTAGCCTGTGAGGGATCACTCTGAAGTAAAAATGACAGTGGACTTAATCTGCTTGCGAAGCAGCTATTTCTGATACTATATAACATTGTTATAAATTAGTTTGGCAACTTTTTACTTTTAAAATCATAATTTTCTTGGCTGTCTTATTTTTCCAACCCTGAGTATTGTGAATTAAGGAATGCTTTTAAACACTTCAAAGTTATTGCCATATACAGGAGGCCATATCTTAATCTTATTTCTGCTAAAATCTATTTATATATACAAATTAAAATGCACAAAAAAACTGCAAGAGATTTCCTGTGGCTTTGAGAGTTTCCTAAACTTTCCCCAAAATTAAGACCTGGTCTAGAAATGTGATAGCTTCCAGCAAAAGAATTAATGATGATCAGTACCTCTTCTGAATGAAGCCACACAAAAGTCCTCTCCAGTTCTGCAACAGCAGCAAAGCAAATTACTTTGTCCTCCACTTAATCTAACTAAGAAGTGGCATGAGAAATGATTAATGGAATTGTGCTGGCAGTCCAAGCAAGCAAATAAAACTGTAACACAGGCATACAGACCATGAGGGTTTTCTTACCAAAAAAAAAAACAACAAAAAGGTCTTATTGTTTCTTTCATGGCTTTTAGCCTTCATCTTTATTTTTTTCAAGCTTTTCTTTTCAAGCATAATCAATTAATTAATTTTAAAATTTGCTTTTAAGAGAAAATAATGATCTTTTCTATTGAAGTATCTTAAAAAGAAAGTAAGGCTTAAAACAGAATGAGGCCATATGTTTTAATTATTTTGTTAAATATAACCCCATTTGAAGGTCTTCTCACTGTCGGGTGTTCAGGACATCTTTTATGTGTGGGGGGCCATGGTTATTCAGTAAGTCATAAGCTAAAACTTGACTGCCTTTCAGAGTTATTTTGATTTGGGGAATTTTTGTTACGCACAAACAAAAACCGAGTTTGTGGAACAAGGCTACAGAGCCAATAGTTGCTCAGTGCAACAGCTAAGTGATGGCAGAGTGGGCATGAAGATGCTAAATATTGACAGCTGTGGTGTTGGAAGCTCTAGGGTCTAATCAAGGTTATGTCACTCTCTCGGTGAGACATGTTAGACAACTGATCCATCTGCTCTTTCAGGAATCACCTGGCATAAGGAATGATGATTAGCTGCCGCAAAAGTATAACATGATGCTTAAGTGGTGTTTGAATAGTGTTTTAATTGGCTTGCAAAGGCAAGAAAGGGAAAGAAATTTAATTTAGCCAGAATGCTAGACTGGGATTTCTGCTTAACAAGAGAAAAGGCTTTGGAAGGCTGTCCTCAAATCAGAAGGAGAATCAGCAGGTTGCCAACACAGATGAAAATTTGTTTGACTGACATGGACAATCAGTCATGTTAAGGTCCCTGCTTTTTTACTATAACTAGCAGTGGCAGGTCCCAAACTGTTCCATACACCCTGCAAGAGGCGAAGAATAAGATTTGGTCTCCCTGGATGAACTGAGTTGCACAATTTGCATCTCAGTGCTCACAGAAGGACTTCACAGGTGCAGAAGCTCCCTACCTAGTTCATGCAAAAATGCAGGTGCAAACTCCACAAGAACTTAGCTTTAGTGCTCAAGCTAAATGCATATTTGTCTTGAAGGCCTCAAATCACCTGCTTTTCTGTAGTGACCGTATTAGACTTGAGGTACTCTCTTTTGGAGAACAGCAGAACTGTGCATGAGCAGCACCTCATAAACTGATCATAGAATCATAGAATGGATTATGTTGAAAGGGATCTTAAAGATCATCTTGTTCCAATCCCCCTGCCATGGGCAAAGATACCTTTAAGAAGACCAGGTTGCTCAGAGTTCCAACCAGCCTGGCCTTGAACACTTTCAGGGACAGGGTGTCCACTTCTCTGAGCAACTTGTGCCAGTGCCTCACTATGCTTACAGCAAAGAACTTCCTCTCAACATCTAATCTAAACCTAGTCTCTTTTAGTTTGAATCCATTGCCCCTTGTCACTACACACTCTTGTAAAAAGCTTCTCTTTTTTATGTAGACTCCCTTCAGGTACTGAAAGGCTGCAATTAGGTCATCTCAAAACCTTCACTTTCCAGAGGTGATCAAATTCAATTCTCTCAGCCTTATAAGAGGTGCTCCATCCCTCTAATAATCATGGTGACTATCCTCTGGACTAGTTCCAAAAGGTTCATGCCCAGAATTGGAAGCAGTAAATGCAGTTCAGGGCATCACTACTTCCGTGTAATCAATTATTTCATCAATTATTTCCTTTTGTGATTGCATGTTTAATACAAGTATATTTTCATGTTTTCATTCTGTTCAAAGTCTATGGGAGAAATGCATTTCTGAACAATTTCTTCATTTCAAAGAGGCCAAACTTACTTTGAGGATACACAGTTTCAGTTTTAATGAAATCAGCAACTTTTTATCTATTGACACTGTGGGCAAGGTGGGATTAGACATGGGTGTAACGTGCTTCCTTTTGCTGCATAGCCTTTAAGAAGTGATATAAAGATGACTCTGGTTTCCAGACCTTGTCAGAGGAGAACAACTGCGCAAAGCTGGTTGCTCACAGACAACTCTACTTTTTTTCTCTGCATAAATCAATCATCTTGTCATAGGCCATTTTAAACAAATAATAAAATCCTTTATATTATCACACTGTCATTACACAGCACCTGCAATTGCACAAACTTTTATTATAAACTAATTAAACACTACATATTAACTTTGACTGCAATAACACCTCACTATGTGGCACAAGTAGTTTTATATCTGATAATGTTTGTATTGAAAGAATCATTCGAAGTCTGTACTTACTGAAATGGCTTTCTTTGCACCAGAGAGAGACATGTCTTTTTCTCTTAAAAAGACACATAACTATGAAAAATTAAATATTGTCCTTCAGCAGATATTAATTCTCATAGAAAGCACCTTGTAGTGTCAGTTTTAGATGATGGGGGTATACCCATTTTTCTTGATTTCTTTCCCAAAACTCTTCCAGGATATGTTCTTATGGAAACTGTCAGTTTTAAGATGGTATGGTTTCATTGGCTATCACCGCAACTTCACAGGGAGTGTTACTGAATGCTCACTGCCCACTGACTTAAATATCACCCATGTATTTCCATATTTTTCTTGGATATCCCACTGAGAGACATTGAATAAATTCCATCAGCATTTTCAGTTATACCACATCAAGCTTCGGGAATTTCTTTCTGGGTTAATGTAGAGAAATGCCTGTTCGTTACTGTGGGTGTGTGGCAAGTTCTAGTTTTGACACCATTGCTATGCATAGCTTTCTGTCTTACACATCTGTTGCATTGTCATTTTATAGCACCAATTGGTTTTTTGTGAGATTTTATTAATTATTTAATATTAATAAATATTGCCATCACAACAGGTCATCATAACAGAGTTGAAAACTTCTGAGCCATAGAATTTCAAGTGTCTTACAAGGGGAGTTCACTTGGGAATGAGATGGTTATTATTCTAGCACACACACTTCTCACAGGGAGCCTCAGACAAAATCCTGACACTCTCACCCACAACCTGTGCTAGAGGGTGAAAAGACACAGGCTATTCCTGAAGCAGAGAACACAGTGAAGTCCTTAAAGTCACCCCATATTTGACATTTTGCTGCTTGGAGTGAAACAAGGTCTTTCAGAACCTGCTGCATGCTGAGAGAGGGCTCCCTCTCTGGCACAGCACTACAGTTTGTGGGTTTAGTTTCTCCTATCTATTCAGCCAGGGATCCTGCATTTTCTCCAGCAGCAGGTTGAAAGCTATTACATACAGGCTCATTTTTAAAATATGAGCTGAACGAAATCATCTCTCTGTACTATCTTCCTGTAGCTCAGACTGTGCAATTGTGCCTTGCGTGAGAGTTGCAGTCCCTGTGATTGAAATTCAACCAAAAAAGTCATCTTCTGACACTTTGTCATGCTGAGACCTGATGTGGCTTTGCCTTAATATTGCTGCTGCCTACTCTGGGCCTGAAAATGCTGAGTGCTTTTGCTGCTATGAGAATGGGACAAGAGGCCAAAAACTATGGACCCTTTGATCCCCCTTTGCAAATAAAAGGTTGTGCTGACACAGAGAACTTGGGAAATAACTCACATTTGAGCTTGGGAAGGAACCCATGCCTTGCTGCACTAGTCATGTGAATGACCTCCAAAGGAAAAACCTTAGGAAAGTATGTGTTTCTATAAGCAGAAAAACAAAAAGGTGCCATGGTCTTCACAACTGATCCTCTGCTTTGTGCAGAATATTACACTTAACCAAGAATAATACACCTCTTGACACACCCCTGTATTGGTGAGACTCCCCCTTCCTTCAAACTGTCCTGCTTTTCCCTCTGTGTCAGTGTCATCCAAAAAATTCATTATTAGTGGAAAGGAAGACATAGGTGGAAGGTTTCTGGAAATTTAGGAGACACCAAACAGTTTTCACTGAGGTACAGGACAATGTGTTGCCCTATGTAAGAAAAGATGGGAACTGTGAAAGCAGTGGCACCCTACTTTTCTGAAGACACTGAAGAATTTCTTCAAAGATTTAAGTGAATGGTGTGGTGCAGGCCTATCTCTTTCAAGCAGCTTATTTGATGCCAATAATGTAAATGATAGGCTTTGGGTGCAAACTCTAAGAGCCTGAAAGTATCACTAAGCAGGAATCAGTCCTTTAATCTTGGGACAAAGACAATCCTGTGGTTGCCTCCAGCCATTATCCGGAAGTTTGGAAATTTTGCTTCTTACACATCTCTATCCCAAGAACAAAACTAACTTACACTTCTTTCTCACAGAGATAAAACAGCAGAAAATGTAAAAGGCAAGTCATGCTGCACTAGGGGAATACGGCAAAGGAAATGTTAAAAACTGATAGCTTACTTCCAAGGAAACAATATGAGTTCAGCCAAGCAAAAAAATGTGCAAATACTACACTTAATTCACTCTAGACAATTTGTCGTTTATAGTATTTTCTTTAGAGTTTATGAAATCACAAACTCAGTGGGTAAACTGTTGCTATTTCTTTTGTTTAGTTCTTTACCTCGGGAGAAGAATGGGAATATGGGCAGGGAGTTCTAGAGAGCTATTTAAAAATGATCTGGCACCCTAGAAGTTTGCACTGAGGTGCGTGTGGTAGCAATTTCTTCATTTGTGTATTTCATTCATTTAAAGCTCAGATATATAAGTAAATTGCACTATTTCCTTTTATTTTTTCATTTTCATAATGCTGCTTTAATATTAATTCATTTATAATAAATTCAGTATAAGGAAATCTGTACGCACATGTATGTGTAGGAATAGGAAATTGGGCAATTTGCTAAAACGATGAAGTGACACAGAATTTTAAATCTTATTGACTTTCAGGGGAACTATATTTAAAGATATTAATCCCAAGAAAATTGAGGGATAAAGGTTTCCTGTGAGGTAGTGAAAGCTGTGCGCATTAGTGTTAACAAATAGATGGCTAGAAATTTAAGAATTAAATTACCTTAATTTGTGGATTTGCAAAACACCAGCAAAAGATGTAGTTCAATAGACAGCATAGCTCCTTGTGAATTTGACAAATAGCTGTGATGCAAATAAATAGAAAATGAGGCAATCAGTAAATAAATAATTGAGTGAGGAGTTTTTGTTTCAGTGTTTTTAGGATTAAATCTTTTGTTTTCTTAATTTGAATTTTTTTCAGTGAATAATCTTATCGTGTCTACCTTAAAGGAAACATCTTGGTTTTACTTTTTAGCCTGAAAAAAAATAAAAGGATTTTTCTTTCACCGAATCTCTTTCTTTTTCCCTTCTCCACTTTGACAGACTAAAAATCTGTCATTCACACTTATCTGGTTAATTTTTCTATGAATTTTTTTTAAACTTTTCTCTTTTTCACAGTAGTTACGCATCTTATGTTGAAACTATAATCACTGCAGCAACACAGTTATTCTTAATAATTGCATATGTCTGTTTTCCCATGAAAAATGGCCCCTCAGGCATGTAAGAGTTAACTATGGGACCTTAAGTTTCATTATTTATTTCCTGTCCTACTGTCAATTTGGAGATAAAATTAAGAACTGAAACAGATCTCCTAAATCCTAAATACATGACAATACAAACATAAGTTGTGCACCTTTGTCCATACATAGTCAGTGCAAGGTTTTAGTAATTCCAGATGGAGTTGTTTCTTTCCTGTATGTCTGGATCTGGAAGACACCAGCATGGACTTCAGCAGAAGCCAAGAGGTTGTGCATAGATGGGCGTCAACCAGAAGAACACTTTACGTGAACACAGCTTTTAGTCTCTTTGTTGCTTCAAGATACTTGCATGCTTTGTTCAAAATTTTCTTTTCTTTTTCTAAAAAAATAGAGTCCTCTGTTGCTGATCTGTGCTCCTCTACATGTGTTACCTAATGCATGGAAAAAACCTCTTTTCTTGGGGAAGCTTTTTATCCATCGATTATCCATGGATAATTGTTTTAACCATTAGAGGCTGGGATATAATCTGACATGCATTTTAGGATGAAGTGCTAAAGAATCTCATCCAAAATACAAAACTGTCAGTAGACTTTTCCCAGTCACTTTTGATTTGTTTGTGCACCCACTGGAAGAGGTACAATGTCAAATTATACCCTAATATCTGATTTTCACAGTCTGTCTCATGGACTAGTGTTACGATAATTAAAAAGTAGATAGGGAAAGGTACTAGACATTTCACCTTGTCCGTTCCATTGTTGCAGTACACTATTAGCTCTGTTCACATCACTCCTGATCACTTTAATATGCTATACAGTGGGAAATAATCCACAACTGAAACACACTGACTATCCCAGTTCTTCAAAATCCTTTACCATTAAAATCTTGTTCTGTTATGAATGAACCTATTTTTCCTAATTTCAGTGTGTTCCTTCTTTTCCTGGTTACATGAATGTGCAAAAAGTGTGTTCTTTTCCTCTTTGAAAATAAATTTATGAGAATAAAATTTATGTCCTTGAAAATTCATACCATGTTCCCACTTGAATTACTGCTCTTTAGACTAGAGGATTTCAAGTATAAAATTCAAGAATCTCTCTAAATCTCTTATCATTCTTGTAACTCATTGGACTTCTTGCTTTAGCCCACATCTGCCTTGAAGTGGACAAAGCTTACAGTAGAGTCTTTGTAAAGACAGTCAAGACCGGAAGGATGTATTGATCTGTCTTGAAAGCTGCGCTTCTATTGATACATCACACTGTGAAATTTTTCTCTCTGAAAAAGTGATATTTTCAGTCATGTTCATTTGTGATCCATTACAAATCCTAGTTTATAACTGGTTTTCTAGATCTTATACAGAGTGTTGCTGTTATTCAAGAAAATAATTCTGACTCCTTACTGTCTCCTGAACAACCTTTTCCGCAAGTTACACATAGAGTCTCGTATACCAGGATACAATTTTTAATGTCCCTTGACAAGTGCAATTGCAGCATTAGGAGTCCATGCAGTTATGTTAAGCCTTCACAACACTGTTTTATTGCTGTTCTAACAGCTATGTTAAGCCTTCACAACACTGTTTTATTGCTGTTCTAACAGCTCCCTTTGATGCATGTATTGTGAGGAACTCAGCTTGATGGCACATCACCCTCTGCTTTCAAACATGTTTTCAAAGGGCCTGTTTTTTGCTGTTCCATCCTGGAAGACACACACTTCAGAGCTGTTGCAAAGGCTTCTTGTAAGTATGGTCACTGTGAGAAAAGCCAGACTGTTGCCTAACGTTAGTTGTGTTGAAAGGGAATCTTGGATGAGCGAGGCTGATGCTAAGCTTGTCCCTGTTCTCTCTGTCTTTGATCTGATTAAGAAGCATCAACTAAACCTCACTGGTAATCTGGAAAATAATAAACATATAGTTCACCCTGCTTCAGTGAGCAGTAAACAAGGAATGGCAGAGCCTGCCTATGCTGCACTTCATAGCATCTGGAACAGTGATTGTAGGTTTGGGAAAGCAGCTTCAGCATAGAAAACATATTCATTTCCCGATTGCTTTCTTTCAGTTTTGTCTCTGCAGGGAGACATGTAAATGCTTCTGGTAATACCAGGGAGAGAAAAAGGAAATAAATCCAGATAAATGCAGATTTGGGAGTTGCCTTAGTTTTAAAAACTACAATGTAGAACTTGCTTTAGGTCAAGATAAAAGAGACGTATTGTATTCTCAGTCAAAAAGTTGAGAAGAATGTAAAGTTTACTTAAATAAAGCAATAGCTCAGTTCTTAACATTTTACAAGTTTTAACATTAAGATAAAAGTCAAAATTGTTTCAAGTGCATGGAACTGAACAATTTTAAGCTTTTAGAAACCAAGGAGGATTCCTCTCAAATTAATCATTTGTTGAAAACAGGACACATTGCAAACAATGTCAGTGTCTTCAAATTGTCCTTCATCCTCCTCACCCAAATTGCCCATCATAAAACTTCACTTGACTTCACTCACATCTGATAACAAAGATAGCAAGTATGAGGAGCTAAACACAATAAGAAGCTAACATCTTTAGCAAACGGAAAGGAAACCAAGGTTTCAACTTTTACTCTCCAAATAATGAAGGATTTTCCTTTGGGAAAATAACTAATGTAGAAGGAGCAAAAGACTCTTTTTCCTGGAATAACAAAAATACACATATATTTTAATCTCTGTTCTGGCTTTCATAATGCAAGTACATCCTTTTGACTCTGAGGTGCTGTCAGCAAAAATTAATTTTAAAAGTAGTACACATGAGTGACTTCAGCCATTGCCTTAATTTAGTTTTTCACTAAGAGCTGAGATAAGAAATAGCCACGCTGAAACAGGATGGACGGCTGTACACTATATTGTAGGAGACGACAGTGCTAAATTAATCATGTTCTATCTGGAATTTGCAATTCTTTCAGAGATGCTCAAGACAATATAAAAAATTTAGTGGTAACAGTGAAAGTAGGCAGGAGGTTGTGAGGCATAAAGCTTCAGAGGGCACTTTAAATGTGAAAGATGCATTACAGTTTCTCACACATGAACAAGATAGCATGCCTTACTAAAAATATAATAAATACGGAGTGTATTCTGCCAGATGCAGCTGTGAAGGGAGTACTCTCCCAGTCAGATGTACCGAGTGTGATTGACACCCCCTTAGCTTTGCTGTGATATGACTAAATATGAAAACGAACAGCCTCGGAATGATGTTTGCATTAGGAACAACATAACATTCTGTTACTCTCAGAAGCCCAGAAAATATATCAAAAGTTTTGGTACACATACTAGAGGAGTCAGTCTGTTCCTCAGTCAGGATTTCACTTTTCATTTGCTTTCCTGCTTCTCCTTTGCTTTTCTTCTTTTCTTTTTATTGCATTGTCTCAATGCTTGCTCCTGCTACAAGCATCAGGGGAATGAAGGGAAATGTAAATTACCCCATTAGTGGCTCACTGATTGTCTGCTGTAATTTGAATAAATCAGTGCATGCCTGGCTGCAGCAGCAACAGGTGGAAGAGACAGACGTGCAGCTCCCTCTGCTTCAGTACCACTCCATCCTTGCAAGGCTTTTAAACTCAAACACAAGCCTGCACAGCCCTCTACTACAACAAGGATCTTCTCCTTTCAGAAAGAAAAATGTAAAAGAAAAACTCCCCTTTAAGTTTGGAAAAAAATAACTAGTAAGTTTTCTTTTGCATGTAAACCTACCTACTTACAGTCAGTGGATAACAACCAGGTGATGAAGGCTGCTTCAGGAATTTCCATAGCAGTCTATGGAAAGCCCTTCATGGCAGCCCCACAGTCACTCCATTTTGGAGGGAAAGATAGATTGTTACTGACTTGATCAAGGTTAGTGAATGAAAGATCAAACAAATTCCCTTTTTCCCATCTGAATACACTACTGAAGCTTTGGAGCCGGTGGCTCTGCTGAGGATCTGTACAGATTTCTGATGGTGAGGAAGGACCTTTCTCTCACTGCATTTGGGGATGCAGGGAAGTGGGGCAAATGACAACCTTTCACCAGATAGACCCTGCACACAGCTTTTGATCTTGGCAGTAAAGTCATTTGTGGTTATATAGGAGAATGTAAGGCTATGAGAACTGTAGGAAAGGCAGTCAAAAATACTTGTGAGGAAAACCTCCAAAGCACTTTTCCCAAATATAGAGACTAAGTATTCAGTTAACACAGAGGAACACAGTGAGATAGTGAGAGTGACAGTGCAAGTGAGAGATCACAGATCACAGAATTGCTA
>VXBA01006126.1:324342-371657 GCA_013399895.1 Serilophus lunatus | reverse complement strand
AATCATCTATTAATATATCTATACATATACTAATCCATATATATTATACATATATATATTATACACGTTTATCTCTTTCTAAAGATATATATATGTTTATATAACATGTATGTAATATATATAATATACATAATATAATCATCTATATCTTTCTATTAATATATCTATATGTATATATACACTAATACATATATATACACAAATAAATATATATATATATTAATATCTAGTTATAACCAAACAGGTTGATACCCACAGGTTAAAACACTGAACAGCCCCAGGTTCAACATGTCCCTCAAAACACGATTTCCAACGCTTTTTAAAATGCAATAAAATTAAATTTACAGCAGAATTTCCGACTTCCACGGCATTTCCACTCTCCTAATTAGCTCATCTATGCAATTAGCAGGCACTATCAAGCTGAGGTGATAAATAACCTATATTAAATGTAAATTAATATGCACCCTAACATATATTTTTATATATATTAGTATCTAGTTAGAGCCAAACAGGTTTATATCCAGAGATTAACACTTATTAAACAGGCACTGGGTCGACACGTCCTTCAAAGCACAATTTTAATGCTCACAGTTTATATCTCAAAGTTGTCAGAATATTTTGGCACCTGTTATAAAATTCGGCAGGGATAATATTTCTAATGCTTGTCTCGTGTGCTGGAAGGAGCTTGAAATAATTGCTCCAAAAATTAATTTAATTGCCTTTATTCAGCGCTTGAATGGGCATTGCTCAGGAATTCGGGGCTCTCCAAACCAACTGGTCTGGCAAAGTCCATCGTTTAGTTCCTTTTAGATATACTGAAAATGAGTTTTTGGTGGCAAGGATTGTTCTGCTCAGGTTTCCCTGCAATCCCACAGCAATTTTTTGGGGAAGATGTTGGAGGAAACCCCTCTTGCAACGGGGTCTGAGGGGGATCAGAGCAGCTCACCCCCTCCTTGGGACATTAACAGCCACCACAAATTACACCCTGAGAGGGCAAAACATTGTTTGCTCTTTGCTTTTGGGATGAATCAAATGCCGCCGAGCAACACTTAATTAAAACTCTCGGTGTTTGCAGGGCAGGGATTTCCAGGAAAAGCCTGGCTGGGCTCCGAGGCCGGGGGGGATCACCCCCATTTCAGAACCAAAATCCAAACGTTTCCCACTGGATCCCTGCCGTGCTCCCTGCCAGATGGCACGGGCCGCTTTAAAGGAGGGGATTTGCTCATGGAAAGGGACTTTTCAGCCGCCTGTGTCCGAGGCTTGGGGTTTGACACTCCAAGGGAAGCCACAGCATCTCCCTTTTGTTGCTCTGGGAAGGATTCTGTGTGTTCAGCTCCCACGTTAAGCTCATGCACGCTCAGGATTCCTAAATTTTCCAAGTGCACACGTGGCATAATTGGGTTTTGGGTGACGCCTTGAATTTGGGTGACAGCACACAGGGAATGGCTTCCCACTGCCAGAGAGAGGGAGAGCTGGGATCTTGGGAAGGGATTCCTGGCTGGGCTGGAATTCCCAGAGAAGCTGTGGCTGCCCCTGGATCCCTGGGAGTGTCCAAGGGCAGGCTGGAGCCCCCTGGGACGGTGGGAGGTGTCCCTGCCCAGGGCAGGGCTGGGATGGGATGAGCTTTGAGGTCCCTTCCAACCCAAACCAGTCTGGGATTCTATGGTTAAAAAGAGATTCGAATATTTTAATATAAACAGAGAAATTGTTCGTCATCATGTGAATACAACCACCAGAGTGATTTATACATACATTTTATATATATATATATATATATATATATATAAAATCCAAAACTTTATATAATGTGCAGAGTTGTGTGGCAGGAAGCAGAAACTGGAGTCTGCAGGAAGCTCCAGCTCCTCTCCAGTGCCACACCCCATTCCTGCAGTAAAGAGCCCCCAAAATCAGCCACATGGCTCAAAAGTCCAAATGACAATGTTGTCCACCGAATATAATTCACAGTTTTCAGGCTCTTCTGGCCACGAGACAACATTTCTATTCCTAGCATTAAAAAGGAGGGTTTAAAATATTTCAGCTTACAGCCTCTACACCAAGGGAGAGTCCTAGTGCTGTACCCACACAAATGTTGTACTTCCCCTGGTGGGATGATCAGGACAGGAGAAGGTATTTGGATTTAAGGCAAATTTGAAAAGCAACTCATTAATTGGCACGTTGATAACTTTCCTCACTGGACAGGCATCCTTGCAGGAATCCCAGCCCTCACTGGATCAGGACATGGAGCACAAGGGAAGGATGGATGGCAAGGGCTGGGGCTGTGCTGCTCCTCAAATACTGCAAACAATTCCTTCCAGAGAAACATTCACGCATGGTCATCAATACCTGATCAATCCTGAAGATCTGAACTGCAGACAACCATTGCTCAGGAATTAATTAGCCAAGGACTATTAACTCACCACTTCTGCTCCTAATCAGGGACATACTTTTATATTACAGCTTCCAAATCCCCCAAACCCCACACACAGGTCTCAGGGCAGCCATCTCATTAGTGCTGCTGCCGACTGCACTCATTAGGCACCAGCAGACACTGAGGGAGTCATTAAAAAACACACACAACTCTTCCAGGAGCTGCCACTGGAAGCTGGGCTGGCTGCTGCACCACGGGCACTTGTGCTGTCCTTTCCCCCTGCAGTCAAACCCGCATTTCCACGGGCCAAAGGAGCAGATTGCTGTGCTATTTGTGGCTGGGCCAGGCAGGGATCCTTGGCCAAAGCTGCCCTATAGATAACCCACCTCAGGAGCTGCTCCCAAGCTGCCCAAAAGAGGCCTGGAGAGCCTTTGGACACGCTACACTCCTCTGCTATTCCCAAGCCTTGCCAGCAGCTGTCAGCTGCCTGCTTAATAAGCAGGAATAGGAAATACAGCAAGTTCAGGGCACTGGGGAAAGTATTCATTTGGGTCCTTGCTCCATTCCCAAACCCTGGGTTTCCTGGGCTTTAACTCTGGGTTTTCTCCAGATGTGTGTAGTGTTTTGCAGTCAGACTGGACAGTACATGGACAAGGAAGGTTTTGGTTTTTTTTAAGATGGATTTTTTCCTGAGGTTGGACTCAGTGTCTTTTCCAACCTTAATGACTCTGTGTTTTTGGGCCATAGGAAATACAGGGATTTCTTGTCCAGAAAACATTTGCTTCTCAATGAAGTCAAGCATGGCCACAACTTCCGAGTTAGAAAAATTTCAGGTGCATCACAGAGAAATTCAGCAACTTCTTGGTCAGTTTGCATCCACACATAGATCCCTTGTGAGAAGAACCTTCAGAATTAACCACTGCACAGGGGCACAGCAGGAATGACCAGGAGCAGCCAGAGCTCACGAGGAGATTCACCATCTGCACTGCACAGCTTTATCCTCCCACATATTCTGCTCATTTCAGCACAGCACTAGGGTTTTTTTTAATATGCCAGAAACCCCAGCAGTTTCATTATGAGGAGGGCAGTAAACATGTGAATAACAACTGTATTTTTACAGTAAGTACATGCAGTGAAAATAACCCTCCCCAATACTGCTCTGTGCTTCAAAATGTGCACAGACAAGTGAAGCAAATCATGCAGACACAGAACTTGGCTCGTAAATTAAGCCAGACCAATTGAGATCTGCTTGAACTTTCTTCCCCTGAATCCTGAACAACCTGCTGAGCAAGTGTTCTTCCTTACAGCAGTAAAGGTAAGAGGTATTTTTGGCTTGGAAAACCAGCTCTGGAGATGTACAAATAAGGAGTTTGGGTACACCAACCAACAAGGGACGGAATCACAGGACCACAGAATGGTTTGGGCTGAAAGAGACCTTAAAACTCATCCTGTTCCACCCCTCTGCCATGTCCAAGGACACCTCCCACTATCCCAGGTTGGTCCAACCTGGCCTTGGACACTTCCAGGGGTGGGTGTGCAGGAGCCTCCTCAGCTGCAGCGATCAGACAGGGAGGGCTGCCTTCCTTATCTCAAAAGTGAAGAAGGAAAAAACAATTCCTTTCCTGAAAGGCTCAGCAAAGCTCAGGGACACTGGGATGTTGTGCTGGGACATGAGGGGAGCCTCTGTCCCAGCACCCAGTGCTTCTCCTACCTGAGCCCCTCTGGCAGCTCCTCCCAGGCTTATTACTGGGGGAAATAAGGGATGAAAAAGTAGAAGGTGTCTCCATGAAACAGCCAGCAGCCACGTGCAGCGGGCTGGGAACACTGGGACTGCCCCGGTGGAACCCGCGGGGCTGGCTGGCTGGCAACCGTCTGAGCTGAGAACTGCTCCTCCCTTTCTGCCCGTGCCGAATGCACCGGCCCCCGCTGCAGCGCGACCCCCCTCTGCCTGGAAAAAGGCAAAATTACCGTGTTTTCCCCCCTGTGTCACTTCATTTCAGGCTGGGCTGGTGCCACAGCCCTGTGGGAGGCAGCAAAGGGAACACGTTAAACCACGCGCGCAGTGCTGGGAGATGGTTCCTCCACTCCTGCCTTTCCTGGGGCAGCTCCAGGCTGAGCCTGACCCACAGCCACGGGCTTTGGAGCTGAGGGAATCAGCTCCCCACGGGGCCGTGCCACCCTGAGAGGGATTTGGGGATGGCAGGGACTCCCTGGCACAGGAGCCCCAGCATCTGTGAGAGCCGTCTGTGCAGCAAGATGACTCGCTGCCCTGAATCCAGAGCAGCCAGACAGCCAAACTCTGCACCAGCACAGTCCACAGGGCACTGACAACCCCTGGGGCACACGTGCCAATGTGCCCCACGCTGCCACTGCCCCCGAGGCTGCCCGGGAGAGCCTCATCCATCCAGTCGGGGTCCCGCTGGAGCAGCGCTGGTGGGGATGGAGCCGTGCTGCCTCCGAGCCCTGCCAGCGCCGAGCCCGACTCGTTCCCTGCGTGCTGGGGAACCAGCCCGTGCAGTTTGTGCTCCCAGCTCCCTGCGGGGAGGGAAAGCAGCCAAGGGAGCGCTGGGCCGGGACACGCGGGATGAGCTGCGGACAGGGAGCGGGAGAGAGCGCCCTGAGTCAGCTGGCACGGCTCTGCCTGGTGCGCAGGGAGTGCCCACCGTCATCCTCCCCAGCCTGCTTGATGCCCTTCATCATCCTCAGCCTGCTTGGTGCCCTTCATCATGCTCAGCCTGCTTGGTGTCCTTCATCATCCTCAGCCTGCTTGGTGTCCTTCATCATCCTCAGCCTGCTTGGTGCCCTTCATCATCCTCAGCCTGCCTGCTCACCCTCATCCTCCTCAGCCTGCCTGCCCCTCCAGCTGCTGAACAAATAAAAAGGGCCTTTCTGTTTTATGGAGCACAGAGTGCAGGGCAGGGGAGGAGTGAAGGTTTGTTTTGGGGCACGGCCAAGGCAGGGCTGAGTTAGAGAAGACACAGTTTCCCACCTGGGAGCTGCAGGAGAAAGATCCGTGCTCTGGCAGCTTGGCCGAGCTCCCTGCAGTGCTGGCAGAGCCTTCAGCCTCGTGGCACCGGGATAACCTGTCCTGGAGCATGGGATGGGCCTTCCCAGGATGCACAGGAACCCCAAGCATGCCCACCACCACCAGGCACTCGTGTGAGCAGCAGGACGTCTGGGCTGACAAGGAAATGTAGCAATCCAGAAAAGGGAAACTTCTACTCCATCTGCAGATATAACGATAAAGAGATATAATATAAATATATATATAAGATACAGGGGTTTATAAGGTTTTTATAACCATCTGGCTCGCTCCTGGTTACGCTGAGGGTGCTGCAAACCCCAGCTCCCAGGGAGTCATCAACTTAATGGGATAGAAAACACTTGCTACCCTAAACCCAGCTCTGCCTCCCTCTCCCACCCAAGTCCGACAGGGATCAGTGTAACCCATCCCAGCACCTCTGTCCTGCTGTCCCCCTTTGCTCGTTCCCACATGAGGGACCTGTTCCTGACCCAGCCCTTGGGTTTTTCTTGTCCCCGCAGATGCATCTGAAACAAAGCCAACCTGAGCCAAGCCCTCCGTGCCAGCCCCGGCTGTTTGCACATGGGGCAGGGCCCCCAGCTCCCCTTGTCCTGCCTGATTCTCCTGCCTGTTTGGGTTCTGGGAGGAGCAGGAACGCTGCAGGATCCCTGCCAGAGGGTGCCCAGCACATGGGTGACCCTGCCACTCATCCCCCAGCCCTCAGCTGAAGGTTTTATTTGCTCTGCTCTGCTTGATTTAAACAAACTCCAGGACGTCCGTGGCATTCTGGGCAGAGCAGGACATGCAGGAGCAGTAGCTCCGTGCAGAAACCTCGCGTGCTGCAGGGCAGGGATGAGACACCACCTCCAGCACCAGAGTGAGGGCAGGCTTGGGCAGCTGGCCATTCCTGCTGGTGCTGCCAGCCCCTAAGGAGGCACGGCTTCCCGGGAGGGGAGCAGGGCACGCACAGGCCCCGGGTGCTGGCACGGAGCCCCGCAGGACCTCGGCTCAGCCATCGTGCGGGGCCGGCTGTCCTGACACCGCACGTGCCCGGCTGGAGCTGCTGCGGCGGCAGGCTGGCCCCGGTGAGGAAGGACGGGCAAACAGATCAAACCCGCCGAAAACAGGTCACAGAACTGCCTCTGCTGCAGCCGGGCAAGGCACCTACTCATTAGGGTGATTACAGCACCCTGCTAACGAGCGGCGCGGGCTGCCCGACCTGCCGGTCTCAAACAAGCCCCGCGGCTGTTGTTGCGCGTTCAGCTCGGCTGGTGGCTCCGGAGGTGTTTGTTCCCACTGCTCCAGCCCGTCCCAGGCCCCTGCCCTCCAAAGGGGCCCTCGCTGGCGCTGGGGTCGCAGATCCTGCAGCCGCAGGCTCGCTGTGTGCCCTTGGGGGGCACGGCAGGGCTGGGGGGCTCCCGGAGCTGAGCTACAGCCAGGACCACTGAGGTGCAAAGAGCACCCCTCCCATGGATGCTGAGGGGCTGGAAATGAGCCTGGGACACTGGGGAGCCCACAAGGAGCACACGGGAAGCTGCCCACGGCCAGAGCCTCCGGGACCTGGCTCTCAGCACACATGGTCCTCAAGGCATTGGCATCAGAAGCGCCAAAGGAGGATGTGTGATGGCTCAGGATGTGCTTGTGAGAGATCCCGAGTGCCCTCAGCTCCTGCCCAGGCACTGACCCTCTGCCTGGCCACCCATCCCAGCTGGCTCCTGGGCTGCAGGCACATGCCAGCACATCAGACCAAAGAAAGATGCTCAGCCTGTAGCCCAGAACCTGCAGGGAGACCCCCCAACCCTTCCCCACACCACAGGTTTAACCCAGAGTGCTCCAGCAGGTGCCTCGTGTCACCCTGTCCCAGTGCTGGTGTCCCTTGGGGTCCCCACTGCTGCTGGGTGAGATAAGGAGACAAAGGAGCAGGAGCTGCAGGCTGAGGGCTCTGATAAGGAACCACAAGAAACACGGTCCCCAGGCTGGTGGCACTGTGGGTGCCCCATCTTCTTCATGGTCAAGGTCATGGAATCACAGAATCACATGAGGGTTTGGGCAGGAAAGGATCTGAAGGATCATCTTCCTCCAATTACTTCTAATTTTCAATAGAAAATTACACATATTTTAAAAAATTTATATTTTCTTAAAAATAAATCACCCTCGTTAGAAGTTTTTGTTGAAGGATTGGCCTGACAAATGCTGCTCCAGGCACCTCCGCAGGAAGCAGGGGCAGGTCCTGATCCCCCCGCGGCAGGTGGGAAGTGGAGTCACCAGGGATGCTTGGGGATGCTGGGCTCTGCTCCTGCCCCACAGGACATTGCTGCTCCATGAGGCCACTCAGGAAGCAGCTCCTTGCAGATGCCCCAGAGCGTGTGCTGCCGCATTTTTCTACCTGTTTCATCCCCTCTAATCGTTCCTAAAGAGCTTTTGGGCTGAGGGGCAGAAGCCTCACGTTCCCCCAGGGCTGCAGCCATTGCCTGTGCCCGAGGAGAGGCTCGGTGGGGAGATGCCAGCCCCCCCTGCTCCCTCTGCTCCTGCAGCCACTGCCTCCCTCCTCCTGGCATGGGATGGTGTCTCACCCTTTTTCCTCTGGTTTTGCATCCCAAAGGACACCTCGGGATGTTGGTGGCTCCCGGGCTGCAGCCCCAGGGAGGAGCAGGGGACCCAGCACCAGCACACCCCAATCCCACTGCTCCTACCAGCGTCCCTGAGGATCCACCGGGGGGCCCTGCCCTCATCCCCTCAAAAATGCAGTTCAGACCCTGCTGGGAGCCCCTGGCACAGGGTGCCCAGAGAAGCTGTGGCTGCCCCTGGATCCCTGGCAGTGTCCAAGGCCAGGTTGGAGCCCCCTGGGACAGTGGGAGGTGTCCCTGCCCAGGGCAGGGGTGGGATGGGATGATCTCTAAAGTCCTTTCCAACCAAAACTGTGCCAGGGTCCCATGATTAAAGGCTGGGTCTTTTTTTTTCCTTACTGTAAAACTACAGGTTTTTAAAAATCCGCGTTTTTCCTGCGGGGACGCGGAGAGGTCCCGGGTGCTGCTCCCGGCGCGGCCGCCAGAGGGAGCCGGAGCGACGGTGCCGCCTCCAGCCGGGAGCGAGTGCGGGCAGGGACCGGGATCGGAGCCGGGATCGGAGCCGGGATTGGAGCCGGGATCGGAGCCAGGATCGGAGCCGGGATTGGAGCCGGGATCGGAGCCGGGATTGGAGCCGGGATTGGAGCCGGGATCAGCCAAACCCCGGCCCGGGACCACCCAAACCCCACCCAACCTGCCCTTGCACACTGCCAGGGATCCAGGGGCAGCCCCAGCTTCCCTGGGAATTCCAGCCCAGCCCCTCCCCACCCTCCCAGCCAGGAATCCCTTCCCAAGATCCCATCTCTCCTGCCCTCTGGCACTGGGAAGCCATTCCCTGGGTCCTGTCCCTCCAGCCCTTGTCCCCAGTCCCTCTCCAGCTCTCCTGGAGCCCCTTGAGGCTCTGGAAGGGGCTCCAAGGTCTCCCTGGGTCCTTCCCTTCTCCAGATGAACACCTCCAGCTCTCCCAGCCTGGCTCCAGAGCAGAGGGGCTCCAGCCCTGGAGCATCTCTGGGGCTCCTCTGGACTCTCTCCAGCAGCTCCTCATCCCTCTGCTGCTGTTCCCAGGGCTGGAGCAGCTCTGCAGGGGGGGTTATATTAGTGTCATATACATTTTATATTGATATTGATATTTTTGAATCTGCTTTCAAATACACACCGTGGTTCCATTATCTCCGCTGCAACAGTTGTTACTGTGATGACCATCAAACTCAGGGCTTCCCTTCGAGGTCCTTCCCCTTTTCCTTCCAAACACTCTCCCTATTCCATGTATTTGTAGGAGACAAAACTCAATCAGATTAATGATTTAATGAACCCCCTGAACTCCTTGCTGCAGGAGCACCAGTGCAGGTGACAGTCACTGAAAGGCTGAACCAACCCAGTTCCCTGTTTCCACGTGTGTGACTGGGGGCTGTTTTGGGGGAGGATCCAGCCTTTCCTCTGCTCACAGCAGGGCTCTCCTGCAGACACAGGGAAAACAAAGTGCTTGGGAACAGGGAACATCCCTGTGGGAGGCAGGATGTGGGGCCGGGGGCTGACAAAGCCGATTCCTTGCGGAGCACGAGGGTGTTCACTCGCCCAAGCGCCACTCGTGCGCTGTTTTATGACCACGCTGACATTAAACGGGACAAAGTTTGGCTTTACCTTTACTGCCAGTCTGTCTGTCTGTCCTGATCCCAGACTTTGCCCAGCGTTGCCCATGGGATGGTTCCCGTCTGCACACGGGGCTGCCACGTGTGCCCAGCCTGCTGCTGGATGGGCACGGGGTGGGAAAAGCGCCTCGGGAGCGGGGATGTGGGGATGTACCCACGGCTGGGGATGGCAGTGGCAAGGGGCAGGCAGAGGGGATGGCACTGCCAGGAGCAACAGCAGCCCTCTCCAGCACATCTCAGGTCTGTGCTGCCCTGAACTCACAGGTCCAAGGAGCTGCTGGCAGCAGAGCAGAGACTTGCAGCACACTATGGGCTGCCTGACTTCTGCTGAGGAAGGATATATTGCTCATCTCATACCACCTCCCTGCCCTGGGCAGGGACACCTCCCACTATCCCAGGCTGCTCTAACCTGGCCTTGGACACTCCCAGGGATCCAGGGGCGGCCACAGCTTCTCTGGGCACCCTGTGCCAGGGTCTCCCCACCTTCACAGGGATGAATTTCTCCCTAATCTTCAGTTTAAGTCTCCCTTCCTTCATTTTAAAGCCCTCCCGGGCTGCCACCCGTGTTCCTTGTTTGAGGGGCTCCTGCTGTGCCCCCCAAAATGCCACAGCTGGTGGGACCCAGCTCCCTCTCAGCGATGCTCCAGCAGCTCTGAGCACAGCAGGAATGTGCTGAGTGCTGGAAAACAGGGTGGGACAAACACATCCCTCGTCCTCCCACCTCTGGGAGAGGTAACTCCCAGGTCAGGAGTCCGCAGGTGCCCTGCAGAGTAACCTGGGCTGGGCTGCTCCTGCACAAGGCAGACGCCTGTGCCAGGGAGGCCCCATCCCACCCGTGCTGCCCCGAAGTGTCCCCGAGCCGGGACACTCTCGGCTGCGCTCCCGTGACCCGGCAGGTTGGGAAAGCCGCTGGCACAGTGCCCGGCCCCGGGGCCAAGCCCAGCCGGGTCCAGCCTTCCCGGCTGCCCTGTGCGCTCCCGGCTCTGGCCAAAGCCAAGCCCTGAGCGCCAGCAGGGAGGGCTCCAGCTGAACCCCGCTTTTATTTCGAGTGGAGATGGAGAAACTGCGGAGAAAACAAGGGGAAAAGTCTTTCTTTTTTGCCTCTGTTTTGCTGCCGGTGCCGGCAGGGACGAGGTGCTCTGTGCTCATCCAGACTGATGGTGCTGGAGGAGCCGAGTCCTGGGGCAATCCCAGGCTCTTCCCTTCTCCACAGGGAGGCAAAGCCAGAGTTCACCGAGCGTCAGAGTCCGGGGATCTGCTCCTGCAGGGCACTGGGGTCAGCCCAGTGGCACTGGGAAAACACGGCGGCTGCTGGAGCAGAGGCCGGCCCTGGAATGTGCAAGCTGGCGTTTGCTTTGCAGAGGCGCTCGCTGCCCTCGTTATCCCGCAGATCCAGAGGGGAGCGGCAACGCTGGGATGCACTGGGGAGTGTCCCAGCAAAGGGACCGAGGTCCCTCTGGGTCACAGCGAGGCAGGGAACCGAGGGACACCCGAACACAGCACGGAGCCAAGCGGGGAGGGAGCAGGAGAGCCCCGGCTGCGCTCCCCGGGGCTGGGGGTCCAGGACCACCCAGCGGGCAGCCCCCGGGAAGGGGCTCGTTCAGCGGGGACAAGGCTTTGTCACCTCGCACCGACACTGTTTGATGGTTGGTTTCGTTCCCAAAAACTTGAATTAAACAACTCGGTGCTCTTACGTGCAGGAAACACCTCTCCAGCTGGCCCAGAAGGTCCTCCCGAAGCTGGGCAGCTCCCAGCGAGGGCTCCAGCGGGCATCTCCCACATCCCTGGGCGTTTAACCCACTGCTGGCCAAGCTGCCTCCAAACCCCAGCAGCCAAAGCCCAGGGGATATTCGGAGCAAGGACCTGCCAGTGTCGGGGGAAGAAGCTGAGCCCCCCGGCTGAGCCCGGCACAGCTCCTGCCCCCCGTCCCTGTGAGGGGAGATGGATGGCAGGCACAGCCCGGGGAATTAGGAAAGTCAGGATTAAAGGGCGAGGGGAGGGGGGGAAGCAAAACGCCCCGGACGCTTTTTGGCAGGCGATGAAAGGAAGGTTTAGCAGCAGCTGCCGGCTGGGAGCTGACGGAGGGACAACTGCGGGTCCTGCTCCATCCCGAGCTCCCCGGCGCGGCGGCCAGGGCACATCCCCAGCGCTGCCAGAGCCCCTCCGTGCGGCAGGGCAGGGCAGGGCAGGGCAGGGCAGGGCAGGGCAGGGCAGGGCAGGGCAGGGCCCCCCGAGCATCCCTGCTGCTCCTCTGGCCAAGGCGGGGACACGAAACTGCCCCCGGCCGGGAAAGCTGCAGGGGATACGCGGCTTTCAGAGCGTTGCCCGCCGGGGCCGGGAGCTGCCGCCGCCCAGGAGAGAGAAAAGAGGCTTCAGCTGCTTCCCAGCTGCCTCCCAGACAGATTTAGCTCTGGGGCCGGCACAGATGGGGCTGCGGGGCCGGACCTCCTGCGAGCCGCAGGCGGAGCTCTCCCGCCGGAGCCGGAGCCTGCAGTTGCTAATAGAGATAGAGCAAATTAAGCGAACTTAATTCGGAGAGGCACCGCACAATGCTCCCACCTGTTTTGCTGCTCTCCAGCCATCTGCCACCCCTCCACCTGATGCAAAAAAGGGGCTTTTTTTCCCCCTTTCTCCCGACGCCGAGGGCTCTGTTAAGTCGTGTCGTGTCTCATCAGGTTGCAGTGGCAGGACGGTGGCAGCGAGAGCTGAGCTGGGGGGGCACATGCAGAGCTCTGGGATGTTTCCTCCCCGGAGCCAATGCGACCAAAAATCTGCCAAAATCACTGTATTCCACTGTGGAAAACAGTTTCATATGCCCCATCCCTGGAAGTGTCCAAGGCCAAGGCTGGAGCAGCCTGGGACAGTGGGAGGTGGAAGGGGGTGGAACAAAATGATCTTTGAGCTCCCTCCCGACCCAAACCATTCCAGGACTCCATGATTCTATGTTATCTTGTTTTCCAAATGGTAATGGAATGATTCTGCAGGTTGAAGACGGTTGTGCATCACTCTCACCAGCACTCAGAGCTGTGCTTCTGCAAACTCTGCCTTGGAAAATGGCTCCTGCTCTTTGGGAGCTGAAGGAAAACCCCAACCCAAGCAAAGCTCTAAAGCACAAGCTGCCAAAAGCCCTGAGAGGGACCTCCAGGGGTCTGAGTGCAGCCCTGCTCCTCTGCAGCCTGTGGGACCGAGCCAGGCCACAGCCAGGGTTGGGAAAGAGTTTTGGCAGCGGCCACAGGAGGATGGAGGGGTTTAGGTGCAACAGCTGAGAAAGCTTTGACACAGCATCTGTCAGGAGAGATCCTCCCCGGAGGGCTGCCGGGCTGAGATGGGCCATATGGTGCAGGGGCAACTTCCCAGAGGAGCAGCAGATTCTTGGAAACCTGCAAAGGGGCCAGTGAGGCCGAGATCACAGAATCCCAGACTGGTTTGGGTTGGGAAGGACCTTAAAGATCATCTGATTCCACCCCCTGCCCTGGGCAGGGACACCTCCCACTGTCCCAGGGGGCTCCAGCCTGGCCTTGGGCACTCCCAGGGATCCAGGGGCAGCCACAGCTTCTCTGGGCACCCTGTGCCAGGGCCTGCCCACCCTCCCAGCCAGGAATTCCTTCCCAACATCCCATCTAAATCTACCTCTCTCTGGAAGTGGGGTCCAGGCTGTCTGTGAGTCCATCCCACCTTCCCACATCCCTCTGGGCAGAAGTGCAGCTGCAGGAACTGTTGGGAACTGCCCCCGCAGGTGAAACCCCCCATGCAGAGCTGCTCCAGCCCTGAGAACAGCAGCAGAGGGATGAGGAGCTGCTGGAGAGAGGCCAGAGGAGCCCCAGAGATGCTCCAGGGCTGGAGCCCCTCTGCTCTGGGACAGGCTGGGAGAGCCGGGGGGGCTCTCCTGGAGAAGGGAAGGATCCAGGGAGAGCTTGGAGGCCCTTGGAGAGCCTCAAGGAGAGCTGGAGAGGGACTGGGGACAAGGGCTGGAGGGACAGGACCCAGGGAATGGCTTCCCAGTGCCAGAGGGCAGGAGAGATGGGATCTTGGGAAGGGATTCCTGGCTGGGAGGGTGGGGAGGGGCTGGGCTGGAATTCCCAGAGGAGCTGTGGCTGCCCCTGGATCCCTGGCAGTGCCCAAGGGCAGGCTGGAGCCCCTGGCACAGCGGGAGGTGCCCATGCCCGTGTCCCCCCGTCCCGGGCGCGTCCCGGCTCCGCTCTCGACAACTCTTGGCGCGGGGGCGTGGCCTCATTTGCATGAGCCAATGGGAGCGGGGTATGCAAATCGGGGCGGTGCTGGTTGGCCGGGGCGCGGCGGGGGCCGCGCGCGCGGGGCGCCTTTGTCCGGCAGAGGCGGCGGGGCCGGAGCGCGGCCGGTCCGAGCGTCCGTCCGTCCGTCCCTCGGTCCGTCCGTCCCTCCCTGTCCCTCCATCGGTCCCGTGATGACTCTGGAGGAGCTGCCCGGGGAGCGCCGCGCCGCCGGGAGGTGAGGTCGGCGGGGGTGNGGTCGGCGGGGGTGGGTGTGCGGGAGGGTCCGGCGGAGGCGCCGCGCGGGGCCGGCGGTGACGGGCGCTGTCCGGGCAGGATGGAGCAGGCGGCGGACGCGCTGCTGGAGGTNCCGGGCGCGGTGCCCGCCGTGACGGCGCTGCCCCGCAGGGACCCCGATAACGTGGTGCTGTGCCTGCTGGCGGCCGAGGAGGAGGAGGCGGGGGACGCGGCGCTGCAGATCCACTTCACTCTGCTGCGGGCCTTCTGCTGCGAGAACGACATCAACATCCTGCGCGTCAGCAACCCGTCCCGCCTGGCGCAGCTGCTGCTGCCCGCCGCGGGCCCCGAGCCGCCCGCAGACCTGCACTGCGTGCTCGTCACGGTGAGCGGGGCACTGCCCGCGGCACTGCCCGCGGGGGGCACCCGGGGCGCTGCGGGAACCAGCGGCACCCCCGAACCCGCCGCGCCCGGGACTCGAACCCGCGGCCTCCGCGCCGGGAGAGCGGGGGCTCCGCGCGGGCTGTTCCCGTCGCTTCGCCTTTATTTGTCTCCTCCTTCCCCTTTGTCCTTCCTGCTTTTATTCTCTTGTCTCCCCCTTTTCGTTTTCGTGTTCTCCCCCTTTTTCCTTTCCCTCTTCCTCCTCTTTTCCTTTCCTTGTTCTTCCCCCTTTTCCTTTCCCTCTTCCTCCTCTTTTCCTTCCCCTCTTTCTCCCCCTGTTCCTTTCTGCCCCTCTTCTTTTTGCCCTCTTCCCCTCCCTTCTTTCCCCTCTATTTTCCCCTTGTCTTCCCCTCTTTTTTCCCCTCCCCTCCTCTCCCCAGGAGCCCAAACCTCGCTCTGACGCTCCCCGGGCTGCCTTGTTTGTTTGCCTCGCTGGCAATTTAAGATGATTCACGCTCCTGGACTTTTGCTGCTGCGCTTTATTTTTTTTTTTTTTCTCTTTCCCCTCTGTGTGCCGGGCTGTTTTTGTTGCTCTGTCCGAGCCTTTGGCCCTTCCCTTTCCAGAACCCGCATGCCTCGCAGTGGAAGGATCCAGCGCTGAGTCAGCTGATGTGTTTCTGCCGGGAGAGCCGGTACCTGGATCAGTGGGTGCCTGTGATCAACCTCCCGGAGCGGTGACCCGGCCCCTGCGGAGCTGCAACACTTTTCCCACTCGCTCAGGAAGGAACTCCCTGCCCTGCCACCGGGGCGAGGGGGTGGGGAGGAAAAATAGAACCCGACAAACAACAAAAAAAAACCCGAGAAAATAAACCCTAAAAGCTGCCGGGGGGTGGGGGGGTTTGGCTGCAGTGGAGAGATGTGTTGTGTGGGGATGAAGGAAAAGGGGTCCCTGCCAGGGGGCAGAGCCCAGCCTGAGGTGCCAGGGGTGCCTGCACACCCTTCACTTGCTGGCCTTAAGTGCAACTTAAAATTCCTGATTGAAACACCTTAAAGAGCAAAAAAAAAAAAAAAATTAAAAAAAAATCGAGGCGTTTTGCCACCAATGTTATTGTATTTTTGGGATGTTAATTCTCACGTTTGTATGCTAAGATATATAATAATAATAAGTTATTTTCTGATATTGATGGAAAAATTATTTATACTTGGAGGTTTGAGAACCAAAATGCCCTTAAGCAGTTGGTCTGCAACCACAAATCTACCAGTTGGCTGCAAAAGCAGCAACATTAATATAATTGTTTGAAATTTGAGTGTTTTTTGGGGATGGGGGGGGGGTGTTAGTGTTTCTATTTTGTGTTGTTGTTATTTTATTTTTTTTTTTGAAATAAAGTTTCAAATCAAACCTTTGACCCAGGCTTTGGTTTCCTCTCTCCATCAGTGCCCAGGCAAAAGGGCTCAGCAGCAGCTGGCCGTGGGCAAGGTCCTGTTGTGCTGCTCCTCTGTGGTTTATTCCCGGCCCCTCCCAAGCCATTAAAGGCCGGAGCAGCCGAGGTGCTGCAGGAAATGTTGGGAATGGGATTGATTGATTTGTTTCGCTCCGAAAAGGCGCAGAGGTGGAGCTGCCCCCGCTCCTGCGAGGAGGAGAACTCGGCCCCAGGGGTCCCTGCACCGCGGCCTCTGCAAACGTTGGTTCCCTGGGGATGTCCCTGTGCCAGGCTCCTCTTTAATGCCAGGGCCGGGCTGGCACACAGCTGGGATTTCTCCCAGGAAAAGCAGCCTCTCACACCCACGGTGCCAGGGGAGGGACTCGCCCACATTGGAGCTTCCTAATGGCAGATGTGGGACCCCCACAGCCCCTGTGTGCCCCCAGCAGTGGCACTGGGGGTCCCTGTCCCCAGCAGTGGCACTGAGGGTCTCTGTGCCCCTGGCACTGGGGGGTTCCTGTCCCCATCAGTGGCACTGGGGATCCCCAGCAGTGGCACTGGGGGTATGTGTGCCCCCATCAGTGGCACTGGGGATCCCCAGCAGTGGCACTGGGGGTATGTGTGCCCCCAGCAGTGGCACTGGGGATCCCCAGCAGTGGCACTGGGGGTATGTCTGCGCCCAGCAGCGGCACTGGGGNTATGTGTGCCCCCAGCAGTGGCACTGGGGATCCCCAGCAGTGGCACTGGGGGTATGTGTGCCCCCATCAGTGGCACTGGGGATCCCCAGCAGTGGCACTGGGGGGTTCCTGTCCCCATCAGTGGCACTGTGGATCCCCAGCAGTGGCACTGGGGGTATCTGTGCCCCCAGCAGTGGCACTGGGGGTCTCTGTGCCCCCAGCACTGGCACTAACGGGGGTCCCTGTGCCCCCAGCAGTAGCAGTAGGAGTCCCCAGCACTGGCACTGGGGAGGTCCCTGTTCCCCCAGCACTGGCACTGGGGAGGTCCCTGTGCCCCCAGCAGTGGCACTGGGGGTCCCCAGCAGTGGCACTGGGGGTATGTGTGCCCCCAGCACTGGCACTAGGGGGGTCCCTGTGCCCCCAGCAGTAACAGTAGGGGTCCCCAGCAGTGGCACTGGGGGTCCCTGTGCCCCCAGCAGTGGCACTGGGGGTCCCTGTGTCCCACCCCCAGCAGGACCAGTGCCAGCCCAGCCAAGAGCTGAGGCTGCAGCACTTCTCCTGCCCCTGGCTGCTCCAGCCCAAGGCCCCCCATCCCCACCCGTGCCCAGGACCAGGCAGGCGCCACCCTGTGCCCTGGGACACTCCAGATTTGCAGATTGTTCTTCCAAACTCAATCCCACCCCGGTTTCTCCTGGTCTCACCCTCCCAGCCCTGTCCCCACACTACAAACTGGCCACGCCCTGGGGGTGGCCCTGGGGGCACCTGGCCCAGCACACAGACCCCTAAATGCTCAGGTTTCACCCCCAAATCAGCCAGTTTGGCCCAGGGGAGAGGGGCAGCACGCTGCTGGAGCAAAAAATGACACTGGGGCATCCCTGGGGCACCCCTGGGGCACCCCCAGATTCTCCCAGCACCTCTGGATGCAATGGTCTCACTTCTGCTTTTTAAAAAAAACCGACAAGGGCAGAGTCTGTATTTCCCCCAGATTTTAGAATTCCTGCTTTTTTCCTGGGAGCACTTACAGCAAACAGGGAAGCCCAGACAGCTCCAGATGTCACCGATTTCAGTAACACTGTACAGGGAAAATCTGGGGAAAGCAGGAGTTTGCCAAGGCTCTGCAGAGTGAATGCTGGCAGATGTGCTGGATCCCCAGGCAGGACCCCACAGCTGGATCCTCATCCAGGATCCCACAGCTGGATCTCCACTCAGGATCCCACAGCTGGATCCCCATCCAAGATCCCACAGCTGGATCCCCAGCCAGGATCCCACAGCTGGATCCTCACCCAGGATCCCACAGCTGGATTGGAGGCTGGATCCCACAGCTGGATCCCCAGCCAGGATCCCACAGCTGGATCTCCACTCAGGATCCCACAGCTGGATCCCCAAGATCCCACAGCTGGATCCCCACCCAGGATCCCACAGCTGGATCCCCAGCCAGGATCCCACAGCTGGATCCCCAGGCAGGATCCCACAGCTGGATCCCCAGGCTGGATCCCACAGCTGGATCCCCACCCAGGATCCCACAGCTGGATCCCCACCCAGGATCCCACAGCTGGATCCCCACCCAGGATCCCACAGCTGCATCCCCAGCCAGGATCCCACAGCTGGATCCCCAGGCAGGAGCCCACAGCTGGATCCTCAGTCAGGATCCCACAGCTGGATCCCCACCCAGGATCCCACAGCTGGATGGGAGGCTGGATCCCACAGCTGGATCCTCATCCAGGCCCTGCCCTGGGCACAAAGCAAAGCCAGACAGGAACAGCCACCCCTGCAGCCCCTGGGGAGGGATTTTTGGACTGGGAGCAGGGATCTCCAACCAAACACCTCCTCAGATTCCTGGGAAGACAATAACCAGGCAACAGCAGGAGGCTCCTTCCCTCCCTGCACCCCACGAAGCTGCTTGGCCACCTCTGGGCACAGCTGGAGTTCTCTCAACAGCCCCACACTGAGCAATGAACTGAGGCAATTAATTCTTACAAGATGTCTGATAAAATGATAGACACAAACACAGGCCAAAAGAATTAGTGGAGCTACATTATTGGTTCTTTTCAATTGCCACTAGAAAAATATTCAAATTATAAAAATAATTTGCAGGAAAGCACAGGATAAGCAGCACAAGTGTCTGTCAGGCTGATTTTGGAGCTCTTTGTCAAAGAGGCTTGTTAAACAAAGATATAATTTCTCTCTCTATATCAATGATGAGTCTATAATTTCAGCTAGAAATGACAAATAAGCAATGACAAGTGGTTAATAAAGTGTAAATACCCTCACAGAAATGCAGTTATGGCACATCACAACCTCAGCTGGGTGCAGAAAAGGACATTTGCAGCCAGCTGAAGTCAGGATTATTATTAAACCCTTCAAAATTTGCTGTTAATATGCAATATTTGCATAAAGTTTCTGCATATATATATATCTATATATACACAGGCACACAGAGAAAGACATTTTTATTATGTGTATATATAAAATAGACTTGATGGAAAGGCCCTCCAATTAGAAATGCAGCCCCACGAGCTGGGTAGAGTGTGGCAATTTTCTCCTCTAAAAATGATTATCTTTTTTTTAAAAAAAAAAGAGTCAAATGCAGACTCCCTGCACAGAACAGAGCTGGGATTGGGAGCAAGGGCAGCATTCCTGCCAGGGCACTGCCAGCCTTCCAGTCCAGGGGTTTTATACTAACAGGGATTTTTAATTCAATGCAGAGCAGCAGAACCCAAGCTGAAAATTCTACTTTTTCCACCTCTTATTAAAAAACAAAAAAGCAGGAGGAGCAAGCTGCAGGTCTCTGCTCCTCCACTCTCCACTTGCAAGCCCTGGGAAGAGAGGCCAGAGGGAGGAAGGCTGTGGCACAGCTCCCTGCAGCTGCTACAATCATTTTGCAAGGTAGTTTTGTTTGGTTTTGTTTTTTTTTTTTGTTAGAAAATGCACTTGAAACGTGTCTGTGCACGAGCAGGTGCTGCCAGCACAGGCACAACCCCCCCCCAGAAATTCATCCTTTGAGGAAATGTAAACCCAGAGATGTTCCATCAGCTCTGCACAGCTTTGCCTCTGCTTTCTCAGCAAAGCTCAGGCAACTTTGGTCTTGTTGGACTTGGCAAATGCCCCTAAAACCCCCCCAAGTGCAGAGACCCCTCCCAGGCTCCAGCAACACCCCCTTTCCCTGGCCAGGACAGGCAGGAATTCAGCTTGAACCCTTCCTAAGAAAGATAAGGATCAGAGGGAATGCTTTGGAAAGCTTGGTGGGGAAGGAGCCAGGGAAGGAAGAGCTGGGAGCTCCCAAGTGTTGGAGCTGGGATTTGCCCAGGGCTGGGGAGGAGCTGCCCCTCTCCTACAACAAAATGCAGGTTTTCTTGTCCTTGAAAGGGTTCTCAGAAGCAGGAATGCCCATGAGCAGAGGGTCCTTCTTGGCATGTTCCTCACAGTACAGCATGAGGTCTGCTGAGGCTTTGGACACCTGCAGGAAACAGGGAATGGGAAAAGCTGAGAGCTGGGGGGGGACAAAGTCCCTGTGTGGGATGGGAGAGCTGCTCAGAGGTGGAAATATTCTGTCTCCTGGCTTTAAACCCCTGGAGAAGGAAAGGATGGACCCCCCCAGTGGTGTTTGGGATTGGTTTGGGACACCAGGAAAAGGTTCCACTTGGCTCCTGTGAAAGCTGGAGATAAACAGGAGGAGGGCCCAAATAACACAGTGGGCTGTAATGAGGAATTTCTCCTCCATCCTGGAGTGACAGGGAAGGAAAAGAGGGAATGGCTTCCCTGTGCCAGAAGGCAGGAGTGGATGGGACATGGGGCCACAAGAACTGGATTTATTTGAGCTGAAATGTTGCTTCACGTTTGGAGAGGGGGCAAACACTGAGCTGTTGGTCCATCCCCCAGCTGCAAGGGGAAAAACAAGGAGAGAAAGGAGGGCAAAGGATGTGCTCTCACCTTTATCCTCTCTATTGAGGCCTCTATCCTGAGCTGCTGCACAGTCCTCCGGGCCTGAGTGATGTTGTTGGTCGTGGTGGCTGTTTTGCCAGACATTTTCAGTGGAGCAGGGAAATTCTGCTTGGAAAAGCAACAGGTTATTTTTCCAGAGGGCAGCACAGCACCTTAAATTGCTTTTACACAGAGGCATCCACGACATGCTGCAAAAAAGGGGCTTTTTAAAACAATTCTTGTGACACCCAACAGGACCAGGCAGCTAAAAACCAGCTCTGGAGGTAAAACAGCTTTCAAAAAAACCCCAGGGAGCTGCTGTGCAGCTCTGCCCCTGGGCTGAGCCTGTGGCAGAGCAGGATGGGCAGAGCCACAGCTGCTCCAGCAGTGATCCCAGCACCCCTTTGGCAGCTTGATCCCCCATTTTTGGCTCTCCAGGGGAGCCCAGGGTGTGCCAGGGTGCCACTGCATCCCTGAGAGTTGGAGCAGGGAAGGAGACTTGCTCCTGAGCCCACCAAAGGACAAGGAGTGAGCCAGGCTTAAACCACAGGATCACTGAGCTTGGAAAAGCCCTCTGGGATGGAGTCCAACCCCCCCCAGCCCTGCCAAGGCCACCCCTGCCCCATGTCCCCAAGTGCCACATCCACAGGGCTTTAAATCCCTGCAGGGATGGGGATCCTCCCTGCCCAGGGCTGGCCAAACCTTTTCAGGAAGGAATTATCCCCACAGCCCAGGCTGATCCCTGGCTGTTCCTCACTCCATCCAAGCACTGCTGGGAGGACACTCTCCCCAGGGTATCCCCCTGAAGCCCATGCAGAGGGTCAGGGCTGTGCAGCACCACATTCCCAAGGACATCCCCAAGAGCTTCCAGCCAAATTAGCCCAGTGCTAAATGTCCAAGGGCAGGCTGCAGGGGGCTTGGAGCAACCTGGGATAGAGGGAGGTGTCCCTGCCCATGGAATGAGAGGACAGTCTCAAGCTGTGTCAAGGGAGGTATAGGTTAGATATTAGGAAGAAGTTTTTTACAGAAAGAGTAATAAAGCTTTGGAATGGGCTGCCCAGGGAGGTGGTGGAGTCACCATCCCTGGATGTGTTTAAAAAAAGGCTGGACGTGGCACTTGGTGACATGGTCTAGTCTAGCTGAGGGTTTAGGGTAAGGGTTGGACTCGATGACCTTGGAGGTCTCTTCCAACCCAGTGATGCTGTGATGGGCTTGAAGGTCCCTCCCAACCCAAACCAGTCTGGGATTCCAAATTATTCCAGTCTCCAGGAGCCCCAAGAGCCTGTTCAGACCAGCCCTGTCCCCTGTGCCAGTGTCTGGCAGGGCTGTGCACAGCCCCTGGGGCTCCCTGGAGCTGTGCTTCCGTCACTCCCCACTCCCTGTGACCTTTCCCAGTGCTGCCCACAGCAGGATTCAGGTTTCTCTCACCTCAGCCTGGCCCAGTTTTCCAGGTCTGTGCCTGCCCAGCCAGCTGGGAGCACCATCCCCCTGCTCCAGGTCCCCATTCTGGGGGGACATTCCTTGGGAAAGCAAGGAATTGCCAAGTGATAGGGAAGGCCCAGGAAGGAGTGATGTTCACACCTACCAAGCACTTATTTCCTAAAGCAAATATTAAGAACATCCTCCTGCAGATCCATGAGGATCCCTGGATGTTTCCCCTCTGCAGCAGAACCCCAATATCCCCCAAGCTCCTGCTGTGCTCCCAAGAGATCCCCCATGGGGTGAGTCAGTCCCACAGGGTGAGTGAGTCTCTTCCCACTGGAGGGAATTAATGCAAAATTTAAAAATCCAACAGGATTTTTCCTCTGGGAAGCAGCATTCCAGCACTCCTGGAGCCATGGAATGCCAACTGCCCTGGCTGGGAGCTCATCTCATTCCATGGGCAGGGACACCTCCCACTGTGCCAGGGATCCCAACCTGCCCTTGGACACTCCCAGGGATCCAGGGGCAGCCACAGCTCCTCTGGGAATTCCAGCCCAGCCCCTCCCCACCCTCCCAGCCAGGAATCCCTCCCCCAGATCCCATCTCTCCTGCCCTCTGGCAGTGGGAAGCCATTCCCTGGGTCCTGTCCCTCCAGCCCAGTCCCTCTCCAGCTCTTCCAGCAGCTGCTGGGCTCCCCAGTGAGTCTGTGACAGCTCCAAAATCAGCATTTCTGGAGCAACAAGGAGCTGTTTCACATGGACACAAAAGCCCAGACCCACCACAAACTGAGCCCAAACTCCCAGGCCAGTCCTTGCAGTTGAAACACTAAAAAACCAGAGTGTGAAACAACCCAAAGCAATTGAATTTTATCAAGTAATCCATGCAGCTCTGAGAAGACAGGTCAGGATTTGCTGACTCCTGTCATTTCAGTATTTAAAAAAAACCCCAAAAAACAAAAGGTTTAAAAAATTATTGCAAAATTAAAAGACTCTTTTCCTCTTGTTTCACTGGGGCAAAGACCAGTGCTCCCTCCCCAGCCCCAACCCCCCTTCTGCCACTGCAGAGGTTTGATCCTGTGGATCCCTTCCCACCTCACATGGATGACCTCCTTAGGAAAGTTCCAGTGCTTATTTTCCCAGCTGGTTAATTATGTTAATAAATTAGATGTTTATAAAAAAAAACCCCAAACCATAACATTTGAAAATTAAATCTGTGCGTTTCCCCATCTCCAAACAAACACAAGCCTTAATACTCCTCCTAAGATCACTAAATCTCTTCTGCAGAGAGATTTACAACTAGGTCAGCTCCCAGCAATATTGTTTTCCCTCTGAGTTCCTGGCAACAGGTCCAAGCTGCTGCCTGGGATTTCTCCCAGGCCACACTGGACTTGAGGAAACTCCCCAGATTTAAGCTGCTGGTGTCCAAGGCTCTGCAGATCCTGGGGGGGGGGAGGATTCCTGGGATAGGGAAGTTTCCCAGGATGGGCTCTAAGACCCTTGCAACCCAACCATTCCATGATTTTATGGGGTGATCTCAGGCTGTTCCAGGTGGAACCTTGGTCCCTGCAGGGGGCAAAGCTGAACCAGGGTTTGCTGGATGCAAGGGTGGTGCTGAGAGATCCCCAAACCCCAGAGCAGCTGCAACTCTCACTTGTCTCTGACTCACAGCCTAAAAAGAGACAAAAGGATCAGTCCCACCAACAGCTCCTCTGCTGGGAGCCACCTCCCACTGTCCCAGGCTGCTCCAAGGCCTTGGACACTCCCAGGGATCCAGCCACAGCTTCTCTGGGCACCCTGTGCCAGGGTCTGCCCACCCTCCCTCCCAGGGAAGGGTTGATTCCTAATTTATCCACAGAAAACTGATGCCAGGGTTTGTTCTTCCAGAAGAGGGTGATGCTCACCAGCTCACCAGCTGCACTTTGCCAGGGAGAGCTCCAATGGGATAATTAAACACCAATCTTTCCTTTCTTTTGCTCTTTTAGATCCAGGATTTACAAAGCACCTGCTGAGTGAAAGGGAATTAAATCTCCACTACCAAAGCAGGGCCAGGAACCTCCCAGCAGCTCTGCCTGGCAAACAGCTCCCAGTTTGCTCCAGTTATGTCAATCCAGCTCATACTGGAGCACCAGAGGCTCCAAAGGGTAAAAAGGTGTCTGGTTACTGTTTCTTTTGAAATAAAACAGCTTTTAAGGTGAATAACTCAAAACTGTAGATCAGTGGAGAGGATTGGACATTACAGCACCTGCAAGTGTGACACCTCATCAGCCCCTGCTTTTCCAGGGGGACAGCACAGATCTGAAGTTACAGCTAAGCTGCAAATGCAGCTTTCAAAGGCCTCTCCATTTTCAGAGCCACAGAAATCCTGCTGGGGAGGACACAGGGCAGCCAGGTGGAAATGCCTCAGTGCTGGGCAGGCTCCAAATTCAGCAAGGAAGCAGCAGGAAAAGAGGGACACGAGGTGTTCCCAACCCAAGAGGGACACCAGCCTTCAGAGTGACCCCTCCTGCCCCTTGGTGGGGGTGCCTTGCCCATGGGAACACCCCAGGGAGTCACCACCTCTGCTGCTTCCACGTGGAATCCCTGCTGGGAGCTCCTGCAGCTCAGAAAGGTTTGGATGCTGAGCCTGCAGGATAAACCAGCAACCAGTCTGCTTTCCTTAAAAACACAGGACTGGGGGGGAAAAAGAAGGAATGAAGCAGCTGGACGAGTGCAGAGCTGCTGCTGCCAGCTCATGCCCTGCCCTCATGGGCACAGCTGCTGCTCTGCTCCCAACTCAGGGAAGCAAACACATCCCAGGGAGCTGCTCAGAGGGGCCAACCGGCACTTCTGCCCCAAAGCCCCTCCCCATGGCACTGCTGGAGCTCGTGCTTAGGGTTCCAGTGACCCCCCAACAGACGCTGCAGGCTCACAAGGTCCCAGCCTGCTCTTTGCTGGAAGGATTTTCAGCTGGGATCTGGTTGGTGCATCACCACCACTAACAAAAGCTTGGCTTGTTGCTCCACAGCCCTGCCTGCAAAGCCATTTTAGTGCCCACACCATCCTCCCTGGCATCCCAGCACCCCACTGGCCTCAGCTGGCACCCTGCAAACCACTTGGGAATAACACACAGTGGAACCCCAAGCCTCCTCTTACCTACTCACACTCCCCAGACTCCCAGGAATAAAAAAGGCCAGGGGCTTTAAAGGCACCGACTTTGCTTCTGAAAAAGCAGATAATTTGTTGGGCAGGAAGGGGGTTGGGAGGGGGAAGGAGGAAGCAAGAGGAAGAGCAGCAGGATGAGTCCTCCTGGGGACAGGGAGGCAGAGCCCCTCTCCAGCAGGGGGATGCCCATGGGATGCCCCACTCCCACAGGGCCAGGGCTGGGGGAAGGGTTCCTTGGGTTCCTGCACGTGCTGCTTTCCCAGGAGCTCAGCTGGGAGTGGGGAGGCTGCAGGCTGGTTGGGACTTGAATGCTGCAGGTTGGTTTTCCTACAGGGTGCTCAGGAGCAGGTTTGTTGTGACTTGCAGAACCCAAAAACTCTCCCAGCCCGAGCCTAGAGGCCAATGCTGGTACTAAAGTTGGGTGCAGAAATAAAGAACTCCACTGCAAGGGCACAACCAGGTAACAGCAACGGGGGAAAGAGCTGCACCCCAGCTCCAAAATAACCTGCAATTGTGACACTTCCCGGCCTTGATTTTGGAGTATTTAGGTCCCCAGTGGAAGAACCTCAGTGTCCCTTCAGCCAACGTGTGCTGCAGAGTGTTTGGAGCCCCAGTGAGAGCTGTGTCCCCTTCCAGACCCTGCCCAGCCCGGAGTGCAGCAGCACCTGGCACAAGGTGCCCCTCAGGCAGGGTGGCAGAGGCACAGGGGGCCCTGTGGAAGCAGGAGCTGGGAGAAAGGAGCAGCCAGGGGGTGCCTGTGCCCACCCAAAGTGCCCTCAGGGGCTGCTGCTGCTTCCCACCCAAGGAGCTCTCTCAGCCTGGCAGGACAAGCAGGACTTTGCAAAGCCTCTGGGAAGGCTGGATGTGTCCTGAGTGGGGGGAGCAGCCCAGCACAGCCCGACCCCCCTGGCCCCTCTCTGGGAACGTTCCTTATCACACCCACAGCTTCCAAGCAAATATCAAAGCTCCTCATGCTGCTCCTCCAGAGGCAGGCAGGCAGTGGCCCAGTTGTGACCCTAATTAGGGAGCTCAGGAGGAGCCAGGCACGTCCCACACTCCTCCTGCTCCGACCGGTTGCTCTGCTCAGAGAAGGAAAAAGCACTTCCAGCAGAACAGCCCCTTGCTGGGCTGATCCCAGCCTGGAAAACCCTGCCCTGGAAATGCAGCCAGCCTCGTTTTTCCAGCAGTGGGTGCAGCCAAAGGGGAAGGCCCGGGCTGGCTGTGCCCCAGCCCTGCACAGCCCCGTGCTGACACCCAGTGGAAACACCAACCCTGGGAGCTCCTTGGTGCTACCCCAGAGAATGGAAAATGGAGCTGGGCAGCAGGAAAACGCTGCAGCCCTGCCCTCTCTGCAGGAAAACAGGACTGAGAGGTCAAATGAAAGAGGGATTGGAGATGCTTCTGGGTCATTTCTCTTTTTAGGATGCCCTGGGAGTGCCCCAGGCCAGGCTGGAGCCCCCTGGGACAGTGGGAGGTGTCCCTGCCCAGGGCAGGGGTGGCATGGGCTGGGCTTTAATTCCCTTCCAACCCAAAGCACTGTGTGATTCCATGAGATTCCCAGCAGCAGGAGGAGGACCTGGAGCCACTCATGCACTTTGCAAACTGAATGCAGCACCCACAGGGCCACGTTGGGATCACCCCAATCCCCCCCAGGGGCCCTGGGGGTACCAGCCCCCCAGTCCCCACAGTCCCAGCCCAGGGATGGGTCCCTGGTGGCCAGGATAAGGTTTCTGCTCCAGCCCCACACCTACCCCAAGGCAAACTGTGAGCAGCAGCTCCCTGGTTCCTGGCAGGGGAGGAGGTCTGGATTTTTAAACAGCAAGACCTCAAATCACAAATATTTTACACACACTACAAAAAGGTTGGGTTTGGTGACAGAAAACAAGATCCTGCCCAAACAAAACCAACTCCTTCACATGCTGGAGGATCTCACCATGGCACAGGGAAGCTGAAATGTCTGCAAGCTGCAGGCCCTGGGGGGGATGTGGATGCTTTGGGATGCACACCCTGCACAGCACCACAGCCCAAGGGACCAGGGAGCTCAGGGGCCCAGATTTCAAACCCAATTTTACAGCAGGAAAGACCCAGCAAGGACAAACTCTGCTTCCACCCTCCTCCAGGAGAGAGCTGAGCAGCACACCAGTGCAGACAGAGAACAACAGCCCCTTAAAGCACAGAACACTCACTTCTGAGGTCTCCTTCTTCAGAGGAGGTACATTTGAGAACACTGAGAAATTTTACAGCTGAGATCTGTTTTTTGTAATTATTAACAATGCTGCCAGTGTCTTAATTAGTCTTTCTAAAACAGATTAAACCCCCCAATAATGAGAAATGAAAGGGAACAGAAAGCTCCCAGTTGTTCAATTGGATTTGCTGCTGTGGGTGTTTAATTAAGGCTGTGCTCCTTCCCACCTTCCACCTCACAAGTCATTGCAGTGCCATCCTGATCAAACCTGGCCAACAGCCCCATTTGATTTTCAAAGTCAGGCCCCACAGTGTGATCCTGTCCAACCCACTGCACACGTTGGGAGAGGAGGAGTGGAACCACCTGCTTTTCCTTCTCCTCTGCACCTTTTCTGACTTCACTTTTTACATGCTCACAACACAGGAAAGCCATGAAAAGTGACTCCTGCATCAAGGTTCCTTTGAAAAGCATCTGAGCACTGTTAGTATTTTAAAGCCATCAGCCTGAAGCCATTGGGAGAGACAATGAGCTGCAGGGCAGGTCCTCCACAGAAAGCCCCTGGTTCCCCCCACAGGGCACTTGCCCAGCCCAATCCCCCCAGGAAAGACAGGCAAACTGCCAAGGGACCTTTGCTGTGCCACAGCGAGCTCCTCTGCCAGCGTGGGAAGCAGGGAGTGGTCTGTGACTGGAGCTGCAGCCTGGGAGTCACGGGGTGAGCCTGGCCTCAGGTTCTGTGACCTTCAGCAGATTCCTCAGTCTGGCAGAGATAAAAGCAAGGACATGGGAGGGAGATGCTCTGGGAGGAGCTCAAAGGACTGGGAGGAAGGAGGCACAGGAGTCCACAAGCTGCTTGGCTGTAGGAATTTATCCAAGCGGCTCTTTTTGAGGATGGGGTGAATCCAGGAAGAATTTGCTTGATGAGGTGGTCAAACCAAACCCAGCATAGGCAGGAGGGATGAAGACCTGCACATTGTCCCCTCCTAACTGGGGGAATAAACCAGGAAACGCCTAATTTCCATGGGAGAAGGAGGTGTTTCTGCCCCCTAAATCCAAGAGTGAGTTAAACAGCCCAGGTGAATCCCGAGAGCAAACACTGCTGCCAACACCAAGGCAGTGCCATCCCCGTGGCCTCTCCTCCAGGAAGCTGCCAAGTATTTTTTATTTATTGTGTTCTGGAATAAAATTAAATCACTGGAGTTTGGGACTTGTTGTGCTGCTTTATATTTGGCATGAAAGGAAGGAAGGAAGGAACAAGAGAGGACTGGAAACTCACCTACATAGGCAGACCTGCTACCTGTCCAGCCTGCTTTGATTTTATCAGAGCAATGATCCTGAAATAGAGTAAAATAAAAGTTATAAGGACATTAGAGTGCAAGAAAGCCAAAGCTCAGGGGGGGTGGCACTTGGGGTTTAATTCTGGTCACAAGAACTACAGTCTTTTGAGACTGGAAAATGTGCCTCAGCCCTTCCTTCAGGCCAGGTTCCTCATCTCCCTTCCCATGGGGGGTCACTTCTCTTTGGCCACCTCCCAGATGGGAAGGAAGGGAACAAGTCTGCACAGATTTGGGTCCTGCTGGGACAGGTGCCACCCAGGCCTGGGGCAGGTCAGGTCTGGAAGCAGCTCCTGCAAAAGCCACAGCCTTTCAAAGGAGTAAAACCCAGAGCAGGTTTAGCTCAGCCAGTGCAGCCAGGGTTGGGCACACACTGAATTTGTGGCTGCCCCTGGAGCCCTGGCAGTGCCCAAGGCCAGGCTGGAGCCCCCTGGGACAGTGGGAGGTGTCCCTGCCCAGGGCAGGGGTGGCACTGGATGGGACATTCTGGGGATCCAGGGGCAGCCACAGCTCCTCTGGGAATTCCAGCCCAGCCCCTCCCCACCCTCCCAGCCAGGAATCCCTTCCCCATATCCCATCTCTCCTGCCCTCTGGCACTGGGAAGCCATTCCCTGGGTCCTGTCCCTCCAGCCCTTGTCCCCAGTCCCTCTCCAGCTCCTGGAGCCCCTTGAGGCTCTGGAAGGGGCTCCAAGGTCTCCCTGGATCCTTCCCTTCTCCAGGCAGATCATCCCCAGCCCTCTCAGCCTGTGAAGGAGACAAAACCCATCATGGGACAGGGATTCTGGGAGAGCTGGAGCAGGGACTGTATTTACAAGCAAAATTCTCTTCCCTTTCACCCTCCTGGTTGTGCTGCTCCCACGAGTGCAAGGGCTGCAAATGTTACAAACCCAGGGAATAATAACCCCACAGGGGCTGGGATTGGGGAGCAATTGCTCTGATCCCCTTTCCCAGAATTTCTAGGGCACATTTCCACCCCTCAGTGTCCCTGCAGAGACACCCCCTGGCCCTGGGGTTGGAGGCTCTGGGCATTTACTGGGCTGGCAGAGGAGCTGGGCAGGGACACCTTGGCAGGGACACCTTGGCAGGGTCTGGGATTGCCATGGACACTCTCTGGCTGGAAAGCAGCCCTCAGCTGCCAGGGGCTGGCAGAGCTCTGGCCCCAAGCCCTGGCACTGCTCCACAGCCCAATCACACCCCCTGGAGAAGCCACAGCAATCCAGCCCCCTCATTCCCAGGAAACCAGGAGCACTGGGATTGGGAAAGTTCCCCTGGGATTGCAGGCAGCACAGGCAGGGTCCTGTTCACAGTCACACACCTCTTGGCAGGCTGGAAATGGGATTGGGGTTTGAAGGTGCTGTCAAATTAAAACCATGGTGTGGGGGAGGACAGCAAATTGTGCTCAGAAAGAGACTGTCCTTGTCCCTGTGCCAGGCTTGTCCTGTCCACATCCAGCAAGGAAATGAAAATAAATGTCACAGGGAACCTCCTCCTCAGACGTGTGACTGCTGCACCAAAGAGTTTAATGGGGGAAAAAAACTTTAATGGCAAAGCTGCTGCTTTGCTTATCTGTGCAAGTTCACCCACCCTGAAAATTGGGCAGGAAAAACAAGGAAAATTTTAATATTGGGCATCCTGAGGGAGATCAAAACACAGTCAAAACAACCACAGGGCATGGTTTGGGTTGGGAAGGACCTCAAAGCCCATTCAGTGCCACCCCTGCCCTGGGCAGGGACACCTCCCACTGTCCCAGGGAGCCCAACCTGGCCTTGGGCACTCCCAGGGATCCAGGGGCAGCCACAGCTCCTCTGGGAATTCCAGCCCAGCCAGGAATTTATCCCAAATATCTCATCCCAGCCCACCCTGGGGCTGAATTTCTTGCATTCCACTGCAATATGGCAGCACAAAAATTATGCCTTTGGAACCTGCCTGGTTGGATTTGAACAAACAGAAAGGAAATTTTCTTCTGGAAATACTCTGGCTAATCACCCAGATGATTAATGACATGGAAAAACACCTCTTTTTCTCCTATGAACTGGAAAGATATTCCCAGACACATCCAATATCACAAAGTGAAGCCCAAAGACTCAACAACAAGGGCAGAAATCTAAACAAATCCAGCCCAGGGAAGGCCTTGCTGGAGACAAGATTTCCCACACCCCAAAAACTGGGAAGGGAGCATTTTGCTCTCCTCAGCTTGAATTTTGTGGTTCTGTGCTCTGGGGGGGCTTTGGCACAAGGAGAACCATCCTTTAGAGAGGAAAATCAGGCCCAAGGTGCCCTGTGTGCCCCCAGGGGCTCTGCTGCCGGAGGAAGGCTGGGATCACAGGGACACCCCAGGCCAGAAAACAACCTGTCCCTGCAGAGAAAACCTGGGAAGCCTCAGGAGGAAGGAGGGGAAGACAAATGCTGCCAACCAAGGGGGAGCAAGTCTGGTTCCTGCCTGGGCTGAGCTGAATGTTTAAACAAGGAGATGATCCCAGAGGCAGTGGCTGGAATACAAATAATCCTCACAACACACTTTCTGCCTTCTGCCTCCTCCCTCTGGAGCTCCATCACATGCCAAGATGCTGATTGGGACACAGGAAGCTGAAGATAAACACGTTGCCTGTTTTACCAAATATTCCAAGAAACACAACTAAAAATACACGGCTGCTGGTGGCCATGGGCAGCCCAGGCCTGCAACCTGCAGCTGGGATTTGGGCTCTGCACAGAATCCCACACTGGGCTGGGCTGAGTTGGGTTGGGAGGGACCTCAAAGCCCCTCCAGTGCCACCCCTGCCCTGGGCAGGGACACCTCCCACTGTCCCAGGGATCCCAACCTGGCCTTGGACACTCCCAGGGATCCAGGGGCAGCCACAGCTCCTCTGGGAATTCACCCTCCCAGCCAGGAATCCCTTCCCAAGATCCCATCTCTCCTGCCCTCTGGCACTGGGAAGCCATTCCCTGGGTCCTGTCCTTCCAGGCCTTTGGAAATGGTCTCTCTCCATCTTTCCTGCAGCTCCTCCAGCTCCTGGAAGGCCAGCCTGAGTTCCCCCCAAAGCTTCTCCTCTCCAGGCTGGACAGTCCCAGCTCTCCCAGCCTTTCCTCCAGCCCTCTGCTCTCCATGTCCTTCCTGGAGGTCCCAGAGCTGGAGCAGGTGGGTCCCACCTGAGGGGACCTTCCCTGCTCTGGGAATGCCCCAGGATCCTCCTGCAGGGGCTGGAGGTACCCCCACTGCTCCCCTCCCCTTCCTGCCTCCCCCAGGACTCCTGGCACAGCCCCTGCTGCTCCTCAGCAACCCCTGCAAAGTTGGGAGTGAAACCTTTTTGCTCCTCTCCCCAGTATTTTGTCCTCTCCCCCCTTTTCCAAGTTGCCCCCGGTTGATTCCTGGGAGCAGAGGGGACGTGGCTGCCAAGGAGCCCCCAGTGCCAAGCCCAGGATGAGCCCTGAGCTTTGGAAAACTGAGCCCCAGTGGTGTCTCATGCAGGGATTCATGCACAGCAGATCCCAAACAGCTGCAGCTTCCATGGCCAGGCAAACAGGGACCCCACAACCACTCCCAGGGGCTGGGGGGCTCCTTTCCCACCTGCTGGCAGTGCCTCTGCAACCCCCACCTCTGCCCAAGGGCGTCCTGTGCAGCCCTGGCCCCTTCCCAGGGTTTGTGTAAGCACAGAGGAAGTTGCAGTAACACAATCCTCCCTGGAATTCTGCTCCAAGGCTGCAGTGGTGCTTCCCAGGCTGCCAAAACACCCCTTGGAAAGCGTTCCCTCTGCTCCCTGTGGGATCTCTGCTCTGGCAAAGGGGGCAAAGGGGAAGGGGGAGCATTTCTGCAGCCAGTGGGGGTTGCTTGTGCAGCAGAGCCCAGGCAGAGGGTGATGGCCTGGCAGTTGGGAAGGTGGGTGTGGGAAGGAGGAGCATTCCCACCCTCCAGAGCTGCCCTGCTCCAGCACAGCTTCAACACTCCAGCAGCACTTGCAGGGATGGTGGAGCCACACAAAAAGGAGGGAGAGGGACTTGTTAAGGGACACAGAGTGACAGGAAAAGGGGAATGGCTTCCCACTGCCAGAGAAGGGGAGAGGTGGGATATTGGGAAGGGATTCCTGGCTGGGAGGGTGGGGAGGGGCTGGGCTGGAATTCCCAGAGAAGCTGTGGCTGCCCCTGGATCCCTGGGAGTGTCCAAGGCCAGGTTGGGATCCCTGGGACAGGGGGAGGTGTCCCTGCCCAGGGCAGGGCTGGGATGGGATGAGCTTTAAGGTCTCCCCTCCAACCCAAACCAGTCTGGGATTCCATGATTCATCCCAGGGAGCTTTTCGTGGATCTGACTCAAATATTCCAGGTCTTTTGAGGAACAGAGCTTAAAAAATTAGGAACTTTCAGGCTTCATAAAGAAGTTATTATACAGGCAAAGAGACATGATATTTGAAGTAAAAGAAATATCTGAAACCTCCAGCTAAACCCAACAGTTGGATTTAACTCCAGCAAGGGATGAGAGATGCTGGAAGTGGTTCTGCAGTTTGGGAACCTCAGAAACTCCTCTGGGATAACAGGAGAGCTTTGTTTTAAAGGAAAACCCACCCCTCAGCTGGGTGATGAGGAAACGAGCCCAGCCCTTGCTCTCCCTGGGGTTTATTCCTTGATTAAAGATCCCCTAAATGCTGCAATACACCCCAGGCCGGGATGAAATCCGGGATTGGGAAGTCATTAACTCCAGACTAATCCCTCAATCTCATTTAGAGGCACTGGAGGGGCACAAAATCCCCCCCACTCCTCGCCCTGCACTCACAGAAAGGTGTTTCTAACCCAATTTCCAGCCCAAATCAACAGTCCCGAGCCCCGCGGTCCTGCAGCCCTGACCTCCAAGCCAAGAAAACCACGGGATAATCACCTGGAAAACGGCTCTGAGGTGCCACAGCGAGGCAGTGAAATCCCAGGATCATGGAATATCAGCCGGTCCAACTCCTGGCCCCGCACAGGACCCCCCAGAACTGGAGTTTGGGCTGAAATATTGCAACTAAAAAGTTCCCGAAGTCTTAAAAGTTCGGGGAGTTGGGCTCGGGGATCCCGGTGCTCCCTTCCAGGATTTTCATGGATTCAAGGGTGTGTGTGATCCCGGTGTCAACACGAACCCTCCCGCACTAATGACGCTTCCCACTAATGAAGCTCCTTCCCACACTCAGCCCGCAACTCCCCCCGCACGTGGGAAACTTCCTGCGGGATTCCAAGGAAAACCCACCGCCGGGAATACTGAAACTGGGAAAACTGCGCTGGAAGCTGCGGCTGCTTTGGTGTATCCACGAGAGGAGGGAGGCAGCAAGGCCGTGCGGTGAGAAAAAACGCCTGGTTTAGGATTATTTCCCCCTAATTAATCAGATTTTTTTTTTTTCGTAATTAAGCAGATTTGCACCCATTCCAACTTGCCGAACCCCACCGCAACCTCGCGCCGCCTCCGGGTGGGAATTCTCCGCATCGCCACCGATAAAAAAACCGGGAAAACCCATAAAAAATCCTCTTTTCTCCCCCCTAAAATAAATAAACCCCGCCCCACCAAGGCCCGCCAGCCCCAAAACCCCGCGCTGCCGCTTACCCGCGGCCTATCCCCCCTGGCAAGGAGGGGGATTGCCGCTGGGAACCCCCAGATTTTCCCGGAATTCCCGGAATTCCCGGAATCCCGACACTCACCCACCGCCGCTCCCCGGGTCTCCACGGGCGACCGGACAGGGAGGCGAGGCCACGCCCACCACGGGAGGCCACGCCCATATTCGGGATACCATGCCCATATATGGGTGAGACCACGCCTCCATCTCCCTAGGCCCCGCCCACTCCCGCTTGGCCCCGCCCCGCCCCAACGGGGCCGAGAAAATTGTGGGCGTGGCCACGTCCCGATCCCATTAAAATTCCCAATTATCCCATTTGGAATCTCTAAGGACTCGCCTGCTGCCCTGACGGGCCTGGGCTTGTGGGGTTTGGCTCGCCTGCGTTGGTTTCCAAAGGGAAGGGAGGGAATTTAAAGGCAGAGTCCTGCCTGGGAGCGAAATAAAGGAAGAGCTGGGAAGGTGTGGATGGGACATCCCTAGAAGCGTCCAAGGGTTTGGGATGGTGGGAGGTGTTCCTGGCGGTGGCGGGGGGGTGGGGTGGGATGGGTTTTCCCAATACAAACCAGTTTGGGGTTATGGGGTTGTGTGAAATTCCGGGAGGATTGGGGAAATTGGTCCGTGGGGAGCGTGTCCCTAGGGATCATCCTTGCCTTGGGAAAATCCCTCCTCACAGGTTTTATGGGATCACAGGTTTTATGGGAGCTGGGATCTCAGGTTTATGGGAGAGGAGATGGGATCGCAGGTTTTATGGGAGCTGGGATCACTGGTTTTGTGGGAGAGGAGATGGGATCCCAGGTTTTATGGAAGCTGGGATCCCAGGTTTTATGGGAGAGGAGCTGGGAACATAGGTTTTATGGGAGCTAGGATCCCAGGTTTTATGGGACAGGAGCTGGGATCCCAGGTTTTGTGGGAGAGGGGCTGGGATCTCAGGTTTTACGGGAGAGGAGCTGGGATCCCGGATTTTAGGGGAGCTGGGATCCCCAGCCTGCTCGGCTCCCGTTTATTCCAGCTGGGAATGCAGGGATGCACAGGAGGAAAACCAACCCAAACCTTCCGGAAAACTGTCCAAAAAGAAGGAATTCCTCGTGCAATTCCTAATAAAACTCACAGGAATCCACTTTTCCCAGCCGGGAAGCATTGCCCCCTCGTGGGCTAAAGCAGCAGCTTCCCATCACTCAGGTCTAATCGGCAGCTTAATTAACCGCGTTAATTAACCGCTTGTGGCCCCGCAGTGCAGCCCTCCCGGGTGAGCAGCTCCTGACCCAGCAGGAGCTTTTGGGAGATTCCCGGGCGTTTTCTGGGCATTCCCAGGAGCTGCACTGGGAGTCCCATCCCAGTCGTTTTGCCATGGGGAATGCACTGGGCACACTGGGAGAGCACACTGGGGGCACTGAGACATGCACTGGACATGGTGGGAGCACTGGGATGTGCACTGGGCATGGTGGGAGCACTGGGATATGCACTGGGCATAGTGGGAGCACTGGGATATGCACTGGGCACAGTGGGAGCACTGGGATATGAACTGGGCACAGTGGGAGCACTGGGATATGCACTGGGCATAGTGGGAGCACTGGGATGTGCACTGGGCATAGTGGGAGCACTGGGATGTGCACTGGGCATAGTGGGAGCACTGGGATATGCACTGGGCACAGTGGGAGCACTGGGACATGCACTGGGCGTAGTGGTTGTACTGGGACATGCACTGGACACACTGGCTGCACTGGGGAGTGCACTGGACATAGTGGGAGCACTGGGCATGCACTGCACACACTGGGGGCACTGAGACATGCACTGGGCATAGTGGGAGCAGTAGGACATGCACTGGGCATAGTGGGAGCACTGGGATGTGCACAGGGCATAGTGGGAGCAGTGGACTGTGCATAGTGGGAGCACTGGAACATGCACTGGACACGCTGGAAGGACACGTTGGGCGCACTGGAGTGTGGACTGGGAACACTGGGTGGGCCCAGGGGTTTGAACTTTGGATTTTCTCTATTAAACATTTCTTTTCCTCACCAGGGGCTGGACTCAGACTCAGCACAAGGAGCTCCCTTGGGTCTCCTCCCTTTCCTCCCAGACATTCCCCCAAGGATGGCTCACCTTTGTCTGAAGGCAGCACCGAGCTCCTCAGACCTCAGTGATTCGAGCACAGTTTTCCTTTCTCCTCCAAACACAAATGAGACAGAAATGTTAATTAGCAGTAGCCTAGACCAGAGCACTCACTCAGATATTGGGAAGGCATTCCTGGCTGGGAGGGGCTGGGCTGGAATTCCCAGAGAAGCTGTGGCTGCCCCTGGATCCCTGGGAGTGTCCAGGGCCAGGCTGGAGCCCCCTGGGACAGTGGGAGGTGTCCCAGTTTTTAGCTTCTTTCCCCTCCCCTGGAGGAAATCCTCAAAGCTGTGCCACATCCCCCTCAAAACCTAGTGACTTTTTTCCCAGGATTGGTGCAGAGCAGGAATTCTGCATCTTTTCACAACAGGAGTTTTGATTTTGCAGAGTTTGTAACTAGAAACGCCCAGAAAAATTATTCTGGCAAGAGGGGGGAGCAGGCAAGGGCTCCCTGCCAGTTGGGTGCTGGGAAGGAGGGGTGCTCCTGTCCAGGAAATCCCAGCAGTCCTGGGATCAGCTCCCTGGGCACAGATTCCACAGGGACTCCACAAACCAAGCAGCCAGGGAAGGTTTTCTCTGGAGCAGAGAAATCATCAAATTCCAAGCAGGAGACTCCTCTCCTATTTATGGTGTATTTGTGCCACCAAGGAGTGTCTCCCATCAATCCCCTTCCCTGGAAAAGGCTGTCCCAAAGAAGCAGGTGTGAGGAATGATCCTATTCCAGAAGAAATTCCAGCTGCTGCTGGGGATGTCCATGCTGGGGTCTTAAACACCAAATATCCTTTTGTTCCTCATGATTTCTCTCATTGACAAACACCAACCACGCTTCAGTTTCATTATTTTGGGGGTGTAAAGACTCATTTTTCACCTAAAAAGGAACCTAAAGAATCAATGTCTGGAGCTCCATCTGCAGGAATGAGTAATTTGTTGAGAGTCAACAGAAATATTTCTGATTTTTGAGCCATATTCCAGCTAATCTTTGCAGATAAACACGAACCCAGCCTGGCCAGCTGGTACAGCATCTGAGAGCAGCAATAGCTGAAGCAATCTGAGCACAAACACCCCCTTAGTTATCAATTTTCTTCCCTTCTGTGGGGTTGACACGATGGAAATGACAGGTCAGGACTGCCCAGGGCCAGACCTGTGTCCTGCAGCTCAGCTCTGCTGCTCCTGGAGGGATCACCCAGCCCTTCCCTCAGCTCCATATCAACCCCAGCAGGGCTGAGCGTTTTCCAGGAAGGTTTGGGATCTGCTCCATGCCCTGCCCAGCTGGGATGCTCCCAGCAGACAGGAGGGAGGCTGTGGGCAGCCAGCTCTGGCTGGAGAAGCCTTTTCATCACTCCCAGCCCAGATGAGACCTTGGTCTTGGGCCAAGGACTTCGTGTGATGGGTGGATTTTTCTCTCCAAGGAGGGATTTTTCACTGCCTGGGTTGAGCTGCTCATCCCTCCCAGCCTGAGGCAGATAATGGGATGCAGGGCTTGGAAGAAAATGTGTAGGAACAAAGGAAAAGCAGAACGTAGGAGAGAAGAGGCTTTGTGTCCCCATCTTTAGATATTTTTAGTCTGAAAGGCACAAATGCATCGCTGAGGTATCAAAAGGGTGTAAAAAGGGATACTCCCCTTGGCAGGGTGGGAGCAGGGATGGGAGCAGGGATCCCCTGGGAGCCCAGGCAGGAGAGGAACAGCCTGTGGGACTCCCCAGCACAGGGGGAGGGGAAACCATGTCCTTCCAGCTGGAGGAGACATCCCAGGCTCAGAGGCAGGGGGCTCAGCAGGGTGGGATAATAACAGGGTTATCAGTAAAGTGCTTTAATTGCAGTCATTAAAAATGGATCGAATAACTTCCCGTAGGAGATTGTTTCCCACTGGGAGCACACACACACTTTGCTCTTTGTTTACTCCCAACAGAGGTTACCTCTGTGTACAGCTGCCCTTGGAGGTCCCGAGGGCTCAGGTCTCACTGGAGATAAAAGGGAGTTGGTCTCCAATTGACATAAAATCACAGAATCCTGGAGAGGTCTGGACTAGGAGGAACTCATCTTGTTCCACCCCCTGCCCTGGGCAGGGACACCTCCCACCGTCCCAGGGATCCCAACCTGCCCTTGGACACTCCCAGGGATCCAGGGGCAGCCACAGCTTCTCTGGGCACCCTGTGCCAGGGTTTTACCACCCTGAGTAAAAAACTCACATGGAACAGAACCAACTGAGCCATGGCAGGGCTCTGGGGCACTGGGGTCTTCCATCCTTCCCCCTCTCCCTTGGCATTATTAGATGTATTCCCATCTAATATAATTTTCTATATCCCCATCTTTCCCCAAAGGGAGAGGAAAGGAAACAATTAAGGCTGGCAGGGCTGGCCTGGCAAGCAGCAGCACCATTAACCAGGAGGCTGCTGTGCAGCTTCTGAGCCTCTTTAGCATTTTCATTAACTCTTAGAAGCTTTTGATGTCCCTAATTTATGCCACAGACACTGCACAGGGTGACAGGCAATGATTAAAACGAGCTTTCACTCTTCCAGAGAGCACCTCGTGGCTACAGCCCCTGCATATCAACAATATTGCTTGTTATTCCAAGTGTTTGTTCCATGAATCACGTGCCTGCTCTGCTCTGGGAAGAGGAACTGGAAGGCAGAGATGTTCTGTCTGCTTGTTTTTGCAATCCACGTGTGGGTGGACACTCCAGCACTGCTCACATTTATCTCTTGCAGGAGGAGCTGTTTGTGATTCTCCTCCTCAGTGTTTTGTCTTGACTCTGATTTTCGTGGTTGGACTCAGGAAGGAAGATGCCTCAGGCCAGTCAATGAGTGTTGCATGCAATTAGGAAGCATTAATTGAGAAATATTTGAATTTTAGGACCTCACAGAGGAAGCCTTGGAATACCTTCAAAATTACAGGTGTTATTATCCCTTCAGCAAACAATCAGGCCTGCAGTGCTGTTATTTTTGTCCATTAAAACACTTCTGATTTGCAGACTTTTAATCTGAATATTCCCATGTCCATAGAATAGTTGGAAGGGACCTTAGAGATCATCTCTTTCCAACACCCCTTTTGCTTACCAAGCTCTTGGAAGCACACACACAATTATGTGATTTGTTTATTAACACACTTTTAATTTACAATTGAGCTGGCACACCCTTTGCAGAGCATGACAGCAGTGTCACAGTGCCACACAGCAGGTGCCACTTGCTCCAGGTTCCCAATGTGGGAGACCCCCAGGAGAACCCCAGGGTCTCCATCCCAGCACCTCCATCACCTGTGGAACCTCCTCTCTCAGCCACCAAAGGCAGCTTCAAATCGTGGAATTGTTCAGGTTGGAAAAGCCCTCTGAGCCCATCAATCCAACCATCCCCAGCCCTGCCAAGGCCACCACTGCCCCATGTCCCCAGTGCCACATCCACAGGGCTTNGCTCCCCCCTCCTGGCAGGGATTGCAGAGAATTCCAGGGGCCCCCTGAGCCTCCTTTGCTCCAGGATGAGCCTCCCCAGCTCCCCCAGGTGCTTTGTTCCTGTTCTCTGCCAGATCCCAGCTCCTGGAGATCCCCACACCCGGCACAGGGAACACACCACAGTGCTAATGACACATTCCAGAACATCCTGGCTCTGACTAATTGCATCTCCATGAAGGCAGAGTGGGAGGTGGAGAGACATTATTAGGTCTCCTGACATTTTAAAAAGGCTTAGACAGAAAACGCCTTGGAGGGGTTTCGAAGGCTGCAGTGGAACCAAAATAGTCTTTGCAACACCAACAGAATGTCCCACGAGGGGCTCAGCCACGAGCAGAACTCTGCCAGCACAAGTCCTGCACTAGGAGCTCCTGGGGTCCCTGGTGCAAGTTCAAGCAGGAGAGAGGTTCACGTGGATACACCCAAAGTAGGGCTGACACTCCCCCCCAAAAAGGGCTGACACTCACCCAGAGCAGGAGGCACAGTCATGGAATCATGAGGGTTGGCAAAGCCCCCTCAGGCCATTGAGTCCAGTCATCACTGAGTCCCCAAGTGCCACATCCCCACAGCTTTTAAACCCCTTCTAAATAAAGAGAGGGGAAAATAAATATCTAAGAATTCCAGGAAGAGGAAAAGGAGCTGCAAAAGCAGAGCTATGGTTGGGGAGAGAAAGGGAATTGCCAAGATAAGCAGCTCCTACATCAACAGGTACTTACAACCCTGATTGTCATCAGGAGGCAGCTCTTGCTTAAGGAGCCAGGAACCACCCCTGGATTTGGAGCCGGAGCCCGTGGAATCTCCTGCCCCAGTGAACAGGGGAAGCCCGAGGAAAGTGGGGAATGCAGGCAATTAACAGCCCGATAATATCCAGGTGACTCCCAGAACTACAGGAGTCTCAGGAACTGCACAGGAAAACTTAATTTCTACCATGAAAATACTGCAGCCTTGGTCTGTCAGTCAAGAACTGAAGCACCCAGACAGAGCCACATGAATGTTCACTTTTAGTGCAAATGCCTCACTTTGCTAGAGGTTTGCTCAATAGATTCCTGAAAACAATTTTTGAAGTCTACACATTATAGATGATTTCCTCCAAGCTAAAATCTGGCTTGTACTCACAGGATTAGAGATGTTTGTCCTGACAGACATCTTTCTCTTCTGGAAAACTTCCTGAATTAAAAACTTCTAGTCACAGGTAATTGTTAGCACAGAACATTTATTGGTTTAAAAAAATAAACATGCAGAAGGCATCCTCTTTAAAAGCAACACATAAATAATCCGGGGGAGGGGGTTAGAGAAAAGCAACAGCCCTGGAAGGTACAGATTCCTCCCAAACCTCTGGCAGGAATGTATTTTCCGTGGGAGTCCAGCCAAAGGCAATCACATAACAGAGCACTTGCCTTGCAGCTTATCTTTCTTTTTCTGCTGCTTGCATTTCTTTCCATCCACCTGGAGACTGACAGTTCTCCTCTGCTCCAGGTTGAGGAGCTCCTGGAAGAGCTCCTGCACGTTGTAGTTCATTTTGGCCGAGGTCTCCATGAAGGCACATCTCCAGCGGCTGGCCAGGGCTCGCCCCTCGCCGGCATCCAGCTCCCTCTGCGCCTCGTCGCTTTTGTTCCCCACCAGCATGATGGGGATTTTCCGGACGTCCCCTTTGATCTGACAGATCTGCTCGAAGATGGGCTGAAGATCTTGCAGGGATTGCCTGCTGGTGACGGAGTAGACGAGGATGAAGGCATGGCCCTTGGAGATGGAGAGGCGCTGCATGGCCGGGAACTGGTGGCTGCCGGTGGTGTCGGTGATGTGCAGGGTGCAGATGCTCTTGTCGCAGCTGATCACCTGGCGGTACGTGTCCTCCACCGTGGGGATGTAGGTGTCCCTGAAGGTGCCCCTCACGAAGCGCAGCACCAGGGAGCTCTTGCCCACGCCGGCGGCTCCGAACACCACCACCCGGTAGTCGTTGCTCTGCTCGGGCATCTCGGCCGCCGGGATCCGCAGGTTCCTCCAGGCTCACCCAGCCCCGCGCAGAGCTGGGCTGTGCACGGGGAGAGGGGGAAAGGGCACGAGAAGAAAAGGGAAATTAATGGCTCGCACCAGCCCGGGAATTTTACGGTACGGTATTGGAAGCAGCGATTCATAAGTCACTCCCTTCCCGTTCTTTTTCCTTGGAATAAAGCATCATTTCTCCTCCCCGCCCCGTGCATTCCATGCGAGCGAAAAGGAATTCACCTGTAGCCATCAGCTCCACCGAGCAGCGAAACGGGACTGAAATCCCGGCCAGCCCTGGGAAGGCGTGTTCCAACCTCGGGAATGGGTGTTCCAGCCTCGGGAATGGGTATTCCAGCCCCGGGAAGGCGTGTTCCACCCCGGGAATGGGTATTCCAGCCCCGGGAATGGGTATTCCAGCCCAGGGAAGGCGTGTTCCAGCCTCGGGAATGGGTGTTCCAGCCTCGGGAATGGGTATTTCAGCCCCGGGAAGGCGTGTTCCAGCCTCGGGAATGGGTATTCCAGCCCCGGGAATCACTATTCCAGCCTCGGGAAGGTGTGTTCCAGCTCAGGGAAGGCGTGTTCCAGGCTTGGGAATGGGTATTCGTGCCTCGGGAATGGCTATTCCAGCCCCGGGAATGGCTGTTCCAGCCCCGGGAATGGGTATTCCAGCCCCGGGAAGGGGTATTCCAGCCCCGGGAATGGCTGTTCCAGCCCCGAGAAGGGGTATTCCAGCCCCGGGAATGGCTGTTCCAGCCCCGGGAAGGGGTATTCCAGCCCCGGGAATGGGTGTTCCAGCCCCGGGAATGGCTGTTCCAGCCCCGGGAAGCGGTGCCCCCCCGGCCGAGCTCCGCCGCCGCGGGAGCGGACTCTCCGTAACTCCAGCCTTGCCCTCCCAACCCCGATAAAAATTGATAAATAACCAGCGCAGCCCCTGAAGCGGAGCCGCGTGGTGCTGCTCCATCCCCTCCCCTCTCCTCGGCCGCCTCCCACCCGCCCTGCGCACCTCCCAGGTTCGATTTAGGGCTGATTTTGTTTGACAACACCCAGCACTCGTCAGCTTTCCAGCCCCGCTGCCACTGACCGGGGCAGGGCTGCGCTGAGGGGCTCCTCAGGCACGGCGCCCTGCGGCCCCGCTCCCTGCCCGTGCGGGTCCTTCCAGCTGGGGATAGCCTGGGATTCCAGGGCTTGGTTCGTGTCCCTCGCACCGACGGATAAAAGAGTCGCTGTGTCTCACAATCACGAATGGCAGACCTCGTTTATTGGGAATTCCGCCGGCTCCCCACACGCCCCCGCTGCGGGTGGAGCGGAGCGCGCACAACCGGCGGCCCGACGGGAGGCGGGGGCCGTGGGCTGAGAGCGGGCCCCGGCTCCTCCTGCAACGCCGCCATGGGCTCGGGCTGCCCGGCCAGCCATGGGCTCTGCTCTCCCCTCACAGCCCGTCCCGCCATGGGCTCTGCTCTCCCCTCACAGTCCGTCCCGCCATGGGCTCTGCTCTCCCCTCACAGTCCGTCCCGCCATGGGCTCTGCTCTCCCCTCACAGTCAGTCCCGCCATGGGCTCTGCTCTCCCCTCAGCCCTTCCTGCCTCAGGCGCTGCCCTCACGCCCCAGAATTTCCACCTGCCCCTGTGAAGTTGCTCAAGAATTAAAGCATTTCATTAATCCTTTATGGTTGGGGTCTTATGTGGGCTCCTTACAGCCTGGTCATATTGCAAGATGTTCAATATGTAAATTTTTCTTAATAAAGGATGTTCTTTGGTCTTTGTATTCTTTCAAGCCTAAACAAGAGGCAAGGAGATTCAATCTGAAATAGCACCCAAGAAACACTAAGTGATGTCTGTGTGTTAGAAAAATAAATTAGTTGGATGTGTTTCAATGACCTCAGACCTAAGGGGAGGTTTGCAAAGCTTGGGAGGGAGTGTTTTCACAGATAATGGACACAAAGAACGCAGAATTTAAGGGCACAAGGACATCTGGCAGAACCCCCAAGATAAGGAATAAAAGCCAGCTCTAATTGTGCTGAAATCAGCCCTGACTGGGGAAAAGGTGATTCTGGCAGGTTGTAACCACCCACCCTGGAGAATAAATTAAATAGTAAAAAGGTTTGGTAGTTGGGGTGCTTGATTTGTGGACCACCAGCAAGCACCAGCTCTGAAATAAATAATCCATGTCTCTCCAGTGTGTCACTACTGGCCTTTGCACACTGGGCAATGAATCCAATTTTTGTGGACATTATCATTCCTGTTTGTGTTCCTGTCTCTGAGTTAAGGAATTTCTGTCTTCACTTGTGGGGGGAACACTTCTCTGTCCTTCTCCAAAATCATCCTTTCAAAACCATCTGTGGTTTTCCAGGTTTTCATGTCTTGTTTCTCCCATCCTTGCTGCATCCCTGGCTCTGCTCTCCCACCTAGTTTAAATCGACTTCTCTCAGCCTTGCAACGTTTCCCTCGTGTCCCAGACCAGCAAAAAGCGTCTCTTTAGCCCTATTTTATACTGCTGTGGAATTTTTTTTGTGTCTAACACAAAAAGCCCAGAGGATTTTCTCAAGGAGACTCAGTGCTGATGCGAAAGTCTTATCCTCCTTCACTGAATTAGTTGCTGGAGGAAAATAAAAGCAGGTGCTCTCACGGTTGGGATGCAGAATGAAGCTGTCTCAGAGCCAGCTGCTGAGGAAGGTTAGGGTGAGTCTCACCTCAGCTGCACAAGTTCTGTACTTGGAAACACCTGGGATAGAACTTGGATGAAATCCATCCCCAGGTAAGGGGAGAAATAACTGAGACCATCCGAGTAAAGGTCTCTCTAAAGCCAATAAAGGTGCCCAGTTGCGTTGAGCTGCTCTGAAAGTTTCTGTCTGAAATCATAATTATAATAATGAAAACAGGGGAATAAACCAGATCTCTAACAGTCCACTAATCAACAATACTTAATACAAAGCCATGAAAATTAGTTCTAATGAACTGTGTTTCCATTGCATTAGAGAGTTATTATTGCTGTAGTCACAGCTGCTGAGTGACACCGGAGGGGAGAACTGACGCTGTTCCAGAGTTTCTCCTGGTAATTACTCATCCCAATAAAACTGTGCTCAGTGCCATGGAGCCAGGCTGGGAGAGCTGGGAATGTTCCCCTGGAGAAGGATCCAGGGAGAGCTTGGAGCCCTTTCCAGAGCCTGTAGGGGCTCCAGGAGAGCTGGAGAGGGACTGGGGACAAGGGATGGGGGGACAGGGCACAGGGAATGGCTTCAGAGTGGGAGAGATGGGATCTTGGGAAGGGATTCCTGGCTGGAAGGGTGGGGAGGGGCTGGGATAGAATTCCCAGAGGAGCTGTGGCTGCCCCATCCCTGGGGGCAAGGATGACCCCTCACCTTCCCTTTGCTGGAAAACAGTTCCTGTCCATCCTGCATCCACCTTTTCCATTCCTGTCTCTCCAGGCAGGATGCGTGGCAGGGCTCATAACCTGCAAGTCACTCACTTTGCCTGAATCCCATAATTAATGGGGATTTTCAGAGCTGATTTACAAACCATCATTTCTGGTGTTTATGGGGTATTTATTGGCCACAATGAAATGCTAACCAGGAACGAGTAGCTAATTCATTCTCTGTTTGCTCAAAGGCAGTTACCCCAGTTTCAGATATTTTCCAAGCCTTCCAGTAGCTCTTTCTAAGAGGTGTTTGTTGGATACTAAGGTGACATGAAAAGCCAGCAGGCCCCTGTGTTCAGGGAAGGATTCGTGACTCTCCTCCAGGCAGAACAATAGGAAAGAAGCTGTGAGTCAACTGAGCAGAGGTAAAAGAGTGGGAAGGATTCCAGTTCCTTGAAGAAGGGATGGAGAGAGCCGTGTCCTGGGCAGAGGGACACAGCCATGAGATGCTGGCTCAGTGTCCCAGCGTCAGGATTTGCTTGGGTTAGACCTGACAACCACCAGAGAAATTCCAAATGGAGCTGTTCAGTGGAAATCAGCTGCCTGGGAGACTCCCTCTGGGAAGCAGAGCACAGAGGGAGCAGGGGTAGAGGGCTGCTCCTGCTGCTGTCCTGGAAAACTGCCTGGGGAATTCCTGCACAGCAGTGCAGACCCCCAGGAGGGATAGGTGGCAACAACCAGAGACCTTTGCTGTGGGGACTTTCCCAGGGCTTGTTTCTGTTCTGTCAGGACTCCCACGGGACTTGCAGGCATTGCACCAGGGTGTAATTCCCTGAGGAAACAGGACATGGAATAGCCCAAACAGCCCCCAGAGACTCTCAGGGTTTGGCTGGCTGAGTGACCTGGGGTACAGCAGGGACCTGGGCTCTATTTCCACTGCTTTTCCACTGGAGGAGTTCCTTTCCTTGTGGGAAACACAGCTGGATTTTCAGGGACACTCCATCCATCTTAATGCTGCTTCGAATGCCCCTCGTTCCTGTGCAGAGGTCCAAGGCAGCAGGGGAAGGCAGAAAAAGGATTTTCCTCTGCAATTACATAAATTATTATTAAATGAGAGGCTGTGTGTCACTGTTACCAGAAAGGACCTCTCTTCCCAGCAGTGCTGATACTTGGGAGTGCAGTCCAGCCAGGACAATATTCATTAGGAAACGTTCCAGAGTGGCTTTAGCTGTTTGGGAGACAACATCCATCTCCTGAGGCAGGGCTGGACCTGGAGGAGTGCCCTTCCTCTGGAAACTCTGGAGGGCTTGAAGCACAACAAAATGAGGGTGAAAAACTAGAAGAAAGTACAAATTCCAGCTATAATAGGCTCTGACAAGGGAGGAACTCCCAGGAGCCACCAGCTCTTGTGCAGTGCAGTGTCAGGTGCCCATGGCATGTCTGTGTGCCCACCACAGAGCAAAACCTTCCAAAAATAAACCTGGCACTGCTCAGAGCTTATTTTACCCCGATAAAAACACACTGACTCTGTGCCATCCTTAAGAGCAGGTGTGACAGTTATTAATTATAACCAGAACTGGAGCTCCTCTCCTGCAGCTCCATCTCTTGCCATTCCATCCTCAGCAGTGCAGCCAATCCTTTATTTCCATCCCAAAATCCCAGGAAATAACCTTGGGCTACAGGATTTGGGGTGGGAGAGGGAATGTGTTTGAGCACCCCACAATATTCTAATTGTTGGGGGGTGCTGAGAGCAGCTTTAGAGAGGCCAAGAAGGAAACACCAGCACCTGCCTCTCCCCATGCAGCACTGGCACCACCAGCAGAGCTGGGCACCATCTCAGATCCCGGCTGGGATCTCTCCCAGTCACAAGTCACCTCTGATTTTTCAGCTGGGACACACAGGATCCCATCCTGCTGCAGCTGATGGGCAGCAGGGACATGGTGAGACTTGATCCTTCAGTCACATCGCCCTTCCCTGAGCCTTTCCAGGCCCTACACAGCCTCAGGGCACTGGGGAACAAGCCCAGCTCTCCCAGTGCCTCCAGAACAAGACACCCAGTCACAGACTCCAAAGGAAACACATGGAAACTGCTGAGTTGGAAAGGATCCACAGGGATCGTGGAGTTCAGCTCCCAGCCCTGCAGAGAACAGTCCAATAAGAAAAACAAACTGTTCCAGCCAAAGACCTTTTGCTGACCTCATAAACTGGTCCCCAGCTCACCCAGTCTCCCACAACCCGTTCTCCCTCTGCTCAGCCACCCCAGCCAGCCCTTAAAGCTCCTCTCGGGGGGGGGGGGGGGCC
>VXBA01006126.1:295836-322980 GCA_013399895.1 Serilophus lunatus | reverse complement strand
AACAAACCATTAGTGTTTGACACAAGGTTTGGTTTGAAAGCTGCAGCTCCCAAGTCCTGAGGAGCCTTTTACAAAACACAACACTACAGACTAACCTGGAAAAGAAACCATGGACACACCTATGGGAACAACATAAATATCACGTAAGAACCCCAGGGAAAAGGGAAGTTGCAAAGTTGAGCGCTCAGCTGGGAATGTGCCGGAGTGACCTTGGTGTGTGTTGAGTGAATTCCCTTTGCAATGGAATAACCACGTCAGCTGTGACCCTGCTGGGATGCTCCAGGGGCAGGGGGAGCTGGGGATCCCAGGGAGATGAAACTCAACAAATGGAATTGTTTCCTGTAAAGAAGATCCTACAGTAGCTCTAATCAATGCAAAGGGAGCAGCCTCTTGGCAGAGGGGACTGCCCGGTGTGTCACATCCTGACCAGAGGAGACTCAAGGGATGGGGCACAACTTGGGATGCTCAGCAACCTAAAGGATGCAAGATGATATTTTGATGGGAGTTTTTTTCATAGTGTTGAGCTTTAGTACACAGATGGCAGTAAAGGAATACATTCTGGAGTGGGAATTGTGATGGTACCTGGGCTGACTGCCTGGCAGCAGCTTTGGGAGCTCCTCTTCTCTCCCTAATTTCTGTCCCTTCAGCGACTGCAGTATCAGATTCTTATCTTTTGGGGACAAAAGTGGGAGGGTGAGTTACTTGTTACTAGCAGTTAACTGATCCCAGCTTAGGGGGCCCTGTGGATCCCTCTGGATGCTCCAGGCCCTGGAAGGTGTGCCCTGAGCAGCACAGACCCTTCTGGCTACAATTCTTCCCCCAACACTGGTCCCAGCACAGTCCAGTTCAAGCCTCCACCTGGATCAGTTCCCACTCCCCTTGCACTGCCAAGGGCCTCCCAGCACGGGGCTGAGCAAGCTCAGAGCCTGTGTTTGCTCTGGAGAAGCAAAGATCCACATTAGTGTGTGACCAGCGGGTTCTTTCAAGTCTGATAATCCCTGGAAGAATCCAGCTCTGCCAAGTGTGCTCCAGCCTGGCAGTGCCTGGAGCAGCAGGACTGCCCAGCTCACAGGGATGCACCATGAGCGAGGGGAGGATGCAGGAAGCCACAAAAGCCTGGGAAGCCACAGCTGGCTGTGGGATCAGCACCTCTGGAATTCGTGTCAGGAGTGCTCCATTCTCCTGCAGCTCAGCTCAGCGTCCAGCTTGGACATTCCCTGTATCCAACCAACAGCTGTAAAACCTACTGAGAAAGCACGTTGTTGCTTCTACTATAACCTTACTAAGAGCCTAGTCCCCTCCCAGCTGTGCCCCACTCAGGGACAGGGGGTGGCTGCAGGGCTGCACTGCCCACTCAGACAAGGGGCCACACCCAGTTACAGACGGTGGAATGCAACGTTCTTCCAAGGCTTTAGTCCCCCCACAACCTACACAGGAGAGAACTCAGTGTATGCTGCTGAGTGAGCCCCCTGCAGCACCTCTGTGCACCAGACAAGAATCCAGCCCACAGCAGCTCTGCCCCGTCCCCACGGCCCGACGCGCGACTTTGCAACCCCAAAGCCTTTCCAGCAGGTTTTTACGTGCTCGAGTGGAACACAAGATACACAGCCCTCCCCCCAGGAATAACTACACCATAGTAAAGAGTTACAAGTGTTCTGCTCGGTGTCACTGCTCTGAGGATACACCAGGGCCGGGGCGCTCCAGGAGCCCATTCGGCCGGAGGGGTCTCCTGCCAGAGGGACTTGGGCGTCCTCTGCTCCCACCCCGGGCCAGGTCCCTGCTGAGGCACCTCTGTCACTCCTGAGCCTCCTTCCGAGCCAGCTTGTAAACCTCCGTGGGCCCATCCACGTGGGTGATGGTGGTGGTGAGCTGGAGCTCCTCCCCACTGTTCACCCCCAGGTCACCTGAGAAGCAAAGGCATTCTGTTAGTGGGGAATATCTGACAGTCAGAAATCATAAAATCCCATTTACTCCCTCCAGACTTTCAGGAGCTGCCTGAGCTACGGACCAGGAAACACTCTTATAAATGTTTTTATCCAGTTATTTAAATAAAAGCACAACATAGACACTGAGGGGCTGGAGGGTGTGCAGGGCAGGGCAGGGAGCTGGGCAGGGGCTGGGGGAGCTGGGGGGGGCTCATCCTGGAGCAAAGGAGGCTCAGGGGGCCCCTGGAATTCTCTGCAATCCCTGCCAGGAGGGGGGAGCCGGGGGGGTCGGGCTCTGCTCCCAGGGAACAAGGGCCAGGAGGAGAGGGAACGGCCTCAGGCTGGGCCAGGGCAGGGGCAGGGGGGACATTGGGGACATTCCTTCATGGGAAGGGTTGTCCATCCCTGGGCAGGGTGGCTCCCCATCCCTGGAGGGATTTCCAAGCCCTGTGGATGTGGCACTGGGGACATGGGGCAGTGGTGGCCTTGGCAGGGCTGGGGATGGTTGGAGTCAATAGTCCAAGAGGGCTTTACCAACCTAAACAATTCCATGATTTTGTATCAGCAAAAGATGATTTCTCTACTACTGAGGACTACTGATAACAGAATCCAGCAGAGCTGCCACTCCCCACTTGCTCAGACTTTAAACAATCCCAGAATGGTTTGGGTTGAAAAGGACCTAAAAGATCCTCTAGTTCCAACCCCCTGGCATGGGCAGGGATGCCAGGCACTAGATCAGGGATTCTATTTTCCCCATTCCTCATCTTCCACTTGATCTGCACAGTTACACCTGGGCAACACTCACAGGTACACAACCCACCTCCAAGGCTCCAGCCAACCTGCCCAACCCACCTGCTTGGGCAACCAAACCATCATTCCCATATTTCCAGGTGCTGAACGTGGGCCAAAACCAACTGCCCAGCAGGCATCCCCCCCTTCCCCTGGGAGCAGGGAGAGGCCCCACCGTTGGACTGGTCCCCGCCGTAGTTCTTGTGGGACGGCGCGTACAGGAACATGAGGGCGAACACGTAGAGGTTCCACATCCCGTAGATGCCCGTGAAGAAGGCACTGTTCACCTGGATTGTGATGTCCCCCCACTTCCAGTGGCCTTCTGTCACCTGCCCAGGAGAAAGAGTAAACTCTGTGAGGAGACAGACTCGGGGTAAATCGGCGAGAACGACGTCAGTTGGACGGGAAGGAGGAAAGGGAGTGTAACAGGTTCAGTGAGGCAGAAGCCAGGCTGGGATTCCACTCCTCAGCCTCAGCCTGCAGGGAAAAACAGTCCTGACAAAATGATTCCATCAGGATTTCTTGAGCTTTGATGTCTCACTGAATGGGACCAAACCCCCTGTTCTGGATACGCCCGCTGTAACCAGCACGCAAAGGGCAGTACCTGGGGACAACCAGTGACATCCAAAAACATGCTAAAAATAGACCTTTTACAGCAGGAAAACCAGCGTGGATAATGTGAAAGCTGATGTGCTGAGCATGGCCTTGTGCAGCTGAGGGCTGACAGCACCAGTCTGAGACACGCTGAGGGCTGTCAGCATCCATGAAAATACCACCAGTGTTAACATCACTGGAGGATACACAGACTGTTCAGGCTGAAATGCTGCTGTCTGTCAAAGAAAGACAGAAGGGGGAAGATGAAAGCTGAACTGGCTTAAAAAGAGAGCCACGGAAATGCTCCAAGGGCTGGAGCCCCTCTGCTCTGGAGCAAGGCTGGGAGAGCTGGGGGTGTTAGCTGGAGAAGGGAAGGATCCAGGGAGACCTTGGAGCCCCTTCCAGAGCCTCAAGGGGCTCCAGGAGCTGGAGAGGGACTGGGGACAAGGGCTGGAGGGACAGGACACAGGGAATGGCTTCCCAGTGCCAGAGGGCAGGAGAGATGGGATCTTGGGAAGGGATTCCTGGCTGGGAGGGTGGGGAGGGGCCGGGCTGGAATTCCCAGAGAAGCTGTGGCTGCCCCTGGATCCCTGGGAGTGTCCAAGGGCAGGTTGGGATCCCTGGGACAGGGGGAGGTGTCCCTGCCCAGGGCAGGGGTGGGACTGGATGGGCTTTAAGGTCTCTCCCATCCCAAACCAGTCTGGCATTCCATGATTTCAGCAGCCACAGAAGCTCATTGGTACAGAGACAGCGTCAGAGCTCAGGATAACCAGGTACAGCAGCTGCTGGGAGCAGTCAGCCCAGGGAAGGTTGGTTCTGTCACGTCCCCCTGGGCACACAAAGCCACTGGAGTGTTTGAGTGTGAGCTGGGCAGTTTCCTGTTGCTGGGTTCCCAGAAATGACCAGACCCCTTTGGCTGATGTTGGCTCCGCGCAGCCCCAGCGCTTTGGGGGCCTTTGGGGGCTCCACACAGAGACCCTTCATGGCAGAGCTTCCAAGGAATGAAAACAACTCCTTAACTCTCACACGTGCTTTTAACAGGCCTGGCCTGTCTGCCCAGCAAGTGAGCTGGAAGCAGGATGGGAATCCCAAGGGATCCCAGTGCCATCGCTCACCTGGCTCACGATGAAGAAGATGACGGTCATGGCTGCACAGGCCAGGGTGATGAGCATCAGGAACTTGAACCTAAAAATCAGCCCCTGTTCAGAGACAAATGTCACTGGTCACATTAACAGAATCCACAAAGCCCATTTTTGGTTTTAGGATAGACAAGACATGAGTATAAAAAATAAAAAAAAAAATTTAAAAAAGGGTCCAACCCACAAAACCCCGAAGCAAAACAACCTCCACCCACTCCTGGGCCGTGCTCAGCACAGCCCAAGTGCTGTGCCCCCCACACGTCTGTGCTGCCCCTGGGATGTCTGGACAGTGCTGCCTTTCCATGACATTTGCTCTGGTGGCTGATTGAGCAGCAGTTAATTGAGGTGGGAGGTGAGTCCCAGCCGACAGCTCACGGCTCTCACAAAACAAACACGTGGCCAGTCGGTGTCTGAGTGTGGGCACCAGCTCCTTCCACACTCATCCTCACCCCCAGCCTGGCTGGGAGGAACCTGCAGCCATTCCAGCCTCCTGGAAAAAAACCTGGCAAAACCAGGCTGGCTGTCACAGAATGGAGATTCCGAGACAACCTCCGGCTCGGGATCCACCCCACTGCTCCCCATCCCTGCTTTCACATCCTCACTTACAAATCCTTTGGGGTTTGTGTGAGTGCGTTGGGGGTTTTTAACCTGTTTCTGGAATTCAGGTGGAAATGTCAATGTCTGTGTCACTGCTGTGCCACACCACAACAACAAATGGGTATTAATTGAACTTTTCCACACCAGATCCATCCTCACCAGATGTTGGGATGTTGGCAGCAGCAGCAGCTCTGCACCACAAGCTGAAGGCCTGTGCCTCCTGCTAGAGGGAAAACCTTTCAGTATCTGCTCCAAACTCTCTCAAGTCCAATGTTCTAATTTTTTACGTGCTTTCCTAGTGGGTGATAATGACTTGTTTAAATCAGAAGTGACCATGGTTTTTAACAGAACAACTCAGGGGATAAATACTTACACCCCCATGGAAACAGCTTAAGCATTGAGAGTGAGCTTCTTGGGCTTGGCAGCAGGTAAAAACAGTTAAGACAGAAACTAAAATGGGGATAATGGGCTGAATGTTGTGTTTTGATCCTTGTTTCCCTCCAGCAACTTGTCTAAGAAACGACAATCCCAAAATTCTGAATTTCCACTGTGGAAAACCAGGTAGCCTCAGTAACACTTTCCATTAACCACACAAATGAGAGGAGCAGAAATGGAGCTATGGGGAGATCATGGATAGAGGAGTCTCAGTACAGACTCTGAGGTCCCAAAATGAAGAAGCTGTGCCCCAGGGAGGGCACTCACCTCGTAGTGGAGGCGGCGAGCTTTGCTCATGGCAGGGAGGCTCGACTGCTTCCCACTGATGTTTCTGAACACTTGGAAGACCATGAAACACAGGAAGAGGAAATAGAGGCACAGGCAGATCCCTGCAACTATAATAAAGGCCATCTGGGCAGAGAAAGTTAAGGGAAAATGGGACAAACTAAAAAGAAATACTAGAAATCATTAATTCAGGTGATTCACATATTCAGTTCCCCCGTGACTTCCCCTCACACAGCACCAGTTCCCAGAGGTGTCCACCTCCAAACCTAACAGCACTGCTCTTTCCAAAGGACACTGGCATCTCCCCCAGCACCTGAGCCACTCCTGGCCTCTCAAAGGCAGGGGGGCTTCCCACACCAGGAGGGGAACCCCTCCCCTCCTATGGACACAGACAGTGGAAGGATACAGCCAGCTCCGTGCCCACCTCGGTGGTCCAGATGCTGTAGAAGGGGTTCTTGAGCTGCACCCCCCTGAAGAGAGGAGACAAAACACCAACTGTCAGAGAGCCCCACGTCCACCCTACAGCCTGGGAATCACAGAATCATGGAATAAGCAGAGTTGGAAGGGACCCACAAGGACCACGAGTCCAACTCCTGGCCCTGCACAAACACCCCAACAATCCCACCCTGCCCCTGAGAGCATTGTCCAAATACTTCTGGTAGGGTTTGTGCTGTGCCCACTGCCCTGGGCAGCCTGTTCCAGGCTCTGGGGGAAGACCAATTCCCTAAGGTTCCACACGGGAAGAGCCAGCAGTGAGGAGGAGGTGGGGTGGGAGGTGTTTCACTGCTGTGATGTGCCAGCACCCACAGGAGCCTGTCCTGGCTCCAGGAGGTGGGGCTGTGCATCCAGCCAGGGGATGAAACTGCTGGTCCCTGCTGCAGGAGCTGAGCAGGAGCCTGGGATTGCTGCACCCACCTCTCACACATGTCGAAGACAAAGAGGCAGAAGGAGCCCACAGCTATGGGTCCGACCTGCTTCCAGTACCCCGAGAGCCGATTCCGCTCGTTCTGGTCCTATTTGGGTCAACAGGTTTGGAGGAGGAGACAAAGGAAAAGCAATTTAGCCTGAAGTGCCCTCACCTAGGGCAAGTCCCCACAGCACCACTTCCACCTCTGAAGCAGTACAAGGGGGCTGCCAGGTATTGCTGGAAGTGGGGCTGGAAGCCACCTTCCCCTCAGCGTGGTACCCACCATCATGTGCTCCCCGCAGAAGATGATCCAGAAGGAGAGCAGCATGGCATAGAAAATTCCTTGTCGGATGTCTCCGAAGAGCAGCATCCAAGTCCAGTCAAATCCGATGGAAAACCACTCCACGGGGATGTTAATGAATGTCATGGAAATTCCCAGAGCAAAGATGACCCTGGAGGGGCAGAAACACCATCTCTTTCCGGTGTGCAAGGGAAGGACAGAGCCCCAAAAGCCAAAGATGTGCACGGAGAGCAACAGAAGGAAATCCAGCACTATTGGGGAGGTGTCACCTCCTGCCACCAAACCCTGCAGGACTGAGCTCCTCCAGGTACCTCCTCATTCTCTACGGGTTTAATGGAAAGGAAAAGAGAAGGTATGGAGGGCTCCAGTGTGCCTGGGTGGAGGGAGGGGATGGAGATGAGACAATTCCCATCTCCCCAACCATGGGTTCTACCCAGGAGAAACCACCACCTCAGTAAATGCCCTTTCCCGAGGGCCAGCAGGGCCCCCACTCACTTCTCCAGCAGGACAGGAGCACGTGTCATCAACGTGATCCTTCTCCAGTACCACACCATGATAATCAAGATGCTGGGAGTCAGGAAGGTCTTCATGGCAAACCACACTTTGGTGAAGCCTCCGTTTTGATGGATGCCCTAAGGAAAACCAAAGTGCAGGATTGAAGGTCATCATTCCATGCTTCTCCTTCCAGGGGTGTCAGAAGAGACACATTTGTGGCAGTGCATCCCAAAGACATGGTTTGGTCAACAAGTGCCCACTGAGTCCCCAGACCACACGGGCAGGTTCCAGAAGGTCTGAAACCAACAGAAAGGGTTTCCACAGGAGGGGACTCTGACACAGCATGGAAAAAGCTGGCAGAAATGCTTCCAGACAAATAATGGGATAGTCATGGAGCCAAGTCACTGCTGGTGGGAAGAGCATTGGCCAAACAAATGTGTTCCTCCAGCCAGGTGCCCTCCCACCAATGTTTGCAGCCACCACAGCCCCTGACAGGGACAGTGCTGGGAAAAGCATCCACAGGCACTAAGCCTCAAGGGAGGGCAGGAGCAAAGGTCACACCCCAGACATCCAAAGGCCACAACTCTAAGACAGACCAGCTGCCCTCTGAACTCTGCTGTTCTGTTCCTCCTCAGCTCCTGGGAGAGGGAGGACTCTGCATCCCAGCCAGACTGCGGTGGGAATGAGAGAGCCATGGGAAGAGCTTGGCTTTGGAGGTGGGCACAGGGCTCAGGGCTCGGGCAGGGCTGTCCAGGAGGGCGTCCCTGGGGCAGGACAGGCATCCCTGGGGCAGGGCAGGGCAGGCATCCCTGGGGCAGGGCTGTCCAGGAGGGCATCCCTGGGGCAGGGCTGTCCAGGAGGGCACCCCTGGGGCAGGGCTGTCCAGGAGGGCACCCCTGGGCAGGGCAGGCACTCACCACCAGGCGGATGTCCTTGATCTCCCCGATGCCCACGTTGATGCCCTTCCTGTCGTTGACGGGCAGGCGGATGTTGATGAGGTAGTACTTGTGTGCCACGCTGCCAATCTCCATGAACGGCAGGAAGTCGCAGTCGTAGTGACGGCCCTCGGACTCCAGGGTCTGGGGAAGGGACAGGGAGCACAATCGGGGGGGGGCTGTGACAGCCCTCAAACTGGGAGCACTGGGAGCACCAAGCCCCTGTTTGCCAAGTCCAGGCTCTGCCTGGGGGAGAGCCTGTGTGAGACTTGGGGACATTTATCCTTGTGTTTTTGATTGGTTTGGGTCATTGAGTCAACAAGGTTTGACCTCAAGCAGGTTCACGCTTCGGGCTCTTTAACAGTCATAAAGTCAAGGGTTGTCATTCCAAGATGAACCTTCTACAGCTGTCTGGCAGGAGGCTGGAGCCAGGTGGGATTCAGGCTTTTCACCCAGGGAACAGGGGACAGGATAAGAGAAAACAGCCTCAAGTTGTGCCAGGGAAGGTTGAGGTGGGATACTGGGGAAAATTTCTTCATGGAAAGAGTGATTTTGTGATTCTGTAATTCTGTGATGTGAAGAGGAGAACTCCCACACATCCCCACCACCAGCATCATCCAAACTCCTTACTTTTGGTGAGCCAAAGGTGCACTTCAGCTTCCTGATCTCTATGGCATGAGCTATTTCTTCCCAGTCACTGGAGGTGTCATCACGGTAGGCCAGCGACACATCCAGGGTGATCTCTGCATTTTCCTCTGCAAGGGGAAGGAGACATGAGGCTTGTTAGGCTCCCAGAGTAATCAGAAAACACCACACAGAGTTCCTTCATAAGGAAAATTAAAGAACTGAAGTCAAGCTCTCCTGGCCTTGCTGGAAAAAACCTCAGCAACAACCACACGTACGATGGATTGATGTTTTTTATGCATCTTGTTTAGCTTAAGTTGTTCTCCAGAAGACTTTTGGAGCCCTTCCCTCCTTGCCCACACCTGCACTGACTTGTTTCTGCCTTTGCAGAGGCCCTGCCAAGGTCACAGACTGGGAGGGGCAGGTCCCTCCTGGATGTGTTGGTGGTGAGAGCACAGGCTACAGCTGCTCTAAGTGTGCCCTTGCCAGGACTCTGCCAGGAGGGCATTGCTGCGAGGGGGAAACGAGGCTGGAACAGGCTTATTGAGGCTGGAACAGGCTTTCTGAGGTGCTGCAACTGAGCATGGTCATGAAATGAAGAGCTGCAGCTGAAGCTGCCAAGAAACAACACGTCAACACATTTAGAAGCCAAGGCAAGTCTGTACCAGCTCCACCAGATGTAAAATCCTCCTGTTTACCAGGCACAGATTCCAGGGAAGGCTCTGAATGAGGAGCACACTCCACAGTGAGCATGATACAGCCCAGCCCAGCCTCTTTCTGCAGAGCACCAGACTCACAGAGCCACAGCTGTTGGAAAAGCTATGGAACCACCTGCCATGGAGAAGTGCTGGGAGGTGGCTGTGGAACCATCCACCACGAGAAGGATTAGAAGAGGGCTGTGGAACCATCCACCATGAGAAGTGCTGGGAGGTGGCTGTGGAACCATCCACCATGAGAAGGGTTGGGAGGTGGCTGTGGAACCATCCACCATGAGAAGTGCTGGGAGGTGGCTGTGGAACCATCCACCATGAGAAGTGCTGGGAGGTGGCTGTGGAACCATCCACCACGAGAAGGATTAGAAGAGGGCTGTGGAACCATCCACCATGAGAAGTGCTGGGAGGTGGCTGTGGAACCATCCACCATGAGAAGTGCTGGGAGGTGGCTGTGGAACCATCCACCATGAGAAGTGCTGGGAGGTGGCTGTGGAACCATCCACCACGAGAAGGATTAGAAGAGGGCTGTGGAACCATCCACCATGAGAAGTGCTGGGAGGTGGCTGTGGAACCATCCACCATGAGAAGTGCTGGGAGGTGGCTGTGGAACCATCCACCATGAGAAGGGTTGGGAGGTGGCTGTGGAACCATCCACCATGGAGAAGCACTGGCAGATGGCTCAGAACCCATCTTTTCAGTTTTACTTTGGTTGAGACACTCATCCAAGTGATGGGAAGGGGTGTGGATGGGGTCTGTGGTCTGCAGTTGCTATTTTTGGGCTGTTTGGAGGTGGCTGGGTTGTGCATCAGATGTGGAGGCATCGAGATTTTTCTGAGCATTTTTTGGCACACGTGGTCTCTATCATCTGGATCCACATCCAGTTCCTTCCCAGAGCTGCCACCAGTTGGGTTTCCATGAAACATGAATTTGCCATCTCAGATCTGCTGTTTAGGAGACCAGCAAAACAGATAAATGGGAACATAAGGTTGAACTTGGCCCGTCTAAAAAGAACTACAAACTCCATTTCAGAAGCCATAAAAACCAACTGGAATGCTTGGGATTAAATCCAACAAAAACAGCTTTGAGTATTTCATTTTTGCAATCCAAATGTTGCTGCTGCCATCGAGTATGAAAACCAGAAGGCAGAAGATGAACTGCTCCGTGCTTTTCCAGGCCAATGGATTAGAGGCTCCCTCTGGATTTCCATCAGTCTCTGTGCTGGGGTGACACCTCCCATTGGAAAAGAGTTCTGTGCAAAGACCCTTCAAGGCTGTCAACATAAAATAGAGATATCTATGTATACATACAGACACACACATATATTCAGACTGATGGCAGGGCTAGCTTAGTGGTTGGACTCAATCCTAAAGGTCTTTTCCAACTCAAACGATTCCATGAGAGTCCTACACCAGCTCACTCACAGCCTTCCTTCAGCAACTCCCACTGTCCCTGAGGAACAAATAAAGACAGTGACACTGTTTGACAAAGTGAATTTTAAGATTTGTGCCTTGTTCCCATCGATACCAAAACGTCAGGTGGTGAAGAGATAATTTTGGTGGGGGTGTCTTTTTCCTGCACAGCATTAAACAACTTCCCACTGCCAGAGGGCAGGAGAGATGGGATAGTGGGAAGGAATTCCTGGCTGGGAGGGTGAGGAGGCCCTGGCACAGGGTGCCCAGAGAAGCTGTGGCTGCCCCTGGATCCCTGGGAGTGTCCAAGGCCAGGTTGGAGCCCCCTGGGACAGTGGGAGGTGTCCCTGCCCAGGGCAGGGGGTGGGACTGGATGAGTTTTAATGTCCCTTCCAACCCAGTCCCCTCCAGTTATTCAGTTCTTCCTCTCACATTATCCAAGGTTCTCCAGAACTTCCCAACAATAAAAGGTAGAAATTTGTCTTCTTCAAGCACCAAGAGATGAAGTGACCCCTGCCAGGACCCTCCTCCCCCAGGAGCCACAGCAGACACCCCCTCCTGGCATGTCCACACCAGCAGGGCCCACACAGGTCATGGAGGTTAATCTGGAGCCTGGGAAATCCATCTGGGAGGAGCAGCTCAGCCCCTGAGGGACAACATCCCTGTGCCACAGGACTATTACAGCCCTGCAGGGATTTACATTTAGGGATTGCACATCCCGGGGCTGCCCAGCCAGGAGAAGACACTCTCCTGTGGATATCCCAGCTTTGAGCCCCCCAGGGACCCTCCATTCCCAGGATTATGGGATGCTCCAGGGCAGGTCAGAGCTGTGACCCCCCTCAGTGAGGGACTCCCTGCTTGTGCTCCAAGCACCACCAATGTCATTTTTCCCACTGGCAGTTTCCTGCCTGGAATCTTTTCCATGATTCACTGTAGTGTGATCCCTGCCCAGGATCTCTCCACTCACATTACAATAGCCTAAAAATAGCAGAGTTGTTTCAGGAGGCAGCTCTGTGCCAGCTGCACACTGACACAGCTGGCTGGGAAGAAGCCTGTGGCAGGCACACAGAAATGCTGGAATTATTTGCATTACACTTCCATGCCTCACCAGCTCCCTAAAATTACAAATCCTACCAAAGAGCCCAAAGCTGGATGAATGAGAACAGGAGGCTGACTGCACACAACTGCTCTCCAACTGCAAAGAAATTCCATTCCAGCCTTTCCCAGTTCTGGGAAGGGCTTTTAATAATTGAGGGCACAATGCATCAGGAAAGGACAGGGACAGCTTGGGCACAGGAACAGCCTCTTCCTCAGAGAACAGCCTGAGTCTCTCCCAGCTTTCTGGGAAGGACAAACACAGGGAAGTAGCTCAGCTTCTAAACATCTGCATTCCAAAAACTTCTCTCTTTCCAAACCAGTGGAAGTCCAGAGCGAGTTCCCAAGGTCTGGAGGGAGTTGCCAAGGTGAAGGTGATGAGGGCTGGTTGCTCCTCTGAAGGGTGCAGATCCCAGAGGGCATTCCAGGATGCTCAGCCCCTGCCAGGCTCCAGGCAGCTCTGCTGGGGCACCTTACCAGAGATTCCCTTCCCCTCTGCCCCAGGGAAATCCTTGCTGGATGAGCAGGGCTGACACAGGTCTGACTTCTGCTCTCCAGGGAGGAGTCAGCCTTGAGCCACTGATGTCTCCCACAGACACAACCCAGCTGCCCCTGGCTTGGAGCATCCCTTTCCCAGGAGGGCTCCAAAAGCCCTGCTAAACCCAGTTTACTCTGTGTGTTGGCTTTGCTCATGGATTGCAGGGGAAGAGGATGACCAAGTGCCTTCGAGGGAAAAAAAGCAGGCAACAGCTTGATGTGACTCAGCAACACCCCTGGTGAAGGCCAGGGAGAACTCCATCTCCTTGGGCTGTGCTGTGGGACTCCAGGGAGAGCAGGATGTGACCTCAGGCAGCAGCTTTCCAGGACACAGCCTGGGCAGCTCCAGGCAGTGCTGCTTCCCTGGATGATCCAAGGCAGTTCCAAGGCAGTCCTTACAACACTGACAGGCAGAGCCTTCCACAGCTCCCAGGAGTGTCCCTGGTTTGGCACCAGCCCCTGCTGGGTAGTGCTGGCCTTGAGGGCTCAGAGCTTGAGAGAGAAGAAACATGAATTGTTGCTTTAGAAGGAGAAATGGGGTTGTTTCACATCCTCCCCTTCAGAGGAGCTGATCCCAATCACCTGCCCAGGGAGGTCTCAGTATTCCCAGGGGAACAGCAGGGCACAGTCACACATCATGCAATTGTTTCACCTTGGCAAGGTTTGTTCTTTTTTCTTTAAGATCTGTTACAACACCATCTAGCAAGCAAGAGATGTATTACTCACGAGGTTCTTAGATTTTACACTTCACTTACATCTGCCTTAGCTTGGCACAAAGTGTCAGAAAACAGCTTTTAAAGGACTTTCTTCAGTCAATGAAAGGAAACCTTCAGGATGTGCCAAACAAGCTCACAGCATAACAAGTGTTAATGTCCCTCATCTCCAAGTGCTTCTTATAAAAGAATATCAGCAGCTCCTGAACTGCCAATGGCAGGACCTGAGCCTCTCCCAGCTGCAGCAGTGGCACAGCTCAGCCCAAACCTCCCTTTTTTCACCCCAAGGACAGCCCAAGATAAGCTCTTCTGCCTTCAGATCTCAAAAGAAGTTCCCACCTTTGCAGGGCTTGGGCACAGACAATGTCCTGAAGCAAAGGCTCTGCTCTTACAGCAGAAATGCTGCCACAAGCTTGTTTAGAATTCCAGGTGCTCAGCACTCCTGACTCCAGGTGGCTGGACTTGAAAAGCCTCAGAACAAAGCAGTGTTTCCTTAACCACCTCTTCAAGTTTCAGAAGCTGAGGCCTTATTAAAGTCACAAAGCTGCTCTCTCTGTATTTTAGAGATAATTACAGGGGTAAGGATACACGTGTCAGCTTTCTACACTCTCAGTTTTAATTTATCTTAATGATGATGCATCAGATATAATCCCTGCCCCATCCCTGGAAGTGTCCAAGGCCAGGTTAGAGCCCTCTGGGATAGTGGGAGGTGTCCCTGCCCATGGCAGAAGGTGGGATGGGATGAGCTATAAGGTCCCTCCCAACCCAAACCAGTCTGGGACTCTGGGATTCCATGATAAATAGCAGCAGGAACAGTTCCACGCTGAGCAGGCAAGCAGTGAAGGAAGCAAAGCTGGCATAGGAGCTCAGAGACCAGCAGGGACCTGGCTGCTCCCCTTTGCTGGCCCACATCCCCAGCTCCTAAACCACATTTACTCCCTGAGCTGATCCACACCATGGATCCAACCCAGCCAGGGAAAAGCTACAGCCAGCCCAGTTCAACCAACCTGAGAAGCAAATGGTTTATTCATTGTACCTCAGGGTTGTTAGAGAGGGATTTTCCCAAACACTAAATCATGCAAAAACATGTACAGCTTCTTCCAGGAAGGGGCAGAGCTGTCCTGCCCTTGCTGCTCCCAACATCACTTTGCAGATTTTATAATTAGGTCTCTTCCAACCTACTGATTCTGTGATTCTGTAGTCTAGTCTAGTTGAGGTTCTAGGGTAAGGGTTGGACTAGATGATCTTGGAGGTCTCTTCCAACCCAGTGATGCTGTGATTCTGTGATTGCAGCATGATTTTTGAGTGTGGGATTTTTTCTTGTGTTTTTTTTGGGGGGTGGGTTGTACCTTTATTTGTTTTGANCAGGTTGGAGCCCCCTGGGACAGTGGGAGGTGTCCCTGCCCAGAGCAGGGGTGGCACTGGCTGAGCTTTCAGGTCCCTTCCCACCCAACCCATTCCATGATTACTACACTCCCACCTTCCCAACGTGCTCCTGCAGCCCCTCACTGTGCGAGGCACCAACACACAAGCCCAGGATAAAAACCAATTAAAGGGAAACCCGGTGGGAAAGGGGCCCAGGCAGCACCTCCCTGGTGCCAGAGCCACTCACTGAGGTCGTTGTCCATCTTGAAGGCGATGTCCAGCTGCATGATGAAGAGCATGAACTGGAACCAGGGGCTCATCTCCTTGGTGGGCAGCGGGACGTGCACGGCGAACACGATGTCGTTGGCCTCGATCTGACGGCTCACGGCCTCGTCAAAGTCCTTCAGCTTCTTGCAGTGGTTGGGGCCCCAGGGCATCAGCCACTTGCTCTTGTGGTGGTTTTTCCTCACGTCAATGCACTTCACTGACGTGTAAGGGACAGCTGTGGTGGGGCTGGGAGCTGGGGAGGGAAGAGAAGCTCGTGTGAAGCACCCTCAGATATCTGCGCCAGCGGTTCCCCATCCCAGTCTTTGAAGGCAATTTAAAACAGATGCACCCACTGCTTCTCCTTCACAGCTCCTTGATCTCACAGGCAAGTAATTAAGTTTATTACATCTACAGTTTCATTACTGACTTTGTAGTGGGATCAAATTAGGATCAGCCGGAGGACTGGGGTCTGTGGGTTCGGTCTCAGACACCTGATGACACCAAAGTCCTCCCGAGTTACTGAGAGCTGCCCCCCTTCCCATGTGCTCACTCAAGCAAATCCACAGCAAAGCATGTGCCCAGATCAGCCTGGATGGATAAACTGACCCTAAACCTCGTGGTCCTGCAGGGCAGGACTTGCCATGGGGATTGAACCAAGCAAGGCCACACATTTCCTCGGGCAGAAGGTTTTGCTCCCTGCTGAAGCCCAAGGCAGGGGGTGGAACCAAATGCTATTTAAGGTCCCTTCCAACCCAAACCATTCTGGGATTCCCACATTTTTGGTGAGGTCCCTGCTCATCCTCTGCTGCTGGCACACAACACCCCCAAATCCAAGGGAATGGAAAGGATTTTAAAAGACTCAAATCTGCCACACAGAGACTTCTTGTGGCAGCAGTTCTGCCCTGCTGCCAACACCATTTGAGAAATAAATATTTTAATGGAGCACAGAGCTGGCAAACCACAGAGACCAGCAGTCAGAAGGCCAATAATGCCTGTCCCTTATGGATCCAACCCCCTTTTGTCATGGAAAGTACTATTTTTTTGGCACAACAGTCAGCTCAACACATTTCACTCCAATTAAGCCAGAACTGTCCCATTTTCTGAAGTATCACCAAGAAGGGAGCACTGGATGTGTTGCAATGAATCCCTGCCACCTGCACAGGTTTTGGGAAGCAGACAGAGCAGGTCAACTCCTTTTTAAGCTGTTCAAAGAGTTTTCTTGATGTCTGTTTCTATATGAATGAGAAGAAATTAATGTAAGACAAATTTGTCAGATGTCATTTATTTGAGTCCCGAACCATCCAGCCCCTTTTAAAATGAAAATAAGGCTTTAAATTCAAAAAAATTAATTGCAAATTTAGCTTAATAATGTAAAAGATGCTCTAATGCAGGTGGGCAAGCAATGAAATGTTCCTGTACTATGGATTACAAGAGAAGCAGCACATGGAATAAGGGACACTGAGGTGTATGGAACAAAGGACACTGAGGTGTATGGAGCAAGGGACACTGAGGTGTATGGAACAAAGGACACTGAGGTGTATGGAGCAAGGGACACTGAGGTGTATGGAACAAGGGACACTGAGGTGTATGGAACAAGGGACACTGAGGTGTATGGAACAAGGGACACTGAGGTGTATGGAACAAGGGACACTGAGGTGTATGGAACAAGGGACACTGAGATGTATGGAACAAGGGACACTGAGATGTATGGAACAAGGGACACTGAGGGGGATGGAACAAGGGACACTGAGGGGTATGGAGCAAGGGACACTGAGGGGTATGGAGCAAGGGACACTGAGATGTATGGAACAAGGGACACTGAGGGGTATGGAACAAGGGACACTGAGGGGTATGGAACAAGGGACACTCAATGTCACAGCCCCCAGAGAAAGGACACTGAGGGGCTCAAGTGAAACTGGGGAGAAGGTGCCCAGCCCAGGGGTGACTTTCATGCTGTCACCACCCTGGCTCTGACAGACACTCCAGGACTTCCCAACGAGGCCTCAGCTCACCAAACCCCTCCACCATCCCCACCCACGCCGTCCCCCAGCCCTGTCCCCACAGCAGGATCCCCAGAGCAGTGTTGGGTCCCAACCAGGAGCCCTGGGAGCACCTGCCCCATGAGCCACCCACTGCCCTGCTGCCCTTCCCACAGGGGGAGGTGACTCAGCTCGGGGCCACAGGAGGGTTTGCAGAAGCCCTTGTTTACAAACTGCATTTTGTCCAGGTTTTGACAGCACTGAGTTTCTTGCAGCTGCACTCGAGGAGGGGCTCAAAGGGAATTGTTGCTGGGTTCATGGTTGGGCTCAATGACCTTAGAGAGCTTTCCCAACCTAAGTTATCCAAATTTCCCCGACTAACTGATCCCTGCTGCGGGTCTCAATCCACAGTGGAGATGTTGCTGCATCCACGATCTCACAGGAGCCACACAAAGCTCATACATGAAAACAGCCCCCCAGAACCAAATTATTGCTATGGCAGAAACAGCAAAATAGAATAAAAAGGACTTGAACCAAACAAAATTAAACAAAGTATTCAAAAAACAAAAATCTAGAGAGCAAGTCCAGGGTTACAGGACTCCCACGTGGTGCCCCCAGTGCACAAACTCTGCAGTGAGTGTGGATTCCCTCACCGTGCCTCGCTGCAGAGCCCAGTAACCAGGGCTGGAGCTGCAGCTGGAAGGGAACATCAGGAATATTGTTGTGAAACAAGCCAGAAATTCCAGCCAAGCTCTGAGCATTCTGACTCAGACAGATCCTGTGTGATTTCAAAGCAGGCATTTGTGAATTAAGAGACGTCGCTCCTTCTACAGCGAAGCCGAACGTTTCTTGCTTTGATGCATCTCATTATAGCCATAAATACATGTTTTCATCACTGCCTGATTATGATTTTAAACACTTGGCACGCTCCCTGCAGCCTCCCCTCTGCCAAAGTTGCAGCCCTGAGGAGCAAGAGACAATTCCTATAGATATTCCTCGTTGGGAACCACGCGAACGTCGGCACTTGGCTTCCATTCCTGATTTGGCTGCTGGCCCGTTAAATTAAAGTGAGTGTTGAACCAAGGGGAAAAAAATGCTTTGTGGAGCTGCAGCCAAGTCAACTATTACAGTATTACCAAGTGCTATGCAAAACAAAGCTGGCCCCGAGGGATCCGGGCTGTGCCACTCCCACCCTGCTGCCCCTGGGCTGGGGGCTCTGAGCTCCAGGAGGTGTGTCAGCCTCTCAGGAAGGAATCAGCTCTTGGTGCAGAACACGCTGGAGAAGCCTCAGCCCGGGCTCCAGGCTGCTCCCAGCGGGAAGGCAGGTAGCACTGGGAATAACAGAGGAGCAGGGCTCCCATGGGGAGGGTTGGGAGAGGAGAGGTGGGAGTGCAGCTCCCTGAGCCAGGGCTGGGGCTGCCCAGGGAGCCCCCGGGAAGGATCCTGGCTCCAGGGCAGGAGCAGCCCTGGGGCAGAGGCCCCTCGTGCCCAGGGGTGCAGTGCCAGCAGTGCCAAATCTGCAGGCACGAGGCTGCTGGAGCTGCCAGGGGATCCCCATGGGTTGGGTGGGAAAGGTCCTTAAACCCATCCAGTGCCACCCCTGCCCTGGGCAGGGACACCTCCCACTGTCCCAGGGATCCCAACCCGCCCTTGGACACTCCCAGGGATCCAGGGGCAGCCACAGCTCCTCTGGGAATTCCAGCCCAGCCCCTTCCCACCCTCCCAGCCAGGAATCCCTTCCCAATATCAAACCTAAATTTCTCCTCTTTCAGTTTGATCCTGTCACTCCTTGTGTGATCACTACAGTTGCTGATGAAGACCCCCCCTTCCAGCTTCCCCCTCCAGCAGGGATGGTCCAAACACATTTGTCCTGCAGGAATGGGGCAATCAGGAGGTGCTGGGGGGAACAGGGCAGCTCCCTCTGCACCTCCTCCAGCAGAGCCTTTGGAGTTGCTCAGCCCACTGGAGAAGCCCAGGATATCCTCAATTCCAGGGGCAGAGCACATCCTGCTGCTCCCTGCCATGGCTTTAGCCAGGGAATACCTGGAGATCCAGCCACCTGCAGCAGTGTGGCCACCACTGCCCAGGGAGGGCTTGGAGGGGCTCCCAGGACCACCCAGACTGGAACTGCATCTTCTCCACTCAGCCAGGAGGTCAGAGGAAGGATGAGGACCTGACCCCACCAGTCAGCAGAGAACAAGATCCAAGGGGCTTAACTCAGAGAAAACAAAAACAAAGACAAAAAAAATCAAAAAATCCACTGTTTCTCTGGTTTTATACTTCAATCCTCAGAGAAAAAAAAAAGATAAATGATAGATAAGTAAGCTCAATTTTCAGCACTTCTCTTTTAGGACACTATGTACACCTAGATTTGGGTATGAGCCACCATCACTCGGTATCTTAATTTCAGTAATTAAGCAGATCCTCAGAAGGCTCCTGTGATGAACCCTGCAATAATTCCCCCCCAGGACACCCATCCTGCACCCTCCCATCCCCAGCACCCCCAGCCCTTCCATTCAGCTCCCTCCCCACCACCGAGCCCTTTGCAAACTCTCACTTGCATTGTGTCCACTTTGATTAAAGCCTGAATCCCCCTGACCCCGGGGGGATTTAACTTCTCCCGGCAGCGGGAGCATTCTGCTTTTCTACTCAATTACCCCCTTCTGGGCCAGCCAGCCCTTCCCAGCGAGCACACACAAAGGCCTTCTGCTTCATTACCCTGAGGACTGCAGGGCACCAATAAACAAGCTAATTTATCTCGGCCAGACCCGGCTCTGCCGCCTGGAACAGCCACAACCTCAGTAACATCACACAGACCTTCGGGTTGGATATTTATTTCAGCCTTTCTTTACTGCAGCATCCAAGTTTTCTTCTCCACCTCCCTCCTTTTCCAGACCTCGGTGGCACCAGTTTAATATTGGAGTGGCACTCAGTTTTTATTGCTGTTGCTGCTTCACAGAGCCTTGTTCTGAGCACTGCAGAAGCTTTTATAGGCAGAATTACTGTATATTTAAATAACTCAGTTCATCTTCAAAAAAATGAAACACAAAAAAAAACCCCTCACTGCCCACTAGAAAACCTCTCCCCTTGGGAATGTTATTTATCACCATTTGACTTCATGTTTTCTCCACTCCAAAATCCTTCGAAGCCCCAGGGCACCAATTCCATCCTTATTTACACTGGGGGTTCCCACACATCCAGTTGCAGCTCAACACCCTCATTCCTGTTGTCTCCCTCAGATTTTCCAAGACTCCAGGTCTCTGTGTCTTTCTGGTTTAGACCATCAATTGAACCTGTCCAAACCAGCAAAGCAGAGTTTGGGAGATTCCCAACTCAGCTTCATTGGCTCACAACAGAAGCTGTGGGTGTCCCTGGATCTCTGGAAGTGTCCAAGGCCAGCTTAGAATCCCTGGGACAGTGGGAGGTGTCTTTGCCCATGGAACATGGGATGGGATTTCAAACCATCCTGGGGTTCTGTGACTCCCTGACCACACTCCTGTGTGTCACAGAGGGGGGCTGGTTGTGCTTTTCCTCAAGGAAAGTGCTCCTCCAAAGCTACTTTTCCAGCTTTAGGCTGTGCTACCAGAAAAAGCCTCTTCAGAGCAGCCCAAACCAGAGATTTTCCAAAAAATTATCAGCTCTCCAAGAGCTGCAGGAACAGATCCCAACACCTTGTGAAGCTGCTGCCACCCAAGAGCAGCCAAAGGGCTCCTGCACTTGGAGATAAGGGATTATTCCTCAGCCCCAGGCACGCCACAAAGCAAGAAAATCCCAGGAGGCACAACTACATTTGCTGGGAGAACTGACTGAAGGAGCTCCAAATTCCCATAAATATGCAACAGCAGCAACTCATGCAAATGAGGTGAGCACTGGCAGAGTTCCCTAAATGCAGAAATATATATTCAAAAACATTTCATTGGAAAGAAGAATAAAATGAAGGAGGCAGAACTGATTCAGTAATTGCCACAGACAGTGTGATCCCCTTCCCAGTGAGTTTTCCAATGAAATGCACTGCCCAGCCAAGGGGTGGCATCCCTGCAAACAGAGGTTCCAAAAGAGCAGGAAAAGCTGTTGTTACCCAGCTTTTCTCCTGAGCCTGGAGCTCCCCGAGCTTAGAGATAAGACACCTTGGAAACAGCCAACACTCAGATATGGAAAGAATTCCACCTCCCTGTGAATGGGCAGGCCCAGGTCCCCAGGGACACCCTGTGTCCTTCAAAGGCTTTCCCAGGGAGCTGTGACCCGACTTCAAAGGCCATAAATGTTATTTACTGAGGCAAAGACTTCCTGTTGAAAGGCTTTCCCTTGCAAAGGGCAGGGAGGCAGCAGGACAAGTGCTCAGGTCAGGTGTAAACCCAGTATCAACACAAGCAGAGGGGAGCAGGGACAGGACTGGCCTTGGCACCTGAGCTACAAGAATCCCCTTTGGAAGTGATGCAGCAGTGAGAAGAGACAAAAACCAGCACTCAGAGAACCCCCAGCTCCTCAGGCCACCAGCACCAACATTCCTGCCTGGGAACTCTGCATTTCTGCCACTTCTGCCCATTCAGCTACAGTTACAGCTCTTCAAAAGAAAGAACTGGGCAGGCCTAAACTAAATAGACCTGACCTTTGGTGTCTGCTCTTCCCTGGGCTCTGCCAAGGCTGCAGCACTGCAGGAATGTGTCTGGCCAGAGGATCTATTGGCATTCATGGCCATCTCCTGGAGAGGCACACAGAAATGCTTTGTGCCTGCCTGCACACACAGGCAGGCTGCCCCACACACCTTGGAAACCCTGTCAAAAGATCAGTTCAGCCCTCGGAAGGTAATGAAATCCCAGGAAAGAAAATGAAATCCTGGAAACTCGGTGCTCAGGAGCCAAATCAGACATTTAGATAATGAGCTGGGATTGTGGGGAGCTGCTCAGCCGTGGCCACACATGACTCATTATCACTCCAGGCCAGACACACAAGGAAGTTTGAGTTGCTCCAGTCACAACAATTGTGTTTTTTCAAGCCTAAGCCGAGGGAAGGGAGCAGTGAACCTGCACCTTTTTAAACACATCCCCCTCGGCCCAGAGGACTCACATGCTACATAAATACCCCCACTTTTCCAACCAGTTAAATTTGTAAAGGGGACAGTTGGGCACCAGACTTGCAGCACTTTGCTGTGTGTGAACCTGCTCCTGGGCTTTGCCCGCTCCAGAATTCTCCTGCATTGCCTGGATTTTGTCTGAGCCAAACCCAAGATAATCTATGGCTTGGGATCCTTGGCCTCACACAACAGTTGGGGTTGGAAGGCACCCTGAAGGTAACTCACACAAAATAAGGTATAGAAAAGTTCCTTTTCAGTAAAAAAGTCAGGATGTTGAAGCAGGGATGTTGCTGCACAGGGATCTGGGCTTTTCCCCCCTCTGTAAAATACTGGACATTTAAATTCCAGGATGCAAAGGGAACTAGAAGGGGGGACACCAACAGCTTCTCACAAGGTACACAGAGGAAGGTAATTTGTAATCAAAAGCTTTGCTTTCAAAACAACCAAGAGGCATTAAACCCCCACTAAACCAAGTCCCAGTTCAAACACACAACGTCCACCACCCGGCCCAGCTGCCAGGGGAGGACACTGGTGTCCCAGCTCAGCTTGGGCTGGAGCTCGTGGTGTGACCTGGACAAATCCCCAGGAACAAGGTGGATGCTGCTCCAACTGTGGGAATCAGGGAATGGCTCAAGGTTGGAAAACCAGACTCAGATCATCAGTCCAACCATCCCCAGCCCTGCCAAGGCCACCCCTGCCCCATGCCCCCAAGTGCCATGCCACATCCACAGGGCTTGGAAATCCCTCCAGGGATGGGGAGCCACCCTGCCCAGGGATGGACAAACCTTTCCAGGAAGGAATGTCCCCAGTGTCCCCCCTGCCCCCTGCCCTGGCCCAGCCTGAGGCCGTTCCCTCTCCTCCTGGCCCTTGTTCCCTGGGAGCAGAGCCCGACCCCCCCCCGGCTCCCCCCTCCTGGCAGGGATTGCAGAGAATTCCAGGGGCCCCCTGAGCCTCCTTTGCTCCAGGATGAGCCCCCCCAGCTCCCTCAGCCCCTGCCCAGCAAATTCCCATCAGCCTCACTCCTCACCCAGGATAACAGGAAACATCCCCGTGGATCCCAGTCTCCCCTAATTCATGCATGCCATCATTTACAGCGGGACAGTGAAGACAAGGCTGCATTAGGATGATGTTATGGATCATGTTCTATCTCCTGCTGCCACATCCCAAGTGAACACATCACACACAGCCCAGAAGCGTGACCTCCAAACACGATGTCTTCCCTGAAGGGAGCAGACACCAGGAATTGTGTGGGGTTTGAGGCAGCGACAGCCCCCCTCGTCTGGAGCCAACAGTTCAGTGCTGCAGCACAACAAAGGAACAGCTCAAGAAAATGAGTGCTCAAGGTCCTTCCTCCCTCTCTGGCTTCGCACAGCTCTCCTGGAAGGAGCTTCACCCCACCCAGGGAATGACTCCCACACCTGAGCATCTCAGGCTTTGCTCTGAGCAAAGAAAAGAGCTGTTGGAAATGTGGAAGTTGTAATAAAGCCCTGGCTGTTCAGAAAGGAGCTGGGGAAGCACCAGCAGCAGAAACCCCCGACCTGGGGAAGGCAGAGCTCGGTGGTGGTTGTTGTATCAGGTACCGACGTGCTGCGTTTGGGTGTTTTGGACTTGCACGAGTATAATCTGTTAAAATAGAGCACTTAGTCATTGTTTTGAAACATGACCTAAGTGCCTGCGAGGGGAAAGGCTGGGCTGCCTTCGCAGCCCTGTCCCACTTGGGGACGTATTTTGGTTTGTCTAGACCTGAACAAACTAAAATAAGTAGATTTTGGTGTCTGTTCGGTGGATCAAACCAGAGCAGCACCGCTGTCACTGTTCCAGTGACACCTCTGCTCCCATCCCACCCAGTGCCACGGGATCAGAGGCTCTGGGACACAGGGATGACCCAAGGGGGTTCCTGGGAAGGGCAGCACGCAGACCCCCCAGGCTGTGATCCCTGCCGTGTCTCACCCTGCCAGGTATTGGGAACCACTCCTCGTTTACACAAAGAATTCAGTGTTTCACAAGCACCAAACATCCTTGGGCTCCCAGCTCCCAGGAGGGCAGGCTGGGAGCTGCTGGAGCCCAGCAACTCCGTGTGAAGGGGGGGATGAGGCTCTGAACTCCTGGAATGCATCAGGAGGGGTAAACACTGCCCCGGGCGATTGGTTGGGGCAGTTTGATCTGCCAGAGGATCAGAAGGGGGGATTTCCAGTCCTTAAAGAACTGCAGTAACCCCTCAGGACAGGGCAGCAGATGGAAGATGCACTTACTGCAGCAGGATGGAAATGCCTGAGCTGAGCAGGACATTCCAGCAGGATGGAAGGGCCTGAGCTGGAGCTGAGCATTCCAGCAGGATGGGAGGGCCTGAGCTGAGCAGGACATTCCAGCAGGATGGAAGGGCCTGAGCTGGAGCTGAGCATTCCAGCAGGATGGAAGGGCCTGAGCTGAGCAGGACATTCCAGCAGGATGGAAGGGCCTGAGCTGGAGCAGGACATTCCAGCAGGATGGAAGGGCCTGAGCTGGAGCTGAGCATTCCAGCAGGATGGAAATGCCTGAGCTGAGCAGGACATTCCAGCAGGATGGAAGGGCCTGAGCTGGAGCAGAGCATTCCAGCAGGAGGATGGAAGGGCCTGAGCTGAGCAGGACATTCCAGCAGGATGGAAGGGCCTGAGCTGGAGCAGGACATTCCAGCAGGATGGAAACGCCTGAGCTGGAGCAGGACATTCCAGCAGGATGGAAACGCCTGAGCTGGAGCAGAGCATTCCAGCAGGATGGAAGGGCCTGCTCAGGTTTGTAGGGGTTCAGAGATTAAAGAACCCAGGTGCATTTTTCCTTCTGGTTCATTCCCTCCCTGCCTTTTCCCTATAAAGCCAACCATAACCAGCTGTTTATCACATCTGTCCCCAGCACAAACTGGACACTCTGATCCACACCTGCCTCTGGAACAAGCAGCTTTTTTAAACTTAGCAGTGAGAAACTACTGGAAAAATCTCTTTAAGATGAAGTCTGGCTTCTCTGCACAGGCCAAGACATTTTATCTCATGAATCAGCCGTGGGTTCAGTAACCTCCTCTTGAACCAGGTGGAGGGTTCCTCCTGGTTTTCAGCTCTTAGAGAGGAAAAATGAAAGGAGAAAAGCTAATCTTGATAAACTTCATGAGGGTTCAGGCCTGCAAAACCAGAAAAACTGGGTCTTATTTAACATGTCAGCAACTCCGTGACAGAGCTGAGGAAGCAAGAGAATGAGGGACACCGAAATTTTCCAAAACTATGTTTAGTGGAATTTCTGTGGGTATTATAAGCTGATGATTAGAGGCCAGGAAGGCAGAACACGGATGGGCCCCAGGAAGAGGAGCTGCTTCCTGAGGAATGGCTGGAGGAATTCCTTCTGTCCCTTCCGAAGGGATCACCACGAGAACAGCCCCACTCAGTTCTCTCGGAGAAGCACAACGAATTCTCCCGATGATGCAACAAACTTTCAGAGTGATGTGACTCTGGTTATCCACCTCCAGAGCCCCAGCAGAGCCGGGGAAAGGGGATGGATCCCGGGGGAAAGGGATGGATCCCACGGGAAGGGGACGGATCCCGGGGGGAAGGGATCAATCACACGGGAAGGGGATGGATCCCGGAGGGAAGGGGACGGATCTCACGGGAAAGGCCCTTCCCCAAGGAGCAGGTTTTGGTGGGGTATCCCCCCACAAGGCAGGACAGGACAGGACAGTCCTTGCCAGTCAGAGCAGGGCAACATTCCCACTCTGGAAATGCCCAAAACAGCCAGATCCATGCGGCCATCCCTACAAGGAGCCGGTGCAGAACTCCGCTGCTTTCTAGTAAAAAAAAAAAAATTCAAAAACTATGCCAGGACTGCCCCAAACCCGCTGTGCTCCATCCCCCAGGGCAAAGTGCCGCCCGGAGGCAGCTCCCGTTGCGGGGCTGTGTCCCCATTCCCATCCCATTCCCAAAGGAATGCTCGGGATAAACGCAATCCGGGCTTTAAAGCTCCCGGCGCGGGGGGTCGGGGCTGGAAGGAGGGGATTGATCCCCCCCCGCAGCCACGAGGGGTTTCCAGAGCAGGAACAAACCCGGGCCGAGCTCGGGCGGGTCTGAGCCCCTCCTGGAGGGGGAATAGGGGGGATCCCCCTGGAAGAGGCTCGGGGGTGAAGGGGAGGGACCCGAGAGAAAACGAGCCCGGACAAAGCGCGGCGGCGGCGCCGGAGGGACCAGAGAAGGGAAACCCCCCCCAGTCATTCCCCTTTCCCTTTTCTCGTTTCTGTTTTTTTTTCCCCTAAAATTTTTATTATGTTTTGTTCTCCTCTTGGCGAGGGAGAGGTTTCCTCCCGAGGCCGGTTCGAAGGCCGAGGCACGGGGAGGGGCAGCGCCAAGAACGGCGGAAAAATCCTTCCGAAAAGAAATTATTATTATTTTTTACGCCAACTTTGAAACGCGAGCCGCCCTGCACGACCCGTCGCCATACTGAAGCTTCCCCCCTTTCTCTCTTTCTTTAAGTGCGGGCTGAAACCAGGCCCTAAAAAATAAAAAGAAAATAGGAACGGAGCCCCAAACTTTTCCCCGGCCGCGTCCCCCCGCAGCGGCCGCGGGACGGGCACAAAGGGCCGGGCGGGGATGGCCGGGCAAGGAGACCACGGGAGCGGGCGAGCCGGGAACGGGCGCTAAAGGATCCCCCGACAGGCACCGAACAGTCCCGGAACGGGCACCGCAGACTCGTGGAACAGGCAGCGAGGAGGAGGAGGAGGAGGAGGAGGAAGGCGAGCGGCCCCACTCACCGATGAGCCCTCCCACCAGGAAGGCGATGACCTGGAAGACGAGCAGGACGCCGCCGACGATGCAGAGCTTGCGGGTGCTCATGTTCTCGATGATGGCCCCGGCCATGGTGCCGGTGCCGGGCCGGCCCCAGCCCTGCCCGCGATTGAGCCGCGCCCGCCGCGCCCGCAGCTTAAAGGGGCTGCGCGTCACGTGGCACCGCC
>VXBA01006126.1:273573-286856 GCA_013399895.1 Serilophus lunatus | reverse complement strand
GGGGGGCTCATCCTGGAGCAAAGGAGGCTCAGGGGGCCCCTGGAATTCTCTGCAATCCCTGCCAGGAGGGGGGAGCCGGGGGGGGTCGGGCTCTGCTCCCAGGGAACAAGGGCCAGGAGGAGAGGGAACGGCCTCAGGCTGGGCCAGGGCAGGTTTAGTTGGATATCAGGGAAAATTTCCTCTTGGAAAGGGTTGCCATCCCTGGGCAGGGTGGATCCCCATCCCTGGAGGGATTTCCAAGCCCTATGGATGTGGCATGTGGGGCATGGGGCAGTGGTGGCCTTGGCAGGGCTGGGGATGGTTGGATTGATGGGCTCAGAGGGCTTTTCCAACCTCAGTAATTCCATGACTCTATGACCCCTCTGTGGGGATCATCCTGCCTCCAGGACCCACTGCTGCTGAGAAGATGAAATGAGAATTTGCCAGATTGCTCCAGACAGCAGAATCCCAGTTTTCCCCTCCCACAGCTGCTGCTGGGGCCTTGCACCCCCTAAGTGCCTCCTCCCTGGCTGCTGCAGAGGGCACAGCAGGTGGGAGAAGAGCCCTCCAGGGAGTCAGGAGGCTTTGCTTCTTCTGTGTGAACTTGCAGAAAAATCCAGCAGCACCTTTGCAGAAGGACTGGGGCACGACCTGTTCTGAGGCAGAAGGAAGCAAAGGCTGAGGACGTTTCCCATGGCAGGACTATTTCTAGCAACACTCTCCCAGCTATTGATCACAAGTCTAATGTTGTGAATAACATTCTGAGCTGGAGTCTGGCTGGAACTGCTATTTTTATAGGTGTAACAACTTATTTTGGATTCAGTTCTTTTGAAAAACAGCAGCCAAGCTCCCACACTGTGCTTAATAAAATTATTTGTATTTATATATAATGTCAAGTTACATCATTGTGTGGTTTCTGAGAGCTTGTGACTGCCTCAGAGTGTTTGCTTCATTGGAAAATGCAAGAAGAAGTGTCCAAGGCCAGGCTGGAAGGAGTTTGGAGCAACCTGGGCTAGTGGAAGGTGTCCCTGTCCATGGCAGGAGGTAGAAAAAGATGAGTTTTAAGGTTCCTCCCAACCCAAACCATTCCAGGATTCTGAAATTCTATGAGAACTGCTGTTCCTGCAGCAAGAAAGCCAGAACTGCTCATGGAGTGAGACTCTGTCTGATAGAATATTTCTTTCTCTGACTTTTCTTTCTTGTGCAATGGTGTTTCCAATAAATCTGCTTTTCTCTCCAGGTCTATTCACTCCTGGTGGCACTGTGTGGCTCAGCATGGTGTCTACCACAGTTGGTTCATTAAAGCTTCTCAGGTCAAACTCAGCATTAATCTTTAACTCAAACCTCTCATTTATGCCATATTGGATGTTTGCAGAAGAAGTAGAAACAAGGAAATTTATTTCTTCACATACATTTTTAATGCTTATGACATTTAGTCATAGGCTTCTCCCGAGACTGTTATCAATACCTCTCTGAGTCTCTTATCAATACCCCTCTGAGTCAACAGGAAGAAGGAAAATTAGTTTCTACAGTGGACATTTATCATCTCTAAAGCAGAACTGTCATTAAGACAGACCCCTGTCAAGACAGCCCAGATTTAAGGTAATTAAGATTCATAAAACTCACACAAGGAAAGAGATAAAATAAGCCTGAAGAGGTCTGTTGGATAAGGAGAAATCAGAGCTCTCCTGCTCCATTTGCACCCTCAGCTGAGTCTCTGGGGTTGTTTCAACTTGCTGGTCCCTCACCCTGCACAAGAGCCTGAGTTTGAAAGCCTGTTCAGTTTTAACCAACCTGCTGCCTGTTCAAACTGGGAGCACAGTGGGAGGTTCAGGCTGAAGTGACAGGAGATGGAGTGAGCTGATCTGATAGATGGCTGGTCCTCACGGGGGAAGGATCCAGCCTTCCTCCTCCTCCTCCACACATTCCTGGAGCTCATCATGTGCTGGCTCTGATGCTTGTGGGCCCCTCCAGCTGCAAATCAAGCAGAAACACACTTTATCTTGCACAGCAAACAGCTCTTTGCTACCTCCCACTGTCCAGGTGGCTCCAACCTGCCCTTAGACACTTCCAGGGATCCAGGGGCAGCCACAGCTCCTCTGGGCAACCTGTGCCAGGGCCTCTCACCCTCACAGTCTTCAATTTTTGTCTAATATCTAATCCAATGTGCACAGCTCCTCTGCCAGCTGGGAGCAGTCAGTGCTGCCAAGAGACTAAAGCACCTTCAACCAAAATACTTTAAACAGGGGTTCAAATGCTGGTTTTGGTGGCTGGTAAGACAAAGGCAGCCCCAGCTCCAGGATGGGAACATGGTGTGAGCAGTCCTGACAAGGGTCTGAAGACTTTGAACTGCTCCCATCTCAGAACATATGACAACAAATTCTAAATTCCACATTTTCAGCCCCTCTGTTCCTGTGCTCTGTCAAAGAACGGGGACATGAATTTAAGGCAGCTTTCCTATTCCTGTGTGCTGTGACACAGAAGGGGGTGAGGCTGCTGGAATTACACTGCAGCCCCTGGCACAGGAGACTGGAGGGTTTTCTGGATCCCCCTGCTCCTGTAACCTGGAGTGCAGGACTGGCACAAATCCTTTCCTTGAGTTTTGTTGGACTGAGGGAGCTTCTGGTATAACTGGTATTCTCCAGTGGTGGTTCCCACCCCATGCAAAGCCCAGATGGTTTCCATTACTGGACTCCTTGTTTGTGCCAGAGGTCTGGAATCTCCATCCCCTGCCCTCAGGAATGGGCACTGAGCATGTGAGATCCATGTGGCCTCAGGCACCAAACAGTGCTGACCAGAGAAAATTCTCCCAGCTGGAAGAACCTCTACAGAAACAGAGGGGAAAGGAAAAGCACAGCAAGTGTTGCCTCTGCCCATCACTGTGGCAATGTAGGGACCTCTGAGTGACCCCCCAAACCCTCCCAAACCAGCCCCCAGGCTTGTGCCAAAGGCTGCAGAGGGGGGATCCTGCTCTGCTTTTTTTTTTTTTTTTGCACCATTTCTTATCAAAACCCTGCCCTGATACAGGGAGGTTCTCACAAGACAGGATGAAGCTGCTGCTGCCAGGGAATGATTGCTGCTGGCATTTGTTTTTCCACAGTGATATTCAGGGCTGTCCTTTGGAGCCAGACCAGATCAAGGAGTGCTGTGTGCAGTACATCATCCCAGGATAAATCCGGGAGCCTCTGACTCAGGAGTGACTCACTGCTCCTCCTCAGTTCCTTCCAGACTCTTGGGGGTGTGCTAATTTATTGTCAGTCTGTATCTGCAGGCAATTATTCCCTCCTCAGCTGTCCTGTGCAGGAGGAATTCAGGCATGTCCTGCTCATTCCTCACCTCTGCAGAAGGGTAAAGATCCCCCAGGCCCCGGGGCTTGGTAACCTGTGCACAGAGGAAAGCAGAGAAATGAGGGAGGTATTTTTCCTTCCTTGAATAACATGTTGTCCAGGTTAATTATTTGGAACTAGATCGTTCCTACCAAACCCCCCAAATCCCAATTACTAAACTAAGATTGACCTTTCAGAGAGTTATTTAGAAGAACTTGGATAAAATAAGATGGTATGACTCAAACAACAGGGGGAAAGAGTCTGCAGCAAAGTCAAGCCACACGAGTTGGTTTCACTGTCAGATTCAAGTATCCTACACCCTCTCCCCCCCAAAAAATCCCTCCCAAAACAACCAAGAATGCTTAGTCTTTCTTTTCTCTTCAGCAAGACAGATTGAAGTGTCTCAGAGGAACCAGCTGGGGAGTGTTTAAACAATGCCTGCTTAGTGTCCAGCATGTCCTCACGGGTAGGAATACAAGCTTCAGGAGAGAAAGGCAAAAATAACTAAAAGAAGAGGTTTTAGATATGCATGTACAAGATAAATATATTGAGAGAATCCAAGAAATGCACAAAAAGATACTGAATAGCAAATAGGCCTGCTCAGCTCTCCCCAGGCAAAGTTCAGGAGCCTGAGGGCACTGAGGGTACAGCAGAAATGCCAAAAAGTAGGATTTTTCTGGTGGCACTGCTGATTTAAGAATCTCTTCCCTCGTGTTGCTCATCTCATCCTAATGCTCATTTTTCCAGCTCTCTCCCCCCAGGTTGTGTTCTGAGAGAGAGTTTTCAGTGGCAGCACTGGGCACAACACTTTTACACCTCTGGGTGTTTAACCCCAGCCCAGTGCCACCCTGGCACGAGGGGCTGCTTGGGAAATGCTCTGCAAGGAGTGGCGCTGAAGTGTCACTGAAAAGGCCTTTTAAATCAAAAAGAGAAAGGAAAAATAGTTGCAGAATTGCAAAATAGCATGGGTTGGTTGGGAGGGACATTAAAGTCCATCCAGTCTCATCCTTGCCCTGGGCAGGGACACCTCCCACTGTCCCAGGGGGCTTCAACCTGGCCTTGGACACTTCCAGGGATGGAGCAGCCACAGCTTCTCTGGGCACCCTGTGCCAGTGTTCCAGTAACTGAACAATGACACCCAAAACAAAACAGAATTTTTCATGAAAATCTCCTTAAGAATAACTTCTCTTCACATCATGGAAATCTCAAGTAGGAAATTTGAGATCAGAAAAGAACAACTCCAAAGTGGAAAGATGATGGGCTGGCAATAAATTCTCCCATCCTTGGTGTCTGTGGTGCTGTGGCCTAAGCTTCAAAATATCTTCATTTCCATTTTCACAGAATCCCAGAATTGCTGAGCTGGAAGGACCCCCAGGGCCCATCCCTCCAACCCAAGAGTCCCATTCCCTGTGTCCCAGAGGATCATCCCACCCCTCCTGCAGCTCTGGCAGCCTTGGGGCTGTGCCCACTGCCCTGGGGAGCCTGGGCAGTGCCCACCCACCCTCTGGGCAAAGGAGACCCTTGGCCTGAGATCCCCCCTGCCCCTGCCCTGACACAACTCCAGCCCATCCCCTGGGTCCTGGCCCCGGTCCCACAGGGCAGAGCTCAGTCCCTGCCCCTCCCCAGCGAGTTATCTCAGGGAATTTGGCACCCCCAAAAAACAACCCAAAAGTTAGAGAAGTGAAACATATGGAATATAGATTCCTGATTCTAACCAGGCCGAGGGAAGCGGCACCGAGGAGCAGCTGAGGCCATTCCATGCCCTGGAATGCGGCTGGAGCCAGGCTGGGAGCTGACAGCCCCGCCGCCAGCTGCGCCCCGCAAAGAAAGGGAGCGCTGGAATTCGCGGCATTCCCCTTGGGATTAATTCCCGGCGGTCCCGCTGCGCATCAATGAACCGGGCTGGGGACTCGTGGCTGTGCTGGGGCAGATCTGCTGCTCCTTCGGGCAGGAGGGACACGGAGAGCGGGCAGAGAACCACGGGCAGGGAATCACGGGCAGGGAACCACGGACAGGGAACCACGGGCAGGGGCTCAGCCCCCACTCTCCCACTGGCTTCGCAGGGACCCCGGCAGAGCAGGGAAGGGATCCCGGTGAGATCAGGGAAGGGATCCCGACGAGATCAGGGAAGGGATCCCGGCAGGAGTAGGGAAGGGATCCTGGCAGAGCAGGGAAGGGATCCCGGCAGGAACCTATAAATATAATAAAACTGGCATCTGGATGATTTGACCAGTTATAAACATGAAACATAGTTCCGAATATTGCACGGAAAAAATTCAGAGCAGACACTTTGTGATCATGTTGTAGCAAAGAAAGAAATTAAAAGGCATCATTTTAAGCAGTTATAAAGGAAATTTGTGCACAGACACACTATGTAAGTCACCTGCTACTCTTTTTTAACATATTGGTATTTTTAGATTCAGATTAAATAATATGTTCCACTAATTTTTTTTTTTACCTTTCCATATATTTCTCCTGAGTTCTGAAGAATCAAAATGCTGCTGCACTCCTGCAATAACAGTTCCTGATGCTCCAGCCACTCCTACAGCCCAGAATCATTACTCTGGCATTAATGAAGCTGCTAATTACACCACTGCTCCTCTGCTGACCCCAGAGACCTAAAAATGAGAAAGATGGATATTTTCAAATCACAAGACATAACAAGTAGAAATCTCCTGGAGGATTTGTGGAAAAGTTCCCTCTGTTACTTGCTTATCCCAGTTGTGGTTCCTGGGCTTTCTGGAACATCCTCTCTGAAGGTTCCGAAGCTCCTTGTTTGTTCCCCGGGTCACCAGTTTGGACTGGATTTACTGGGAGGTGAAGAGAACTGCACAGTCAGTGCCCCAGCTCCATGAGCCATGGAAAGCTCTCAGGGACACCTGCCAGCAGGAAAACTCTTTTTCCGTCTGGTTTTTCCCAAATCGTGGATATTTTCAGCCTTACTCAGAGATTCTCCTCATGCAGCACCAAAGCCAGAGGAAACCAAGCCATGGGAGTGAAGTGATGGGCCAGGTCTGGGACCAGAGGGTTTCTATGTCTTGCTCTCACAGTCCTGATTTGACTGGACTAAATGAATTGCCAGGACAACACTGACATTTCCTCCCATTTCTTTAGCCCTGCTCAGTCAGTTTTCCACAACAGCTTCATGAAAGCAACCGGTTGCTTCCAGTTTGAAAGCCCGTGTTCATTTTTTACCCCATTTCTACCAATGCCGCCTAAAAATGACTCTGTTGGAATTGGGAACCCACTGTCAGGTGGATTTTTTTGTCACCCTTGAGCGATTAAACTGTGGCTCCGAGGCTGAATGCTAAAAAAAGGATCCTGTCAGACAAAAGGGGGGAAATTTGCAGCCCCCTTTTCTGCAAGGAGAGCCGCGATAGGTGCCCCCAGTTCGGAAAGGTTTGGGATGAAAAGCTCTGCCCTTGGAGGTTTTTGTGCAGGGCTGAGAGGAATCGCAGCCTCCCCCTTTCCCAGCCCGGCTGAAGGGCTCCCCTGCGGCGCCGGCGCCTGCACTTGTTGAACGAGTGTTTCTCACAATTCAGCTCAATTAAGTCGAGGGTTTCAGGGGGAAGGTGATCCAAGTAGGCTGGAGAGCAGAGGTAACACGCCGGGCTGCACAACTCAAACCTTTCTGTCACCTTTTAACGCATATCCGAAAACTTTCAGGCTGTTGTGACTCTGGTTTTCCTTTTTCCTCCTTTTTCTGGCATCGTTATTTGCTCACTGTGTTTCACAATCGATGTCGTGAACCACAGGCATAATTTTTAGTGCACCAAACTAAACTAAACATGTTGCCAATAACTAAACTTATAACCAAGCAGTGGATAATATTGCAAGGGAGCACATGCAAGCCAAGGATAAAATCCAACACAGTTTCCCCAAAAATATAACAGCTGTTAATTTTTTATCAAGACTCCATTTGAGCTGTAAATATTCCCATAGGTGGGAGCAACATGAGAAGCTTGATATGAATCCATTGCTTCTTAGAGATTTCTAAGAAGAGATTTCTTTGGGGTTTTTAGCCAGAGATGGAACTGCTGAAGTGATTTTCCAGAACGCCATTTCTCAGTGTGGTTTATGCACTTTGTTCTGTCACTGCAAAATGTTAATTCACTTGGTGCCAATTACTGCATCTTTGACAAAACAAGTAGCAGGGAGAAGAAACCCCTGTGGTGTTTATGAGAATAGTAAGTAGAAGTCAAGAAGACTCTTCATGCCAAGAGGATCAGGAAAGAAGGAGCTGGAGAAGGATTTTATGGCATCGTTGGGATTTTCTATGTATTTATTTTTATGTAATCTATTAATACTTAGTTCCCTGCTAAAACTTTGCACCAAAACCCAAGGGAGAGATATTCCACAAATCATGGCAAATTCCATGGAGTTCAAAGCTCAGGACTCTGCAGTGGCAGAGTGGGAACATTTGGGAACAGGGGGTTGAAAATGGTGGATCAGTGCATGTTGTACATGAAGGGAATGTACTGACCACTGCTGAAATAACTGGTGATCTTTCCTGCTTCTGAACAAACATTTTTCATCACAAATAAAAAAAAAACACATTAAGGGATTGGAGAATTCATGTCAGCATATAGGCATATATATATATATATATATACAGCCCCCTCACCTATGTCTGCATGCTTTTTATCTTGTAAAAGGGTGATCAAATATGTAACAGGCCCTTCAAGCAGATTTAGTGTGTTCACCAAGATCATGAAAAAGTGCAAAGGAGAAAACTGCTTGCAGGACTTTTCTTCCTGCTGTTGGTACTGTATCACTCTGGCCTCTTCATGTGGTGAGCAAATCACAGTAAATGGTGTTTTTACCCTTTCACATATTACATGGTTGCAAAAATTGCTGACAGAAAGTGCCAAGATGCTGCACTAATAACTATAATGCTGTTTCACTGGTATCAGTGTCTTTTTGCTTTAACCCAGACCATCTGCTTTAGGGGCTTTGGATGCTGCAGCTACACTGCTATGGAAAATCCTGGTATGACCTCAGAGTGGGGGATATGCAAGAAAAAAGGGGGTGTGATAAACTGGCAATGGTTCAGAGCCTAGAGCGGGCAGGATATGCAGGAGGAAAGTGTGGAATTACACATTTCTTCTTTCAAGTAACCTTTTCCTGGGAGCAGGAAAGGATCAGTCACGTCCCCCTCAGGGGCTGTGCTCCTCCAGCATCCACAGTGTATTTACTCAGTGATTCATCCCCTCCCTCCATGTGTTTGTCTGACTGCCCTGACCACATCCACTCCCCAATTACTACCTAGGAATGGCCTTACAAACCCACGTGCAACACTCCAAACAGTCGGGCACAGGTTGAGGCTTTGGTGTCACCACTCAGCACCAGGGGGATAAATCCATCAGCGCTTCCCAGAGCCATGGCCAGGGTGTGCAGCTCAACCTGCAGCTCCTCTGACCCACACAAAGCTTCTGGGGGACTTCCCGAGGCCCTTGGTGGGGCCTTTGAAGGAGGAGAAGGGACAGGTCTGCACAGGGTTGTTACCCATTGAAGCTGTGCAAGTGTTGGAGCAGCTGCTCAGGGGTGTCCCACACCTGGACAGGGAAAATCAAGAGGGGATTTGGCAGCTCTGCCACTTCAACCCAGCAAGGGCAAAGTGCTCTGGGTGTCACCACCAGGTCCCTGCGGTCCCAGGAGGGAGTTGTGTTCTCTGCAGCTGCTATCAGTGCAGTTCAGGACAGACTGTGCCCTGCAGCAGGGAATTGTGCACACACTATTAATTATGGACACACTATTCATTGACACACTATTCATTATGCCTCAACCAGAAGATGATTCTGCTCCTTTTGGTCTGTGAATTTTTTGCAGGAGGAAGACAAACCAGAAGCTCCCATTTTTCAGTAAAGCAACCAAGCGTACACAGACTTTGTCTTTTCCAAATCAGCTGTGTTTCCACAATTGGAATTTTTATGGAGTTATTCATGGGGTTGTCAGCTCTTTGTGGTGACAGACTGAGAACCTGGGAATGCTAAACTAGAGATAAAAATATCCTGATTTTGTGTTAGATGAAGTGAAAAAGAAATATGGGTAAGGGTTTGATGCTAACAGGTATTTTCATAGGTGTTGTGATGCAGCTGCTGCCTCAGACAATGAACAAATGTGCAGAAAACTCCCATGACTCAACTGATCACCCTCTACTTTCACCTTGGCCCTCTGTGTGGGACTCATAAAACTTCAAACCATCCAAAATAAGAAGTTAACTGGTAGAGGAGCATTAGAAATTACATTTACTCCCTGAGGATCAGGCTTCCAACTTCTCCTACCTTTAGTCTCCCGTCTTCCAACTGCTTCGTTTAACTTCTCTTGTGTTTTCCAGCAACTAAAATAAATAATTAATAGTTCATATCAAATCCTGCTACTTGCTCATCACACCTGCCAGGGCTCAGCTCTTCCTCCTGGATAGATGCAAACACATCAGGTGGAGATTATTATCAAATTTGGTTTGAATCCATTAAATCTATTCTAGAGTGATGTGAGCCCTGAAAAACACAGGGAGTCCGTTGGCACTTCTGAGTAAACAACCCAAACCTGCCTTAATTCAGCCCAATTTCCAGGCCCCCACTGTCACAGCACCACTGAAAGCCCTTGGGGTATTAAAAACCAGCATCGAAACAAGAAACAGGAGCTGCACGAGGAGGAGGGGCCCTGTGGGAACCTTGCTGCCTTTGGTCTGACAATTCCAGAAGTGTGTTCTGGTTTCCCCCAGCATCCGGTGCACTCCAGCAAGTTTCTAAATGCAGCCGAGTCCCAGCTTCCCCCGGCGAGCCCGGAACGGCACCTCCCCGCTGTGCTCGGGGAGAAGGAAGCCACCCCCAACCGGAGCAGTTTCCCTAAATGCTGCTCTATATATTCACACTGCTCAGCTGCAAAGCGCTAAAATAAGCTCTTCAAATGACAACTTCAAACAGTCGGCCAGGGCCGCAGCATCGCGGGGCTGGTTTCTGCTCCCTCCCTCCATCCCCCCCTCGGTGCTGGTGAAACAAAGGATGCTCCTGGGCCGATCCCAGCTGCAGGACTCACATAAGTCAATTAGGATCCGCCGGCTCTTAATGAGAGGATTTGTTATTTCTGCCAGTACAAACTGGTGGGTGAAGCTTTCTGCCCGTGAGAAGCAGCCACTCAGAGGCGTGTGGAGGCTGAAATGCAGGGAAAGGGGTTCTTTATCCTTTAATCTGAGCAAACACCCTTCAGCTTTCAGGAGAATGAAATCACATTACTCATTTAAGACCGAGTAAAAGTCACCTTTCTGCCCGTGAGCACCGGTTCTCTTCACTGGAAAACCGGTAAAATAATAATCACGGGATCATTTGGGCTGGAAAAGGACTTTGAGATCATCAGGTCAGACTCTCAACCCAGCACTGCCAAGGCCACCACGAGATGAGCCAGCAAATTAACTGCAAAAGGTATTTTTTAAAGAAAATCTGCAAATTAAAATCATAAAATGAAGCTGCCACACAACAGCAGCAGTTTAGAGATAACGCCTCTCATGCAAGACTAGCACTTAATTATGGAAAATGAAATAGGAGCCAGGAAAAATATAATTGAAGAGGAGTCACTGATACATTCACAGAACTGAGGATGAAATATTTTATGAATCCAGGGAAATGATATATGGGTCAACCCTGAAAAAAAGCCCAGAAACGACAGGAAGCCCAAATCTCACTTCAGATACACACCCAGGCACTGGCATTTGCAATTCCTCCTCCGGAGGCAGCGTTTGCTCTGCCACCATCTCTTTGAAATTCAGCCTCCTCAAATGTATTCTGCTCTACGTGGATTTCTGTCCCTTCCCCATTATCACCTGCACCACAGAGAGCACCAAAATTCACATGAAATCCCACCGGAACTGCAAAAGGTCTGTGAAAAGCTGCAGAATGACTTCTGTCTCTCCAGCCCTTCACAAGTTTCTCAAACTGCTGAGAAGGGAATTGCAGTTCCAGCGGGGAAGGAGGGAAGATGTGAACTGAAACGAGCAACAACCAGCAACCAAAAAGCCCCAGACGAGCCCAATTGGTGCAACAGCTGCTGAATTCAGCCCTGGGATCCAGCAGGGGCCTCTCGTGCTGCACATCAGGGTTTGTTCAGGGTTTCATTATTCAGTCCAGAGGAGGCCAAGGATTGCTCCCAGGGCTGGAGCCACGTGGGGAGAGCTGGAAATGGTCACCTGGAGAAGGGAAGGAGACTTTGGAGCTCCTTCCAGAGCCTAAAGGGGCTCCAGGAGAGCTGGGGAGGGACTGGGGACAAGAGCTGGAGGGACAGGACCCAGGGAATGGCTTCCCAGTGCCAGAGGGCAGGAGAGATGGGATCTTGGGAAGGGATTCCTGGCTGGGAGGGTGGGGAGGGGCTTCATTTTAATGAAGGTGCTGAAAGGCAACACACACAGTAATTTCTAGGTTATGAGGGAGGAAAATCAAAGTAGTTTTAATATTTTAATGATAAACTTAATTTGAGAGAGGACACCCAGGGGACAGGGCACAGGGGACACAGGACACTGAGGGTTACAGGACACGGGACAGACGACACTGAGGGCAGAGGACAGGACACTGAGGGGACAAGACACAGAGGGCACAGGATACTGAAGGACACAGGACACAGAGGACACAGGACACCCAGAGCAGAAAACACCCAGGCCCAGGATCCCGGGGCGGGCCGCCCTGCAGAGCCGCCCCTTGAGGCGGGCCCGGCCCGGACGGGTGAGGGGCGGCGGGACGGGTCGTGCGGGGCCGCGGCGGGCGGGGAGCGGGTGGGGAGCCCGAGCCAGGGACCGGGGCATCCGGGGAGCCCGGGCCGGGGCACGGGGGGTCCGGGAGAGCCGCCCCGGCCCCGCGCTCCCGCCCCGGCCACGGGCGTTCCCGGCCCCGCCGCGCTCCGCAGGCCCCGCGGAGAACAGGGCCGGAGCCCCGCGGGCAACGGGGCGGGACCCGGGCGGCCCTCACGGAGCCGAGGGAACAGGAGAGTCGCCTCACGGCCCCCTGGGGAACACGGGTGTCCCCTCACGATCCTCGCGGAAGGGCAAGAACTTACGGTGTCTCCTCAGGACTCCCGAGGGAGGGCGGGAACAGGGGCGGTCCCCTCACGACCTCATGGCAGGACAGGGACCGCGGGGGGTCCCCTCACGACCCCCGGGGCAGGACTGGGGTCGCGGTGTCCCCTCACAACCTCTGAGGCAGGACTGGGGTCGCGGTGTCCCCTCACAATCCCGCGGCGGGGCGGGAACAGGGGTGCCCCCTCACGACCCCCATGGCGAGGCAGTGACGGGCAGTGTCCCCTCAGGACTCCCGTGGGAGGGCGGGAACAGGGCTGTCCCCTCATAATCCCTGTGGGAGCAGGAGGTGACCCCTCAATCCTTAGGGGAACAGGGGTGTCCCTTCGCAATCCCTGTAGGAACAGAGCGGTATCCCCTCACAACCCCTGTGGGAACAGGGCTGTCCCCTCACAATCCCTATGGGAACAAGGGGTGTCCCCTCAATCCCAGTGGGAACAGGGGGTGTCCCCTCACAATCCCTGTGGGAGCAGGGGTGTCCCTTCGCAATCCCTGTAGGAACAGAGCGGTGTCCCCTCACAACCCCTGTGGGAACAGGGCTGTCCCCTCACAATCCCAGTGGAACAGGGCTGTCCCCTCACGGCCCCCTGGAACCGGGCTGTCCCCTCACGCCCCCCGCCCGAGCCGAGCGGACCCCGCCGCCTCTCAGCCGAAGGAATCCCCGCTCTGATTCCCGTCACTAAAGGCCGTTTGTTGTCCCTCAGCTCTCGGGGCCATGTGGAGCCCGGCCCCGCTGGGCGCCCTGGGCAGGGGGCGGCCGGGACCCTCCGCGCCCCTGAGCCGCCTGGTGCCGAGGGGAATTTGGGAGCAGCCCCTGAGCCGCCCGGTGCCGAGGGAGATCCGGGAGCAGCCCCTGAGCCGCCTGGTTCCGAGGGGAATTTGGGAGCAGCCCCTGAGCCGCCCAGTGCCGAGGG
>VXBA01006126.1:233248-273549 GCA_013399895.1 Serilophus lunatus | reverse complement strand
TGCGGAGGGGAAGCCCGGACCCGCCCCTGAGCCGCCTGGTGCCGAGGGGAATTTGGGAGCAGCCCCTGAGCCGCCCGGTGCCGAGGGGAATTCGGGGGCTCTTGCTGCAGGGCCGGGGCTGGGGAAGGACACAGCACCGGTTCGTAAGTAGCAAATCCAAATCCAGGCCCGTCCGGACGTACCCGGTTCTCGATGGACGTGTGCTCGCTGTGCACCGACATGTGTTCCGGGAGAATGTAAGGAACAGCGAGGCTGTGGTTAAAAGGTAATTAACAGGCTTTGTGGGGCGTTCAAAGTGTTGCTGCTTGCAGCGTGGTGGGAGAGTTACAGGCCCCTGAGCACAGGGACAGTGGTTGCCCCATCCCTGGAAATGTCCGAGGCCAGGCTGGAGCCACCTGGGACAGAGGGAGGTGTCCCTGCCCAGGGAATAGGATGAGCTTTAAGATCCCTTTCCACCCAAACCAGTCTGAAATGTTGACTGAAATACCCGAATCGAGGTGCAAACTGTATTTAAAATAGTGCCACGTGTGGTTTTGCACATGTTGCCAAGAAATGTTTTTTGTTTTTTTTTTTTTATTTTTCATAGCATGTTTCATTTTGGCTTTTGCATGCAAAGACACGAACGGTGACTCAGGAGAAGGGACAGCGACTGCAGTCTGTCGTGATTCACCGATAAAAGCAGCAAAATGCGTTTCACGTGTTTGTCCTGAAAGATCAGATGGCAAAAATGCAAAGGCCTTTGTTCAGGGCAGGGATCCATGAGCTGGAAGCAAAGCTGTGGAAAACACACTGTGCCCTCCTGCGGTGGCATTCAGGACAGGACTAAAATCTTTCCCTTTCTCCTCCGGAGCTTTTCCAACTCCACAGTCTGCAGGGAGCCACACGACAGTGATGGAATCACACACGGAGTGCTCTGAGAGTTGCCGTGTCAGTCAACATTTCTAGCTAAAAATGATGCATCTGGGGAAAAGCACTAGGCTTGAACAAAGAAACAACCTGCTTTATTTAATAATTTGTGATAACACATTTGTTTTATTCAATTCCTTGCCTCTACTTGATGTTTCCCTGACAGTAACATTTGGGCATCCCTTCCTCCCAGTGCCACTGCAGTGATCACTGCTGTGAGTGGACCTTCCCTGCTGCACAGGGTGCATTTTTTCTAGATTTAGTACTTTATTCTACTTACCAATTATTGCTTTTTGTCAGATAAACTTTGTTAAAGGGAACTGGCAGGAGGCCCTTGGCTGGGTTCTTCCCTAGAGGAGCTGGAAAGGAAGGTTCCTGCTGAGTTGGAATGAGCACATGATTATAGCCTTAGTTTTATATATTATTGCCTTTATTAGACAGCTTTTGAATAATGGAAGTAAAATGCTTGCTTTAAATAACAGAGCTTCGCTTTTTATTAGATTTTGTAAGAAAAAATATTCCAAAAATAGGAGCACATCTTCAATCTCACATAATTTCTATGAAAACTATGCAATAGATTTTATTATGTTCAATCTACTGAAAGGTGACTTGTCATGAATCAGTCACCAAATGGTTCGAGTTGGGAGGGACCTTAAAGCTCATCTTGTTCCACCAGAAAGGACACCCCCACTGTCCCAGGGGGCTCCAACCTGGCCTTGGACACTCCCAGGGATCCAGGGGCAGCCACAGCTTCTCTGGGAATTCCAGCCCAGCCCCTCCCCACCCTCCCAGCCAGGAATCCCTTCCCAAGATCCCATCTCTCCTGCCCTCTGGCACTGGGAAGCCATTCCCTGGGTCCTGTCCCTCCAGCCCTTGTCCCCAGTCCCTCTCCAGCTCCTGGAGCCCCTTGAGGCTCTGGAAGGGGCTCCAAGGTCTCCCTGGATCCTTTTCTTCTCCAGGAGAACATTCCCAGCTTTCCCAGCCTGTCCCAGAGCAGAGGGGCTCCAGCCCTGGGGGCAAATCCTGGCCTCCTCTGGATGACGCATTTTGAGCCCCTCGCCCCCCAGTCCCCCAGGGCTGCTCCCAGTCCATTCCCTGCCGGCCTGGAGTGGTGGTTGGGATTGCCCTTGGCCACAGCCCCACCTCTCCAGCCCGTCCGGTCCCTCCCCACACCTCACTCCTTGGTTTCCACAAAGTGAAACTCTGTTTCTTCCACCAGATACTCGGAGTTGCTGGAGAAGGTGAGGAAAGGAGGGGGAGAAAAGGCCATCGAGCGCCACACTCAGCGCAACCAGAAGCTGTTCGTGCGGGAGCGCCTGCGGCTGCTGCTGGACGGGGAGGATTTCCTGGAGCTGTCCCCGCTGGCGGGGCTCGACATGCCCTACGGGGATGTGCCTGCTGCCGGCTGCCTCACGGGTAATGCCTGAGAGGAGCAGGGAAGGGAAAAGGAGGCACACGATGAGGTTTATGGAATGTTTCCTAGGAAAAGTGAACTCGGTTCTGTTCGACAGCTCCCACCAGGCCAGAGTTCAGCCACTGCTCCATGATTGGCATGGGAAATCTGGGAGAAACCTTTAAAATGTTTCTGTCATTTCTTCTAGTTTAATAATTTATTGTACTTACCAGTTACTGATTTTTGTCTCAAAAATTTTAAGGTGTCAGTTTAAGGTTTCAAACCAGCTATTGTCTGTTAAAGGAGAGGGGACAAAGTTACTGTGAGAAACAGGAGCTGTGACATTTATTTTGTGATGTCTTTCAAGTCACAGACCATTGCACTGTCTGTGCAAACATTGTCTTTTTAAACTGGAACCACCCTTCAAAATGCAATTTAATTGAATTTCACTGAGACTCAATGTCAATGAAATTGCATTTGGGGAGTGGTTCCAGTTTAAAAAGTACCCAGAAAAGCAGAGCATGAAATCCTGTCTCTCATCAGAGATTGTTCCATTTTTCAGTTTTATAGGGGTATGTTGAATTGCCTTCCCATTTATCTCGAGAGTCAAACTATGTATTTGCTCTGTTACATTGTCACCAGGAGTAACTTTATTTGAGGTTCTGCCTTCTGTCATCTAGGTTTTTTAAAATGTCATTGTTATTCCAGAGAAAAGGGACAGATTTCTTTCTTGTGTGTGGAATTTTCAAATTCATTTTGTCCCCTTGTTTTGTCTGTTATTTTAGAGAGTCCTGATAAGTATCTGTGGAACTGATTTGAATTGAATTACAGGAATTGGCAAAATCTGTGGAATCTGGTGTGTCTTCTTGGCAAGTGATGCCACTGTGAAAGGAGGAACTATTTACCCCATTGGGGTGAAAAAGCAGCTGAGAGCCCAAGAAATTGCCATGGAGAACAGGCTGCTGTCTGTGCACCTTGTGGACAGCGGGGGAGCATTCCTCCCACTGCAGGTAATGCAGGGCAGGGAATGTCTGCCTGTATTTGGCTAATCTGGCACCTAATCACAGCTTGGAAACTTGGATGGTTGTGCTGAGCTGCCTTTGTGTCTTTAGTCAGTGAGGGTGTAGTGTGAGGTGTCTCTTTTAAGCTCTAGAATCTGTAGCATTTTCTGTGTGTTTTTGCCATGCTTGTGCTGGTCATGCACTAACTTCCTTGGCCTTTAAAAGTGCATTTTTTGCAATTCTTGCTGCAAGAGAAGTTGCACGGGTTCCTTTCCAGTGGAAAAGGTCGTCCTATCACAGAGGCTGTAGTTGTTCCCTCTTCACACTGAAAGCAAAAGTTTCTACCTGGCTTAAGGAATTCTGTCCAAAAGAAGTAAAAAGGGAAACTGCTGAAGGCATTTCATAGGTAAAGTAGGAACATGAGCCTCTCCTTTCTCCATGTTTATAGTCTCACTTTGTGCAGAATAAGTTGGTTTCACAAAAAAATCACAAAACTTGCCTCTTTTGAAACACATGGGTGTTTTGGGGGGATTTGACAACGTATACGGGAATAAAAACCAAAGTGAATGCTGTGTATGGAAGGTTCAGGTGTGATTGTTAGCAGGGACCTTCCCAAGGTTGGTTATGATGTGTTTGGGAATGAATGGAGTGAAGAGGAATTGTCAGCTTTTATAGTTAATGTTAAAAGTCCCTTTTTCTTCCTCCTGTCCTTCAGTCAGAGCTGTTTCCTGACAAGCTGCACGGTGGCAGGATTTTCTACAATGAAGCAATCATGTCTGCCATGGGCATCCCCCAGGTACAGTGCCCTGGGGAGGGCAGGGGAGGGGGGTCTGTCATCAGCACAGTGCTACAAAAACTGCTTCTAACACCATTTCTAGGAACAGCCCTCAAACATGCAGAAAAATCTCTAATTCTGTTTGTGGGGAAGGGAGACTCAGATAGTATCGAATCATGGAATTGCTGAGGAGCCCCTCGCCCCCCAGTCCCCCAGAGTCCAACTGTCATCCCAGTGCCACCATCTGTGCCATGCCCTCAAGTGCCACGTCCACATGAACACTTACGGGCATGGTGACTCCACCTGCCAGGGCTTTAGAATCCTTTCTGTGGAAAAACCCTTTCCCCAGTATCCCCCCTGCCCCTGCCCTGGCCCAGCCTGAGGCCGTTCCCTCTCCTCCTGGCCCTTGTTCCCTGGGAGCAGAGCCCGACCCCCCCCGGCTCCCCCCTCCTGGCAGGGATTGCAGAGAATTCCAGGGGCCCCCTGAGCCTCCTTTGCTCCAGGAGGAGCCCCCCCAGCTCCCTCAGCCCCTGCCCAGCTCCCTGCCCTGCCCTGCACACCCTCCAGCCCCTCAGGGTCCTTGTTGTGAGAGGGGCCCAGAACTGACCCCAGGATTGGAGGTGGTGCCTCTCCAGTGCTGGGTACAACATCTCACTTCAGCCTTCAGGTTCTCCTAAGGTGTTTCCTGACTGCCCACGATGGCAAAGCACCAAATCCCTGGGTGATTTCAGGGTAAACATCCAACTCTCCAGTCCTCTGCTGGTATTTCCACCTCTAGTCTGTTGTTCCCCGAGCTGTGCTTTAGCACCTTGAGCATTTCTGGAGGCTGGTGGCCGTGCTGCCCTGCCTGCAGCAGGGGCTGCTGTGTTTGTGTGCCCTCAGGTGGCCGTGGTGTGTGGCTCCTGTGTGGCGGGCGGTGCCTACGTGCCCACCATGGCCCAGGAATCCCTGATCATAGATAAGGTCGGGACGCTGTTCCTGGCTGGCCCACCCCTGGTGAAAGCTGCTACAGGGGAGGACGTGTCTCCTGAGGACCTCGGGGGAGCCAGGCTTCACTCACAGTAGGTGCAATGGTCTCAAAACCAGGGAATTCTGTGTGCTCAGCCTTCAAGGAACGTGGCAATGTTTCAGATCAGGGCCAAAAGGGCAACCCGTGGCTACAGTGGTTTTCCTTCTCATGCTCAGGGTTTTTTGTTAAATCAGCCAAGTGGAAATAAGATTAAGTGGTGTTAATAAAATTAAGTGATGGCACAAATTTGGTTTGGATCCCCATTGCTCCACATACTTCCTGAGCAACTTCAGGCAAGTCAGTTCCTCTGTGCCTCAGAGGGCCCAGCTATAGGAGAGGGATGCTGTCACCTGTTTTCCTAGTGTTTTCCAGGATTCATATATTTAACCTCTTTAATCCATGGAATACTGCCTTTATATACAGGCTTATTTTGAAATAATTCCTAAAGTTTGTTTTCCCATTTTCCATTTTGATATTTTTTTGCAACAACAGTATGATGAAAATAAATTCAAAGGCCTTTCTTTAATCCAGAGAAACACAAAAAGTCACAGGGAAGAACTTCACCTTACTGTGAATTTGGGTAACCCAGAAATTCCCCTCAGCTACTGCTATGAGCTCGTTCATCCAGAACAAAATCACCCAGTATTTTCAGGCAGTTTTGGGGAATCACAGTACGGATTAAGATTTTTTTTGCAGCAGAATCCAGGTTTCCCAGGATCCCTGTTTGTGTCCCCAGGGTGAGTGGCTGTGCTGACCATTTTGCAGCCTCAGAAGAGGAAGCCTACCAGTGTGTTCGCAGCGTGATCTCCACGCTGAACTGGGACCCGGCTCCAGAGGGCGACGTGGAGCACGACAGTCCCCTGTACAGCCCCGAGGAGCTGCTGGGCCTGGCACCACTGAGCTACAGCTGCAGCCTTCCTGTCAAACTGGTGAGGGCACAGCACTGCAGTCCTTCACTCTGCTCTGCCCCACAGCTCCTCAGGAACAGCCTCTTCTCTCCTGGAGAATCCCACAAAGTCTGTGTTTTTACCTCACCCGTTGCCTGAGCCTGCAACAAAGCAGTCTGGCAACAATTCTGTAGAATTATAGAAAATGTTGAAACAGATCCTGCTGGAGACCAGATGCATTCCGGATAATTCTAGAGTGTGCCACCGATGCCCATCTGTTTCCATGCACTGCTTAATGTCAGCATGTCTTGTCCTTGCACCCCTTTAGTGTCTGGTTTTCTCCTCCTCCTGATTTTTGTTTCTTCCCCTCCAAGTAGTCAAGATTATGTCTTGTAAAAGCAATGATCAAAGTACTGACTGAAAAACAGCACAGCTCAAATTAAACTCATTTGAGGTTGGGACAGACATTAATACTGAAGCAGAGACATTCCCTCACTCTTTTCATTTACTCTCCAAGGGTGTGAATCCAGCATCTTTTCTGTGGTAAATTCCTGCAGTTAAGGGGATGGACTGTAGAGAGCAGAGTGGCTTTGAAGGCAGTGTTGGAGATTTGCAACTGAGTGGTTCTTAGGCACAAAATGTGTAACTGCACACGCTGGGGTTTTGCTTTTACATTTTTGTGCACATGAACCACCGTGCCTGGTAAAACTAAAGTAATTTTGGAGTCGGACTTTGGCTCAAAATACACAATTGGTGATTAAACCAACCACAAATTAGATGTTTTGTGCATATTGAGTATTTGACAAGACACCAGAAGACCTTCTGTGCTCATTGAGGTGGATTTCTTGCATAACACAGGCCTCCTACTATTTGAACAGAGCAGAAGTATCCCATTTCACTTCCATTTCTGTAGTAAAGTCAGGCCTGGATATGTCCCTTTGCAGATTCTGAGCCGTGTGGTGGATGGAAGCAGATTCCAGGAATTCAAGGCTAATTATGGAACAACATTAGTGACAGGATTTGCCCACGTGGAAGGGTAAGGCTGTGAGCATTCCCTGTCAAAGGGATGGACACACGTGTCTGAACACCATCAGAAGGTTTCACAGTATTCCAATAATTTCTAGGGCTCAAAAGTGAAAATCATGGAATTGTAAAGGTTGGAAAAGACCTCTAAGACCAACAATGTCCATGTCCTTGCTCTGTAGGCACTTGTTGGGGATAGTGGCCAACAATGGGGAGCTGTCTCACGATGCTGCTCTCAAGGGCAGCCACTTTGTCCAGCTCTGTGGCCAGAGGGGGGTTCCCATCCTCTTCCTCCAGAACACTGCTCCACCCCCAGCAGGGCCCACCAGCATCTCCCAGGTATGCCATGGCCACTTCCAGAGTCTCCAAGCAATTCCTACTCCTCGTGCTTTAAAGCTGTGTTTTCAGAATTATTAATTGTTAGGAAAAATGGGCTTTTTAAACCACTCCTGATAGTTTAAATCATGAAGCTTCCTAATGACTTGGTTCTTAAATCTTCCCTTTAGCATTCTCACTGGAATTTTAAGCAGGCCTGTGTGCTTATATAAATGATGCTGCTCAGCAGGCAGTGCAGGCTGTAAAACCTGGAATTTAAAGTGCTTTTTACTTTGAAATGCAGCTTATTGATTCTTCTGACACCACTGCACTCCAGTAAATGAGCTACTTCTCCTTTATAAAAGTGAAGGCAGTAAAGTACAGTAGGTTTTGTCCTAGGCTAGAGAAACCCTGGCAGTAAAACCTCCTTTAGATTTCCAGACCAGTTTCTGCAGCCCAGCTCCTCTCCAGGGCACCAGCACTTGGACAAGCCTGGCATGACCAAGGTGCTCGTGTTGGAGGGTTTTGCACTTGGTTGGAATTGTTTTTCTGGTTTAAAATTCTTATTAAAATAAGTGCATAATGGACTAACCAGTTAATTATGGTATGTATGAGTTAATGATAAGAGTTATGACCTGCGTGAGCTAATGGTACGAATCTGTTGATGGTGCATTTCTGTCGTGGAAGAAATGATCACCCCAATTGTAAACAACTAAATGTTGTAGCAATGTTTGGTGGGAGCAGAGGGGCTGAAAGGATCTCAAATGTCTCCTCCTCCCAGGCAGAGGCTCATTCCAACAGGCTGAAGGCCCAGGCCTCCATGATGGCAGCTGTTGCCTGTGCTGCTGTTCCCAAAATCACCGTCATCATCGGGGGCTGCTACGGGAGCGAGAGCTACGTCATGGTAGGGTGGGATCACCGCAAGGGGGACACACCTTCCACCCCCTGCTGCAATGGCACAGCCCTGCAGGCTCAAACTGCCACTTAACCTGCCAACTCCTGCTCAAGCAAGAAATGCAGCACAGGATGTGACAGTCAAACACTTAACGAAAATCAAACACTTAATGAAAGGTGGAAGTGCTTGGGATTAAAAATAAAACACCAAACTGGCACCAGTGAAGGCAGTGGGATGGTGGGGGTTCCTGCCACAGGGTGTCTGTGCTGGAACAGGAGCTGTGTCATTGATGCTTTACAAACCCAGCTGGGTGCCATTCTGCCTTGCCCTTGGTTGTGCCACCCCACAGACACCTTTTTGGGATTGACTTCAGTGACTTTGTTCTGTGCTTTTGGGTTTTTTTGGTAGTGTGGGAGATCATTCAGCCCAAACTTTCTGTTCCTGTGGCCTAATGCAAGGGTTGCTCTTGTGGATTCAAGACAGTTCTCCACAGTCCCACAGGCTGGGGACAGTGACTCTGCAGATGAGTCAGAGCTGAAACAGCTGAAGGCAAGGTAAGGACATTAAACAGAAACCTGTGGCAGGGATTTAATTAAATTACCTACTTTTGTTCATCTTACAGATCAACACATCCCAAACTAATAAAGCAAACCTGAATCTACTGAAAACTATTTCAAATTTCCGAGTAATTTTATGTCTCTGTTAGGATCTTCTCAAGCTGCTCTGTGCTGCAGAGTGGTCAGCTCTGAGAGGGGTTAGTTTCTGGGTTTTGGTTAATGTTAACAGCAGTACTGTCCCTTCTCTTCAGCAGGAACAATTTGCCTGTTACATCCATGACTTCTTTCATTGCTCTGATGTTTCTGTGGTGCTTTCAAGCCTGTTCAATGCTCTGTCCTCTCCAGGCTCGAGGAGGAAAGCAGTGCATTTTACTCCTCTGCCAGACTCTGGGACGATGGGATCATTCTACCTCAAAACACTAGAAAGGTGGGTTTTCCTTTTAGTACATTTTATTCCCAGATCTCACAGGGATCTTGCAGGAATGGGTAAATCATGACTCACTCAAGGTCACGAACATGTTGATTAGATTCTTTCTGGAAGCCACTGCCTTTGTTCTTCTATTTTTCCTTGTTAGGTTCTTTATTAGCAATAAAATGTTCTTTACATGAAGATCATAAACATTTAAAGATCTCAATCTGTCCTGGTTTCAGAGGGGGTTAAACCACAACACAACCCTTCTAAATATGGTACAGATTACATTTTCCATGGAGTTTATGGGAACTTTGATAATGGAAGAACACAAAAAAGTTCTTTTAGCCCTAGAGCCTTGAAATTCCCTCTCTTTGGGAGCTACACATGAAAAGAAAACATGTGATAGTCAAACTGTTCATTTTACCATGTTTAGTGTTTCACAAAAAGAAGGCATAAGTAAGTGCAGAACTAGTAAGTTCTACAGATTTTTGTTTGAGGCTCACTGTTTAGGTTGGGTTTTTTTGTTTTTAATTAGGTGATTGCCCAGTGTTTGGAGATCATGGAGCAGCAGAAGCACCAGGCTGTGTCTCCATGTCACTACCCCGTCATCAGGATGTAGCTGCCACCTCCAAACCAGCCCTGCAAAGCCAGCAGGATTTTCTAATCCTTTGATGTCATTAATAAAAATGTTGAACAATTGCAGAACACAAGAAGCCCAGGTGGTAAGTCTGTTAGCAGAAAGTTTTTATTTTCAACTGTAGACTCTCAGCTGAGAGTTGATTTTGTGAGAAGGAACGATTAAGCTGAGCATCTGTAGCACTCTAAGGAAGCCAAGTCATCCCAAGGGGTAACAGTTGCTTGATTTTTGCATGTTCATGTTTTAGTATGAAATCCAGAAATCAAGAAAAGGTTTGTAGGCAAAAAAAAAAAAAAAAAAAAAGGAAAAGAGCAAACCCACAAGGGAGCATATGCAGTTTGCAGCCTTTGTGAAAAACAAAACTGTACCTGCCACCCAGTTTGGATTCCCAAAGCAGCTGTGGAGTGGCTCTGAGGATACCAAATCCATAATATTTCAGTTCTCAGAGATGTAGCAGAGCAGAGGCTGTTGCACAGAATGTTCCCACGTGTGCACGTGTTGAGGTCACACTCTGCTCTTTCACTCTGCTGCAAATTTAAATTCATAAAAGCAAACCTCCCCACCATGGCCAGACTGGAGGTGTTTTAACTGGACTTTATGCCAAAGGTTGTATTTAAAAAATACCCAATTAAGCATCTGGAAGAATCATCACTAAAACTGAAATGCTCAAAGGCAATTAAGCAGCCACACAAACGAGAGGGATGGTGAAGGAATGTGGGTGACTGGGGCAGCTGTAAACAGAGACTGCACCTTTGGGAGCTGGGGCAGAGCCCTGGGAGGTGTTGCTGCAGTGTCAGGCTCTCTTGAAGCACCCGTGGAAGGTCACAGGGATATTCACCTCCACCTCAGCCCTGGCCACCTCGCTCATGTCCTTGGCATTGAGGACCAGGAGGTAGGCAGGCTTGGGCCCTGAGCCCGGGTTGACCACGATGCTCAGCACCACCCCTGCAGGGGACACAGCAAAGGGACACCCTGAATCCCACTGCACTGCTGGGGGGACAGTGACACCAGCACAGGGGCTGCTCCTGGATCCCTGGGAGTGCCCAAGGCCAGGTTGGAGCCACCTGGGATAGTGGGAGGTGTCCCTGCCCAGGGCAGGGGGGGACTGGATGGGCTTTGAGGTCCCTCCACCCCAAACCCTTCCATGATTCAATGATTGGTTATTTATTTCTCACACTATTTTGGTGTCATGGCACAGCAGCTCTCACAGTTCTTTTTAAAACTGTGAGAAATATTGGGAAAAGGCTTGAAAATGGGGACAATAGCTCATTAAGAGATCTCTCTCTTAATTTTCCCAAGTTTCCTCAGAACCTGCCCGCCAGTGTTAGCACCTGGCACACCTGGTCACCTCTGGCCCAGCCCTGCAGCCACCAGCCTGTGCCCTCTGACACAAACCTTCCCCTTCCCAGTGCCCTCGACCCAACCCCCAGCAGCATTACCATCATCTTCCTCCAGTGCATCCGGGTGGGAAACAAAGATGGGCTCCGACGGGTACGAGTCCGGCTCCTGCCACACCCAGGTCTCCTTGGTTTTAACGTTGAGCTTGCAAAGCTAAAGGGGAGGAAACCCAAAACCGCCCCGGGTCAGAAGTACTGCGTTGTCCCCAAACTGAACCCGCCCCCTGCCGGTTGACAGTTACCCTGTCTGGGACGAAGTGGTTGAGGCCCAGCCCGTAGGCGTGTGTGTACGGCTTGCCACCGTACTTCTTGTAGTTGATCTGTGGGAATTCAAAGGCTACAATGCAAAGGAAAGATAGAGATGCATGAGGAGCAGTGGGCCGGGCAGTGCAGGCAGTGCTGCTTCCGCTGTGCTTCGGGGTCTCGTCGTACCGTGCCGTGGCCCCGAGAAAAGCACTTCAGGCTCCAGCCAGATGGTCTCGTCGCTGCGCAGCGTGGCCGTGGCCGTGGTGTAGGGCAGGGTCACCAGGTTCCTCCCCGTGTCAGCCTGGCACAGGGAGAAACACCCAAGAGGTTGCAGAGACACTCTGTTTTAGTCTGTTTGGCAGATCTGATGCAAACATGGAACAGGGAAGGCGGCAGAGCCTCGGGGGGCTGCGGGGAGGTGTGTTCTTGGCAGAACTAGTCCTGTTCCTCAGCCGTCACTGTGCTTGGAACACAACTGCCTTCCCCTCCTCGGGGCATTCAGAGGTTTTCCTTCAGCACTTCTCCCTTGATCCATGGCCCAGTGAGCTCTGGGAGCAGCAGCCCCAGCCCACCCACCAGTGCCCACAAGTAAAGCCATTGGAAAGGAACCCAGCAGCCGCCAGCCAGCAAGCTCTGTGCCAGGCTGGCACCTCCATGGACCTCACACCGAGGGCTGCAGGGTTTAACCACACCTGCTCAGGCTCTGGCTGCTCCCTTCTCCATTCCCAGCACCTTCCAGGATTAACTGCTGCCCCATAGCCTGTGCTAGGAACAGGAATGTACAGAATCCTGGAATGGTTTGGATTGGAAGGGAACTCAAAGTTCACCTCATCCCCTGGCCTGGGCAGGGGCACCTCCCACTATCCCAGGTGGCTCCAACCTGGCCTTGAACACTTCCAGGGATCCCGGGGCAGCCACAGCTGCTCTTTACAACCACATGGGAAACAAAACAGAGTAACACTGCTCAGCTAAAGCAAAGCTGTGCTGTGTGAGCTGTGGTGTTGGCTGGTGGCACCTTGTCAATGCTCAGGGGCAGGACGTATCTGCGGGCCTCCGGCTGCGGCGCCTTCTCCGCGTGACGCTTCACCTCGTCCCAGTTGCCCCGGAGGTTGGCCAGGTACAGGTAATTGTACACAAACTCAAACCTGCAGGGGAACAGCACCACACACACACACATACACACTGAGGGGTGCAAGCAGCAGGGGAAGTGAGGTGTTTTTTTTCCCTAAAATTCAGTAGAATTTTACAATGGTTTGGGTTGGGAGTGACCTTAAAGATCATTCCATTCCACCCCCTGTCATGGGCAGGGACACCTCCCACTATCCCAGGTTGCTCCAAACTGGCCTGGGACACTCCCAAGGATGGGGCAGAGTACCAGGAGTCTCAGTCCAGGTCCTTGGCAGAGCTGAGCTGTGTGTGCACCATGTCCCCTGGGAGGAAAACCAGAACTGCTGGTGTTCCACACACAGGACGGGGCTTGGAGCAACCTGGGATGGTGGAAGGGGTCCCTGCCCATGGCAGGGGATGGAACAAGATGAGCTTTAAGGTCCCTCCCAACCCAAACTGGTCTGGGATTCTACGATTCTATGCCAAGATCAGCTCAGCTCAGGGTACACAGCCAACATGGGTTTAGCTTCACCATTTTGGTGCCACATTTCTCTGTGTTTACACAAAGAGCAGCACTCAAACCTCACCCAGACCATGCTCACTGCAGCCAAAATAGCATCAGCCTTCAGCAGTCACTAACTTTTATTACAGATAGAGGTAAATAAAAGATAAAAGTATGTTTTTCCTGGCAAATGAGTGTCAGACAGGCTCCCTGTACCTCCGTATAACCCCCTGCTGTGTAGTCTACAAGTCACCCCGAATGAGTGTTTCGATGGGTTGGTGCCAAGTGCCAGAGGTGATTCCAGCCCCACTGGCCCCAGCAGGTCGTGCAGGGGCAGTTGAGGTGGTCAGGGCCCCTGGGACTCACCCCTTCCAGGTGCACAGGTCCACGATCAGGAAGCCGTTGTCCTCGTAGGTGTTGATGTGGTGGAACAGGTTGAAGGCCGAGGTGCGGAATTTGAGGTTGAGGAGCCTTCCTTTCTTCTTCTCAGCCACATGAAGCCACACCTGAGACCCCACCAGCAGCTTGGCTTAGGCTCACAAGAATGAAGGTGGAACCAGTACCACAGACCTCCCAGTGTGGGTGTGGCTGCCCAGTCCAGCCCAGTTGGGGATAGCACACCGCTTACCCCCATGGTTTCGTTGGACTCGAAGCAGTCCATGTAATTGGCTCCCCAAAGGCTCCAGGAGGAAAGGAACTTGAGGAGGTTGATTTTTACAGGTGTTTCCACAAACACGATGTAGTTTGGGGTCAGCCCGAAGCTGTTTGGAAAGCACAGGGAAGCACATCAGGCTCAGTGGGGTTTGTTTGGACAAAAACCACACAGGCCTTCATCTAAGCACTGATCTAGCACACAGACCATGGTTTAATGTGACCCTGATTTTGGGAAATCACCTAATTTTCATTGCTGATCACATGTCCCTGAGTCCAGCTGACCTGCTGAGCCCACGGAACGTTACCTGTGGACGTAGGAGGGCTTAAACCTGTCACTGCAGGGGAACTGCACCACCACCTGGGACTTGTTCATCGGGTCTTCCTTGTCTGGAATGAGACAGGTGAGGGGTTAGGGAGGGACTTACAGCACTCACACAAATGTCTGCCTTTAACACAGAAGAAATCTACGGTTTAGGAACCACTTGGAAGTGGTTTAAAGACATCATTAGAAAAGCAAATACAACATAAAGAAGCTTGAAAAAAAAATGTAACTTGATGACAAAACACGTTTAAAGGATAAAGAAATAATTTTTAAGCTGGCTCAGAGTTGGGATTAACTGACCTGCCTGCAGGGGAGGAATCCGGATGATGTTGTAGGCAATGGCAAAGTTTTTTCCAAAGCAATTCCCAATGTTGTAAACTGTCCCATCGTTCTCGATGTGGGGATGAGCCGTCACCCCGTTGATGGACACGTATCTGCAGAGATCCACCTGGAGAACATCATGGAGAGAGCCAGGAGTTCCCTTGGCGGGGGGTGGGAAGTCACTGGCTCTGCAGGGCATTGTGAGTCAATGCATCCTCACTCTGGACGTAAGAAGTTCTTCTCCAAGGCTGCAGCTGAGCTCTAATTTGCAAACTCCAACCCAAGCATGAACATGCTCCAAGGGCAGGCTGGATGGGTTTGGAGCAGCCTGGGATAGTGGAAGGTATCCCTGCTCATGGCAGGGGGTGGGATGAGATGAGCTTTGAGGTCCCTCCCAACCTAAACCAGTCTGAGGTTCCACGATTTTCATTTTAGTTTTACTCCTCCACACCTTCAGCAGCCCAGGACAAAGGCTCACCTGCTTAATTGTCTCCAAGGTCTCTGGGTTAATCCTGGTTATGAAGTTGGTCTCGGTGCAGGCGTAGTAATCCTCGCCCACGGGGTACACGTTCACCAGGGCGTTGTCCGTCACCTCCACACCTTTGAAGTAGGAGAAAAACCTGAGCAGAGAAAATCAGGCAGTCAGGGCCTTCTGGGAAGCAGAGGCTCTGTCGGGTGTGGCTGAGGGGCTGCAGGAGCCCAGGGACCTGGAGAAGATGTTCTTGCAGGGGTCTGGGTAGGCGTAGGTGCCGAATTCCGTGATGACGATCCTTTTCTCCGTCATGGCGCGCACGTAAGCGTCGGTCCTGATGAACCTGGGGGACAGCAGGAGAGACCCCGTCACAGGGAACACCACAGCGGGCTGTGCAGCTAAATGTGGACATTCCTGCCACGAGCCTCTTGAGAGCTCTGGCAGCTGCAGGTCCCCACAGCCTCACGTCGTGTCTGGAGCTGGTTTTAGCGATGTCCCTGACAGAGCTCTTCCAGTAATCCCATGGATTTGAAATAACCGGTGCCTCCCGTGTGCTGGGCAGCAGAGCCTGTCCCCAGCACTCCCAGTCAAGCAAATGCTTCCTGATTTATTCTTTTTTCTTGGAAAACCACCACGTACCTTCGGTGGTAGGTGACGTGCCCCTCCTTGAAGTCAAACTTGTGGAGCAGGGCCTGGCCATCGAAGAGGTGGTAGAAGACCTCTGTGCCCACCTCAAACAAGCCAGGGCCACACCTCAGGAGGCTTCCTCGCAGCCAGGTGGGAATCCTGCCTGTGGGAAATGCAGCCGTGGAATTTCTACCGCGACGACAAAAAGAACAAAACTTCAACCTGATTTTTTAAATGCTTATTAAAGCTGGTGTTTAAACACACATGAGCTCATTAAGCTCTGTCGTTTTCATCTCCACCCCTGCTGTAGATCCAGACATTCAGTACTGAAATGCCTGAACGTTCACCCATCCAATCTGTCCTTCACCTCCCCCCCTTGCAAAGCCTCCACAGCCCAGAGGCCCCCGAGCTCCAAGGACAAAGCCAAAGGCAGGCAGGAGCTCAGGGGCCCAGACCCACCTGTGACATGAGCAGTCACTGGAGAGGACAGTTCCTCCACGGTCTCAAAGAGCCTCTTGTAGCCCCCGGCGGGATGTTCCACACTGGAAGGGCAGACCTGGGTTAGCCCGGGCTGGGGCAGTGCTGGGAACCCCCTCCAGGGAGGGGCAGATGTTCTGGATGGGCTGATCCGTGACTGGCAAAGAACTTGACAGATCAGCAGGGAGAAGCACCAGAACGTGGTGTGGGGACAGGAACAGCAAGGGGACAATCTGTGCTTCCAACCCAAGCCAGCCTGGGATTCTGTGACTTCACTGCAAATTCTGGACCATCCTCTGGAACCTGGAGACGAGCCTGTCCCCCAGAGCAGGACCACAGCTCGGCATGGGATGGACCAGCACAGACATGGACACAGGGGAACCTCCCCCTCCTTCCCCTCCCTCCCAGCTGTGCTGACCCCCCCTCCGAGCAGCCCCACCACTGTGACCCAGGATCATTGTCACAGAGAGGAGCTGCAGGAATACTCACTGGCTGTACATCCTGTGCCTGATGAAGGGCCCGAGCTCGGAGCCAGAGCCGTGTGTGGGGTATTTATGGGGTGCTGAGCCCTGCCCAGGGGAGCTCCGTGCCCAAAACCGCCCCCGCCCGTGAGAGCACCCCGGGAACAGAGCCGGCTTTCAGCTCCCAAATCCTCCTGGCCTTGGGGAGCTTTTGTCCTGCCCTTCGCACAAAAAAGGGCTTTGACTGCTTTTCTGAGACCTAAATTCTTCCCCAGCAGAAGTGATTACAAAGAAAAAAGCCCAGGGAGGAGTGAAATGGAGTGTGCTGGAGTCGTGCCAGGTGTTGGCACTGGCCCTCGGCTCTGCTGGGGCACCACCTTCCCATGGGCACAGGAACTGCTCCAGTGCCTCACCTGGTATGGTGGGACATTGACAGCGAGGCCACTGTCAACCATCAGGGAATGGCCTGAGCTGGAGGGACCCCCAAGGACCATCCCTCCAACACAAGAGTCCCATTCCCTGTGTCCCAGAGGATCATCCCACCCCTCCTGCAGCTCTGGCAGCCTTGGGGCTGTGCCCACTGCCCTGGGGAGCCTGGGCAGTGCCCACCCACCCTCTGGGCAAAGGAGACCCTTGGCCTGAGATCCCCCCTGCCCCTGCCCTGACACAACTCCAGCCCATTCCCTGGGTCCTGGCCCTGGTCCCACAGAGCAGAAATCAGAGCTACCCCTCAGGAAACAGCTCCAGCCCCCGAGGTCTCCCTTGGTCTCATCACCAGGAACTACTTGTAGTAAGACTCAATATTTATGCAAACAACGATGGTGTGAAGATTAATTCCAATATTAACAAGATTGCAAAGTTTTTGGTGTCCCCTCATGGCAGAGGATGAAAAATGTTCCATAATGCCACAAATGTTCAGGTGCTTCTCCCATATAGATGGAAACAGTGATCAAAACTGGAGTGGAAGGAGAAAACCAGACATGGAACATCCCCCTGGTCCATCTGCTGCCATGGCCAGCACAGGCAGGTTGGCTGCTGTCCCTGGTCCTTGGTTTGCTCCCTCTTTTCAAGGCTGTATCCATTTGGATCCAGGGTTCATTTAAGGTTCTCCCTGAAGGCACTGAGCCTTCCTGAGCTGTGACTGAGGCCTCCCATTAACCCTTGGGATTGAACAACCACAGTTACGTGGCAACTTCTCTGTTGAAGCCTCCGGGCAATAAATGAATCCAACATAAACTTGAGTGCAAACTCCAGGCCTCTCAGCAGTGAAAAGCACGTGGAGATTTTTAATTAGTCACAGGATAAGGACTCCAAAGAACATTTTAATGTTTGATGCCACAAAAATTCCATGTTTCCATGGTGACAGTGTCTTCCCAGTGCCCACCCTCCTCCAGGCAGAGATCCCAAAACATCCCTGGCCACGCACACCAGCAGCCAAGTTCTCCCTCTCAATCTTTCCAGCACCTGCCCAGGCACCACCAGGACAGCAAACAACCTACAAACTCATTACAGAACTGCTCTTCCCTGCAATTAATACCAAGTTATTGGTGCTAATTAGCAAAAAAAGGTGCTGGGAGGCACAAACAGCAGCATCTTCTCCTGCTTTTCTCTGCATTTACCTCTGTGTTTCAAGTGGATTAAAAGACTCCAGGGCTGTAGAAAGGAAGGTAGGAACAGCCTTAAGTCCTATATGTGGAATTTTTGTCATTGATTTGGAATGTTCTAATTGTCCCACAGGAAATCAATGTGTCTATTTATTCCCATTTTTGGGAAGTTCTGTCATAACCTTAGAAGGGAACATTAAATAACCTGGATCAAGAACTGGGAACAAGGAGGGCAGGCCTTTGAAAGCCAAATCCTGGGAAATGTGAGCTTCTCAGTTACTTAACTGGCACAGATACATCAATAAAACATTTACACAACAGGGAAGGGGCTGGGAATCCTTGGAAAGGAGTCCAGGCAGGAACTGAAGAGTTAGAGGAGGTGTTCCAGGGGAGGAACATCTGCCCTGGCAGGGGGAAGGTGCCTGCAGGACATTAAAGCATCATTAATGCAGGTTAAACAGTCAATTTGGGTTTCTCACTTACAAAACCTCCAAAAAAGAGCAAAATGATTTATTCTGGGAGAAAACTGAAGCAGAGCCTGACGGGCACAGATGTCAAATGTAAGAGGGACAATCCTGAACCCAGGCCCTCCCCTGGAACACCTGCAGGACACTCCTGGAGCCTCCCCATGAAATGCCAGAACAGAATTCTCCATGAAAATGTCAGAAATACACTTAAAGACTTTTCATATAAATAAATGCAGAAAGGCTGATGGGAGTTTTGCAGTTGAGACGAACAGAAGCATTTTAGGGAGGCAGATGATAATTTATTCAAGGTGAACTTGTGGCTCTCCTGGTCCTGAACTCACAGAACTCCTTTTGTTTAAAGACAAATACTTTGAGAATAAAGGCACTTAGTTCCAACACACAGACATTTAAAACCTACACAAACTACATTAAATGGCACAAATTCCTGACCAGACATTCAAAGGTTACAAGAGGCAGGTCATTAGTTTCCCACAGAAAACCAGAGACAAGTTTTTGGTTAACAACACCTTCCTGCTTATTTTCACATTCCCATACAGCACAACATATTGCAATCATTTGTAAACAGATAAATATTTCTCTCTTAGAAGTTATTCAAAGTATCTGCACAAGAAAGAAAAGGTATTTTGGCACCTTTGAGCACAATGTCCATGTAAACATTTCTTCCTTCTGCCCCGAGCCCCCACCAAGGCCCTGCAGCCCTTCCTTTGGTGCAGCACTGCTTTCCCTGGGTGGGGAGGTGCCCTCAGTACCTGAGGCTCCTGAGCCTGGGCCTCCTCAGGCCCAGCAGGGGCTGTTTGAGGGTGGGTTTGTTCTCCAGCAGCAGCGCCTCCGCCTCCGTCGTGGGGAACCTGCTCCGGTAGATGTGGGGATATTCCCTCTGGAACTGGAGCACACACACAGGTAGCTGGCACAACACAGCAAGCCCAGGATACCAGGATACCCCCCATTCATCCCTGTTCTGCCCAGCAGGGAGCCAAGATCCCCCTGCTTTGGAGGGGGTCTCCCAGGAAACCTTATTGCTGGTTCCATCATGTTACTTAAAGTCGGTTTGACTATCAGAGGATTTGGGTTTATTTCCTTCCTCCCCTCTCACCTGCTGACATCTCACTCACTCCAAGTTTAAACCAACTCTAATTAACTCTTCTTTGCATGCAGGAAGTTTTAATGATCTTGAACCAAAGTCCAGCCTCACTTTTACAGGCCCAGGAAGTTTCCACAACCCACGTGGAACTCGGTGTGGCAGGAGCTGGAGGAGGGGCACCAAGAGCCCCTGCTCTGAAAAGCTGCTTGTTCAAATTTGAGTCACAAGATTTGATTAGGAGATTCCAGGACAAGTACAAAACTATTCCATTGGGCAGAAAGACTTGCCAAAGGTTTTCTGCCCAAGAAAAAACCCTCCAGGATTAAATGTTGCCAGACAAGTGCAAGATAATCTTGAGGAATAGAAATGTTACAAAACACAAAGCCAAGGCCACGAAAGGAACCTTTCAGGATTGTGAACAGGTGAGAGTTTGGTGTCTTAAAGCAAAAAATTATTGCTTTTAACACCTATTGATGTTAATCCCACCTGTGGGATGTTAATGGTGACTTGCCAGTGCACCCCAGGAAACTCCAGGCTGTAACTCCAGCAGGAATTGTTCCCTGGGAGCAGGACCTCAGTCACACTGGTGTGAAACCACTGCTGCCACACAGGGCCAAAGCTGTGCTATCAGGGGTGGGAAAGGACCTTAAAACCCTTCCAGTGCCACCCCTGCCCTGGGCAGGGACACCTCCCACTATTCCAAGTGGCTCCAACCTGGCCTTGGACACTTCCAGGGATCCAGGGGCAGCCACAGCTTCTCTGGGAATTCCAGCCCAGCCCCTCCCCCCCCTCCCAGCCAGGAATCCCTTCCCAAGATCCCATCTCTCCTTCCCTCTGGCCCTGGGAAGCCATTCCCTGGGTCCTGTCCCCCCAGCCCTTGTCCCCAGTCCCTCTCCAGCTCTCCTGGAGCCCCTTGAGGCTCTGGAAGGGGCTCCAAGGTCTCCCTGGATCCTTCTGTCCCCAGGCTGTCCCTGCTGGGCAGAGCATTGCAGACTCTCTAACACCCAGCAGCTCCTCTGCAGCAGCATTTCTGCTCCTCCCCTGCTGCTGCCTGAGCCCTTCCCTCCCAAAGCCATTTCAGATTAAATACCCACCCACTTCCTCACCTGCTTTAACTTTTTCTTTTTGTCCTTCACAGACAGGTTTTTATCCTTGATAATGTTCTCCAGGAGCTCTGCCACTGCAGCTTGAGAGGTAGAAACCTTTTGTTCCTCGAACTCCTGAGGGGTGATTTGTTTGCAGTAGGAATATGTTGGCAATATGGCACAAATTTCTTCCTTGGGACATTTGCACTGGAAGGAAAAAGGGTCTGCAAATACTCAACTGATCCTGTACTGTTTGAATAAGAAGGTACCTAACAAACATCCCCTAAGATGTCACTAAGTCAAGAGTGGCATCTCAACTTAAGATTAATTATAAAACAAGTAATAACTGTCCATTCAAAATAAAGTGGTTTTATTTGCATTTTTCCATCCCACCTTTAGAATTAACAACTACCAAATGAGTTTCAACTTTAAATTCCAACTTCCAGGCACCAACCTGAGCCCTCCTCACATCCTCGATGTGGTTCTGCACGGCTGCCTGCAGGTAGGTTGGCACTTGGAATATTTCCTGCTGGTGGTCCATCAGGAATGCCAGGAGCCGTGTGGAGAGCAGTTCATCCACGTGCAGCTCCTCTGCAGAACGCAGCACACAGGGGGAGAAGGTCTGCAGCAGCTGGGGGAGGGCAGCACCTTGTGAAACACACACAGCCCTGGCCTCTCCACACCTTCTATCAGTGTCTCTTGTCTGCACCAGTGGTTGGGCAAGGAGGAAAAGTCCTGGTTTTTCCTCATGTGAATTAATTTTCTTGAATTGAACAGCATTTTCAATTAAAAAATGCATATTCCAAAAGAGGCAATAATAGAGTCTTAACCTGTACAAAAGTTTGCATTTTCATAGAATCATAGAAGAGAATTCCAGAGTGGTTTGGGTTGGGAGGGACCTTAAAGCTCATCCCATCCCATCCCACCCCTGCCATGGGCCCAGGCACAGGGTGCCCAGAGAAGCTGTGGTTGCCCCTGGATCCCTGGGAGTGTCCAAGGCCAGGTTGGAGCCCTCTGGGACAGTGGGAGGTGTCCCTGCCCAGGGCAGGGGTGGGGTGGGATGGGCTTTAAGGTCCTTCCCAACCCAAACCAGTCTGGGATTCTGTGCCTCTAAATGGCAGCTGGGTGAGAAATCAGACTAAAGAACCACTTGCATTCTTGTAGGAAGTTATTTCCCCTCTCCCAAAGTGAACAAAACCAATATAAATATTTGAAATCTATTTGGGTGGAGACAAGGCAGTGCTTGTTCAACTCAGACTTTTGGGAATGTTCTGGAGGTGAAAACTCTACCCGTGAATCCCCAGCACCCCCAACTCAAAGTTCCCATGTCAGTGCTTCCCCCAGGGATTCCCAGCTGAGCAGCAGTGCTGGTCTCACCAGGGTCCTGTTGCCCAGGGCCTGGTGCAGCCGTGGCATGTCCACGTTCCCACTGATCCTGCCCATCATCCGCAGCAGCAGCTGCAGCCGCCGGCGCTGGGCGGGGGGCAGCAGGAGGCAGCACATCTGCAGGGCCTCCACAGCCACCCTCTCCAGGTGAGGCTGCAGCACACCTGAAAGGCAAAGCAGAGACAGGAGCTGCATGTTTGATGGCAGTGCCACAAGTTATGCGTGTCTCAGGGAAATGGGGTGGATAATGTAATGGCCTTTGTTGGTGGGGTCACCTTCAACCTCCTTCCCCCCAGGACAAACTGCTGGGGCAATTAAAACCCTTCACAGTATCAACAAGGTTGGAAGAGACCTTGAAGATCATCAAGTCTAACCTATAATCTAACAGCCCATCATCTAAACCACGGTACCAAGTGCCTTGTACAATTACGGGATGATGACACGAGTGCTATTCCCAGAAAACGTGACTCAAAGACCAGGAAAACACATGGTGTCCAACAGCTTCCCTGCCTCACTCTGTCTGGGCCAGGATCCCTTGCCACTTACCTGGGCAGGAATGGCAATGCCTGACACAGCAACTCACCCTCCAAACACACCACACGCTACTGTTTGTTAGCAGAGCTACAGCAATTCACAGAATGAACTCAGCACACAGGGGTTTTTTAAAGACCCCTCAAATCCACGTTCTATGCACGTGAACAAACCGAGCAGCAGTGGCAGAGGTGAGGGAAGCAGGGATTAGTCAGGCCACACAAGCAATACAACATGCTGTAAAAGCCATCTTACTTTGCCTGCCAGTGAACACACAAGGGGAGGGGGTGAAAGAGCTTTCTGAGAGTTCTGAGCTGCTTTTGCAGAGTCTCTTTTTGAAGGTGACTTCACAGCCCTCAGTCCTGGTGGTCCCCAGTGCAGCCTCCCCAGGGAGATCTGGTTTGCCTTGCCCACAGAGCTGAGCCCTTGGCTTGACTGTGATTTCAGCAACTGGTCTGTTAATGGCAGTGCAGCTCCTGGAGCTCCTCAGGGAGCAGTGGATGTGCTTGGACCCTGCAGAGTGGCCCAGCAGCTCACCCTGCAGGGCTGAGGCAGACACTCTCCTGCTGCCCTGGGTTTGTGTGTGACACGAGTTATCCCAGCCCAGCTCCAGCACAGAATTCCCTCTGTGCCCACACAGCAGGGGCTGAGTTCCATTTCTGGTGCTGGTGGTCACAGCCCTTCCCAGGGAATCACGTCCTGCTTTGCTACACGCACTCGAAGGAGCAGCTCCGAGTCTTTCCAAAGAGTAACACCTTGTCCTGAATGCTCCAGGTGGATCTTGTTCCTTCCTGAAACCTGAGAGGTTTTGACAACTCCCTCCTATCAGACCACCAGCAGCACCACCTTGGTGTGTCAGTTGATTCTGCTGCCATTCCTTGGCACGTTGGTTTTGGACAGTTGGCTCTTCCAAAGGAAACCTCCTGGAAGCTCCATCTTTCTTCTTGTCAGGCTCCTTGTGGATCAGGCTTAGGAGAAGACACTCGGTTGACTTGAAAGAGTTCAACTGAAGGGTTTTGGAAGGCTGTGGGTCACATTTCTCCTCCTGGACAGAAGGTTTTCCACTGCACAGATCTGGAATTGTGATGCAGCCACACATAACTATCAGGAAATGAAATAGAATTAAGATGCAAGTGGTATGAAAATGAACCAGTCCAGAAAGCTGCTGCCTGAGCAGAGATGACAACAAAGATATGAATTTACAGATATTAATTTACTGTTAGTAAAACCTGAGAAGAATTTAGCTCAGCCCAAAAGCAATTTAACAAGAAAATTGCAACCAACATGCAAGAATAAAAAAGGTAACACGCTGCAACAGTGAGGACAGACAGTGAGCACGTGTTTTTAAGTGATTGAATATTTAGACTGTGAGCTCAGACAGCAGTTTAGATAGGAAATCATGAGATAGATCTGCTTTCCAATTAATTCTGTGACATAGCCATGTTGATCCTCCTCACACTGGAGCTGCCACACACTTTAGGGGCCGAGGTCTGCTGTCAGCTACAGATCTGTTCCCCAGTTTCACTGATTATCTCTCAATTCATACATACCTAAAATATTAACAAAAAGCTCATAGTATTCAAAAGTAAGTAATGGCTCAGGAAGGCTGAGAAAATAATCAGCAACTGTTCTGAACACGTCCCGTTCAAACCCACTGTACGTGGCCTGGCTCGTGTCATTGTTCCTGGGCCCTGGGAAGAAAATTCACAAAAAGCTTCACAATTCCATTAGAAAAGACATTTCTGAAAGGCAACATAACTTTACTCTTGTTTCACAAGGAAATAATTATGTCAGCAACACACAAATGTTGTGTTTGGCACCATTGGTAGGAAAAGGCAGTGCAAGATATTCTCTGCAGCCACTCGAGCTGTGCTCACTTGTAACAAGCTGTTCCACACCAAAAAAAAATCATTTATGGTATTTATAGGATCCTCAGCCAAATAATAACCAGTTGTCAGTATTCCCAGTTCTCCCATAGGGAGTTCTAACTCTTAAGAGCAAGAGGAAACTCATGTTAGAACCAGCACATGGAAAAAGAGCTCGTTGTCTCCACTTTCATTTGAGGGGCACTCACCTGACTAATTTATAAGGGACTGCTACAACACCTTACCAAGTTGATCTCCCAGTTTAATATGAAACATAGGAAGTGTTTTGGGCCAGCTCAAAGTAACTGGAAAAGGAAAGTCCCTTTCACTCCTGAAAAACTACACACAGGTTTCGCCCAATTTCCAAACTGAAACATCCCAACTGATCTTCACACACGTGAGTATTTGCTTTCAATCTCGAAACAGGTTTCTCTGGAGCTTCAGAGCTGTTGAGGGACTTACAGTAAGCGAGGCACTTCATGGCTGACAGCACCCAGTGAGGGAGGTCTTCTACAACACACAGGCAAGCACATTATTTAGACAAGAGCCCAGCGACTTTGTGACCAATCCAAATAATGGCACACTGGTATGAAATAATATCTCGAGTGCAAGACAGCCAACTTAAAACTGATTTTAAAGATTACACTGAAGGTGGGCAGGGTTGGATGGGATCTCGGGAAGGGATTCCTGGCTGGGAGGGTGGGGAAGGGCTGGGCTGGAATTCCCAGAGAAGCTGTGGCTGCCCCTGGATCCCTGGGAGTGTCCAAGGCCAGGCTGGAGCCACCTGGGATAATGGATTGGCAGGGGGTGGGATGAGCTGAGCTTCAAGGTCCCTCCCACCCAAAGCAGGGTGTGATTGTTACTCCCTAAGGAGTGGATGCAATGCACCCCAGACCCTGCAGACGAGGATGAGGGAAGAGAAGGGCTCAGAGAAGTTCAGTGGCCCAGGGGAGCTCACCTGCCTTGTCCTGCAGCAGCACCACGCCGTGTCTGCTGGTGTGGCTCAGGTTGTACAGCACGTGCTGGGGCTCCACCTGCTCTGGCTGCAGAACCTCCTCCAGCGAGGGCAGCCCCAGCAGGGTCTGCAGGCTGTGGGGGCAAGAGCAGGGCCTTGGCAGGGGGCAGAACAAGGGCCTTCCACAGCTGCTCCAAAACCTGGTGAGCTCATCTGCTCTTTAATGAAGCCTCGCTTCCAGGAGGACAGACAGCAGCCATCAGTGAGGAGGAGCATCTGTGGCACTTCAAATGTGCTTCAGCAACAGCAAAGAATCAAAAACCTCCTTAAAAGCAACTTATCGGCACTTTAGGAAGCCTTCAGGTACATGAGAAGGTGCTCTGTATCATTCATCACTTACTGTGTCAGAATAATATTTCTCCACGTTTCCAGCACGTATTCCTGGCTTATTTCCCTCCTTTGGGGGGTGCCTTCCTTGTTTCCTTCCATTAGATCACATTTTGGTTTTTCTAAGTTTTCCTGAAAACGAGTGGTTTCTACTGTGAGACAAAACAGAACTCTTAAGATAATCCAGAATTAAGGCAAAATTGGAATCACAAGTGTAGGGATCCTGTGGAACACGAAATTCCAAGGAATAACCTTGCCTAACCACCAAATGCTCAAGCTGGAAAATGTTACTAAAAGGTGATTGCTTCTGGTTTTCTGTTTTTAAAGAATAAAACCCAACACAACACAACTGCAGTTATGTACCAAACAGAAGTTCTCACCACGGACTGCAGGGAGTTGTGTTTCTTCAAAGCTCTCTTGGATAAATGAGGCAGTTTAAAAAGTTTTTCTTTGTCTGCAGAGTTTCCCGAGGCCTCTCTTGGTGGGCTGGGGAGAGGTTTAACTGGAGATGTTGAAGGAAATCTGTAATGAGTGGGAGAGATGAAATATATTTAATACAAAGAAAATGCAAGTACTGAACCCAAACAACACCCTGTGATTCCCCACCAGAAGATCCTGAAGAGACTCAGGAAAACAAGGAGGAAAACACTGATTTCTTTTCTTTTAATTTATCATTAGACAAATTTCCTTTGGGAAATTTTGCTTTTCTCGATACCAAAGTCAAGCTGAGAGAAGCAACCACAGCAGGGAGCCACCACCAAACGCTCCCAGGCTCCCTCCCAAAGACCCGCAGCGCAGCATTCCAGGGAAAACCTCGGACACAGCCCTGTGGGACCTGTCCCCACCAAAGCAACGCCAAGAATTCCACTTCTGGCCCCAAACACGAGCCTGTTGGGACCCCAATCCCCCCTCCCCGGGCTGTGAGACGCTTCCCACGCCGGTACCTGTACAGGGCGCCGTTGTCCTCCAGGTTCTCCTCGCCCCAGCGCCCCTTGATGTCCTCGATGATGTGATTCTTGAGGAATTTCCTCAGCAGCTGCACCGTCTGCTGCCGGGTCACGTCGGGCCCGACGCTGCTGTGGCTCCTCAGCGCCTGGTGCAGCCAGTCCGCGGCCTCGGCGGCCGTGAAGCAGCGCCCGTGGGTGCGCAGGTGCTGCCGGTGCCTCCGCAGGGGCATCCCCGCCCGGAAGGAGCGGCTGAGCTCCTGCCACTGCCGGGGAAACGCGGCACGCGCTTGGGAAACGCGGCCCGGAGCACCCGCGTGTCGCGACAGGGGGCCCGTGCCACCCAGATATCGCGACAGCAGGCACGGCGTGGGTGGCCCTGGGCACCCGCAGGTCGCGACAGCGGTGCACAGGGGTGTCCCTGGGTACCCATATATCGCGACAGCAGTACACAGGGGTGACCCTGGTACCCACATATCCCGACAGCAGTGCACAGGGGTGTCCCTGGGTACCTATCTATCGCGACAGCAGTGTACAGGGGTGTCCCTGGGTACCTATCTATCGCGACAGCAGTGCACAGGGGTGTCCCTGGGCACCCATATATCGCGACAGCAGGCACACAGGAGTGTCTCTAGTACCCACCTGTATATCGTGGCAGCAGGACACGGGGTGTCCCTGGGCACCCACATATCGTGACAAGGTCACAGAGTGGGAGGTCGCGGGGCACCCGCATATCACGACAGCAGTACGGGGAGGGTGTCCCTGGTACCCACATATCTCGACAGCAGCACACGGGGGTGTCCCCAGCCCCCCCAGGCAGGCCGTGTCNTGTGCGGGTCCCGGTCCCTGTCCCGGCCCCGGTCTCGGTCTCAGTGAGGGTCCCAGTCCTTGTCCCTGTCCCGGCCCCGGTCCGTGTGCGGGTCCCTGTCCCGGTCTCGAAGCGGGTCCGTGTCCCTGTCCCGATCCNCCCGGCTCCCTCTGCCCCCGCTCCCCCCGGCCCCGCTCCCCACGGGGCGCAGCAGTGGCCGCTGCTCACCAGCCTGGTGGCTCGGTACGGCCCCGCTCCGCCGGCCGATCCCGGTCCCGATCCGTGTGCGGGTCCCGATGCGTGTCCCGGTCCCGGTCTCGGTGCGGATCCCGGTCCTTGTGCGGGTCCCGGTCCCTGTCCCGGCCCCGGTCTCGGTCTCAGTGAGGGTCCCAGTCCTTGTCCCTGTCCCGGCCCCGGTCCCGGTGCGGGTCCCTGTCCCGGTCTCGAAGCGGGTCCGTGTCCCTGTCCCGATCCGGGTCCCTGTCCCTGTCCATGTGCGGGTGCCGATGCCTGTCCCTGTCCCTGTCCCGGTCCCGGTCTCGAAGCGGGTCCGTGTCCCTGTCCATGTGCTGGTCCCCGTGCATGTGCGGGTCCCGATCCCGTTCCCGGTCCCAGTCCCTGTCCCGATCCCGATCCTGGTCCTGGTCCCGGTCTCGATCCCTGCCCCTGTCCCGTTCCCGGTCCCAGTCCCTGTCCCTGTGCGGGTCCCTGTCTCGGTCCCGTTCCCGGTCCCGATCCCGATCCCGTTCCCGATCCCGGTCCCTGTCCCTGTCCCGGTCCCGGTCCCGGTCCATGTGCGGGTCCGTGTCCCGTTCCCGATCTCGATCCCGGTCCCGGTCCCGATCCCGGTCCCGATCCCGATCCCGTTCCCGATCCCGGTCCCTGTCCCTGTCCCGGTCCCGGTCTCGAAGCGGGTCCGTGTCCCTGTCCATGTGCTGGTCCCCGTGCATGTGCGGGTCCCGATCCCGTTCCCGGTCCCAGTCCCTGTCCCGATCCCGATCCTGGTCCCGGTCTCGATCCCTGCCCCTGTCCCGTTCCCGGTCCCAGTCCCTGTCCCTGTGCGGGTCCCTGTCTCGGTCCCGTTCCCGGTCCCGATCCCGATCCCGTTCCCGATCCCGGTCCCTGTCCCTGTCCCGGTCCCGGTCCCGGTCCATGTGCGGGTCCGTGTCCCGTTCCCGATCTCGATCCCGGTCCCGGTCCCGATCCCGGTCCCGATCCCGATCCCGATCCCGATCCCGATCCCGATCCCGATCCCGATCCCGGTCCCGCCATGGCCGCGCCGCCCCCGTCCCGGAGCACAGCGCCCCCCCGCGGACACACCGCCCGCCTCTCCCGCCCAACGGTCGCCGCCGTTCGAATCCGCCGGCGGCCGCTGATTGGGCGAGCGCGGGGCACGCGGCGCGTGACGTCACCCCCCCCGCGAGCGCCGGCCCTGAGGGGCCGCGGGTTCGATGCCCGGGCCGTGATTAATTACCTCGCGCTGATTAGTGCGGGATTAATTACTGCGCTGCCCCGAGGCTGAAGGTGTGTGTTGGCGGCGCCTCAGGAGGCGGGTGGGTGCCAGTGAAACTCGTTCCCCGCGGGAAGCTCTGACCCGTCTGTCAGGAGGGGAAAAAGTGGATAAAAACCGAGAGGAAAAGTGAATTATTTCACGGCCTGGGTGGGGAAGGACCTCAAAACCACCCTCCCCCCCAAGAACCCAAAGCAACCCCCAAAAATATGGCATTACACAGCTTTCAGTGCTTGGGTTTTAACCTCAGACCCTCCAGACAGAATCTCTGTTACCTGCAGATGGTTTTATTTATTCATTGCTCAGAGATCTCCATCACACCCCTTAAACTTCTTTCACAGTCAATGAAGACACACAAATCCCTGAGAAGAAGGGAGAAAACCCACCAGCAGCGCGAGGGGATGGATTGGAACAAGAACAGGGTGTGTTCTCTCGGTGGATTAAAAAATTAGGGGGATTCTTTTCATCACTTGGAACCAACTCACCTCCCCTTTGCCTTTGCCCCTTGGGCTGTTCCCAGCTCTAGAAGTGCTGTTGATTTGCCCCTGACCCTGGCAAGGGTGTAGCCCCATGTCCTGGTTATTTGGTGGTGGAGCTGCACCAGGGGGTGGCTCCCACAAAAAAAAAACAACCCACAAAAAGCTCCGTGGATTTACATCCAAAGGATGGACCCGACCTGCCAAAGCTTTGTCTCTCCCATGAGTGAGGAGGTTTCAGGGCCAGAGGGTGAAGTGGAGCAGCCTGGGGGATGTTACAGCCCAGGGAGGGGGGGTTGGACATCAGGGAGAATCCCTGGAGCCCCCATTCCTGGAGGGATTTCACAGTATCACCAAGGTTGGAAGAGACCTTAAGGATCATGGAGCCCAACCCATAATCTGACAGCCCATCGTGTGAACCATGGCTCCAAGAGCCTCATCCAGGGACTGCTGAACACCTCCAGGGTCTGTGACTCCCCCACCTCCCTGGGCAGCCCATCCCAGTGGGGGATCACCCTTTGGGTGAACAATTTCTGCCTGACACCAAGTCAGAACCTGCCCTGGTGGAGCTTGAGACTGTGTGCTCTTGTTACCTGTGAGGAGAGACCGAGCCCTGGCTGACCACAGCCTCCTGTCAGGTGGTTACAGACAGCCATAAGGTCACCCCTGAGCCTCCTCTTCTCCAGGCTGAACACCCCCAGCTCCCTCAGCTTGTGCTCCAGCCCCTTCACCATCCTCACTGCCCTTCTCTGGACACATTCCAGCAGCTCCACATCTTTCTTGTCCTGAGGGGCCCAGAACTGGACACAGCACTCGAGGTGAGGCCCCACCAGTGCTGAGTCCAGGGGAAGGATAACAGGTCACACCATTCCTGATGCAGGCCAGGATGCCACTGGCCTTCTTGGCCCCCTGGGCACCCTCTGCCTCATGGCAAAGCTCCCACCCACCAGCACTCCCAGTCCTGCCCACTCTCCAGCCACTCCAACCCCAGCCCAGAGCTCTGCATGGGGTGATTGTGGCCAAAGTGTCAGACCCAGCACCTGGACTTGTAGAATCTCGTCCCACTGGACTCTGCCCACCTCTCCAGCCTGTCCAGACCCCTCTGCAGGGCCCTCCTGCCCTCCAACACATCAACACCTGCTCTGAGCTTGGCGTCACCTGCACTGGGGGGTTGGACTCCTGTGGTCTCTCTTTTCCAACCTGAACAATCCCACGATCTCCAAACCACTCTTCTGTTGTTGCAGCTTCGAGTGAGTTCATTCATTTCCCAGGGTTCTTTTTGCTGCCACAGTTGCATTTCAAGTCTATTGTTGCTCTTTCCCTCTTGGAGGAAAAGGACTCAGCAGAGGCAGGTGCTGTGGGTTTCTATTCCTGGGTGTCTGCAATCAGCTGGAAATACAGGCAGCCTTAACAATGATTGCAGGGCACCTGCAGGCCACAAAAATATTCCTAGAGCCCGGTTTGATGGCTTTACAAGGAGCCTTTTCTTTCCTTTCTTCTCCTGAGAAAATAACAAATATCCTACTCAGGTATCAGCCCACACTGAGGGCATCACTGGGACCCTTCACAGCCCAGATCCTGCAAAACACAGGAAGGGAAGGAATGACAAAAGTAACACAATCACCTGATATTTAGTGGAATTCCCTCCTCTCTCCCCCAAGAACATTATGCATCTTTTTTTTTTTTTTGAGGATGTTAAACACTGAGGGCTGGATTTTATTTTATTTTATTCCAATTTTTAACAGAGACTTTACAAGAGCAACGTTTTATAGACAAAGAACCTAATCCAGGCTGGATGTGCCTGGGTGGGGGGGGGAAATGCACATTGGAGACAAACTGCTGCAATTGGCACCATTTCATTAAAATGAAGATTTTTTTTTTTCCCTTAGAAAAGCAATCCTGTGGAATTTGCAGCTTCCAGCTCCCAGCATTGCAGCTGATTTGCTGCTTTCTAGGGATGGAAGGACTGTACTTGTCATTCCTCAGTCACTTTTCAGAAGGATTGGTGTGGGAACAAGAACAGGGGGCTGCCTGGGAAGGTGGGCATGGAGATGTGTGGGGGAGAATTGGAGAGGAAAGGGGAATCTTGGTTTGCAACCACATCTTTTTCTACTCCTGCTGAGCTCCACCCCAGGTAGAGTCAGTAGTTTTGACAAAAAGCCACTTAGAGGGGAGGTTTTATGCAGTAGTGAAGAAAAACCATATGAAACAAGTTGGATAAATCCTGTAGGAGCTGAAGGGAGGGCTGGAGTTGTGTCAGGGCAGGGGCAGGGGGGATCTCAGGCCAAGGGTCTCCTTTGCCCAGAGGGTGGGTGGGCACTGCCCAGGCTCCCCAGGGCAGTGGGCACAGCCCCAAGGCTGCCAGAGCTGCAGGAGGGGTGGGATGATCCTCTGGGACACAGGGAATGGGACTCTTGGGTTGGAGGGATGGGCCTTGGGGGTCCTTCCAGCTCAGGAGATTCCCTGATTCTCTGTTGTTCAGCCTGGAATGATGAGCTGAGATCCCCTGACCTCCCCCTCAGTTACTCAGGATCCCCAAACACTTCCCTGTGCTCCCACAAATGTGCAGGAATCCTGTGTCTGTTCCCCCTCCAACCTCCCCCCAGCCTGAGCTCCCTTATTTCCTGCCCTTGGGGGGATCCCCACCCTGCCCAAACCAACTTGGGTGCTCCCACCAGAACTCTCCTGGGGGGAGAGCCCAGCCTGGAACCAGGCAGGAAAGTATCCCCTCATTCCCTCACTGCTCCTGGCAACACAAAATTCAGAGTGGCTCCTTTCCAGTGGTTTATACAAATAGTTGAAGATGCAGATGTTTTGTAAAAGCCAGAAAGGGAAGCCTTGAAATCTTGAGTAATACAGTTTTTATGGGCCTACAACCCCTTAACCCTGGGGGAGTTTAATTTCTCTGTATATTATTGTTTCAAGAGTGTAAATAGCTCTGACTAAACACTCTGGGAGCATTTAGTGTAGAAATAACAATTCACAGCCTTCTAATTATTATTAATGATCATAAGAGGAAAGACACTATCAAGTGAATCCCAACAATACCTGTTCCTAGAGCAGGAAGAGCTGTGACCATTGTGCTGTTAAGGGGTGATGTGCACACAGAGGAAATTCCTGGGGCGTTAAATATATCACAACAATTAAAATGTGTGTGTAACAATTCCTGTGTGTGTGTGATCTGTGGGTATTCAGGAATCCTGAGCCTGCTTTATTCCAGGGAGTTTCAAAGTCTGGCAGGAGTGTTTCATCTCTAATTAACAACTGGGGCTTGAAGCAGGCTGTGGCTTGGAGGAAAACCTGCTGGATTTTTAATGGGATTCAAAGATCCCAAGGCCAGAAGTGCCATGGAAATGGTGATTTCAGCAGCACTGTTGATAGTGATGGTGTATGTGAAGCTCTGGCTGAAGGGAAACCTCTCCCTGTATAGAATGGCTTCCAAAATCCTTAATTAATACAGGCAGAGGTGTTTTTGAGCCAGCCCTAAATCAGGGCCCCTGTGCTTTGCCTTTGCTGTATTATTTATTCTCCTGTCCAAGGGGGTTATACACTGCAACATGATGTGTTCATTAACTTTTGCTCCCTGAGTCATTTGGCTTAAGATCTAATTAAACAGTGGATGTTAAGTGTAATGTGGTGAAGGGATTCAGCTGAGTTTGCTTCTTGCTGGCTTGGGTGGATTCTGAAGTCACCCCAGTATGTTGGTGGTAGTGGTGTGGGATCCAGCCCAGTCTCCAAACAGGAGGCAATTCCTCTGGATAGTTCTCTTATCTCTGACAAAAATGGATGAAATAACTTTAATTACAGTTATAATAATGAAAACAGAGGTTATTTGGATGCTTCATGGACTCCTCAGTGCCTGGTGCTGTTTTTGCTTGTGCTGACCTAAGAGGGTTTCAAAATATGTGATGAAAACTGGGAAATTATCCAACAACTTCATCCAGGAAGGGTGGACACCTTTTGCTTTCTGAGTTAATTAAAAGAGTGGGAAATAGAGGGGAACCAGTTGACTGTGGGGGGGTTTGATCCCATTTTCTTTCTGGGAGGGATTTAAGGTGAATAGGACGTGACTTGTGACTCCTGCACTGGGTGACATCCACTCCTGGGCTGGATTTTACAAGGGAAGGTGCAAACTGTGAGTCCCTGCTGGGTGTCAGAGCAAAATAAAGTTTGCTGTGCTAATTTACTAGCTGTGCTTGGCGTGCAGCTAATTTGGATTGATGGTATTTCCGTGGAAAAATGCAAGATTTGCCTTCAATGTGTCTGTTTGTTCACCCAGTTTTGATTGCACTTCATTGAGCTCCTCCTGTATCAGAGAGAAATTGGATTTCCTGACTCTGTAACAGGTACAGGTGTTTTCTCCCTGCTCCACTAAACGACCTAATTGAAAGAACAAATGCAAACCCAGCTCTGTGCAGTTCCAGGGAAGTTGGGCTGGGGAATGCTCCCTTTGTGCAGTTGCCTTTGGGAGAGCCCAGCTGTGCCCAGCCCTCACAAAGGCCTTCATCAGCTCCATTATTCCCCAAACGTGGAGCAGCTGTTGCTCCAATCCAGCCTCATTTCCCCTGCCCTGCACAGCTTTGCTGCAAACATTTGGGAACCAAATCATTGCTTTGGTCGTGACAAAACACATTGAAAAGCTTCTGAGTGCAGCAGTTTGGGATCCCACTGGAATGTGGGGCTCTGGCCACGTGTATTCCCAACTCCTGGCTGGGAGGAAAAGGTGCTTAAGAGGGGGGAGAGCCCAGAGGAGGGTTTTCTGCGTGGGGGTATTTGGGAGCAGTGAGGAAATGTGAATATTGGCCGTGTTTTAGGGATTTATCTCGAGGCTTCTTGGTTCTTCCCTCGTTTCCTGAAAGTCTCTGGAATGCAGGTGTTCCTCCAGTGGAAGGAGGCAGCTGTAGGCATGTTAAAAACCTGGGAATATTGGCAGGAGCCAAGGAAGAAGCTGGTTTGTTCACTAGCAAATACAAAGAAGCATTTACAAGACGTTTTTCCAGGATTTTCCTGGATCTCCTGTAGTGTCTGAAGGACTCCAGTCGGAGTGGGAAGGTTTGGCATGTGCAGGTTGCTGCTGCTGCTGTTTGCTGTGGCTGCACTGGTTAAACTAAACCTGGGAAATACACGTCTCTCCTGAAACACTGAAAAGGTTGGGAAGGTCCAAACACCCCGGAAAACCAGGAGGAAAAAATAGAATCTATTTGGAATATAAATATATTCCATAATACATAGAAGATGAGGAAAATCCAAAGCACTTGGCCATGGTCTTTCCCAACATTACAGATTTCTGCAGAGGTGTCTGGGAAGCTCATTTCCTAATTGCTGCCTCATTCCCTGGATGTGAGCTGGGCTCCCAGCCTGGGCATGGAATGTCATCTGGAGGAAAGCTTTGATAGTGGCCCTGGCTCCTTGGAATAATGGGATTGAGGCCAAAAGCGCTTGGGGTTTATACAAAGGAGGGAGAGGGACAGTGCCAGGAAAGGGGAATGGCTTCCCAGTGCCAGGGGGAAGGAGAGATGGGATCTTGGGAAGGGATTCCTGGCTGGGAGGGTGGGGAGGGGCTGGGCTGGAATTCCCAGAGGAGCTGTGGCTGCCCCTGGATCCCTGGGAGTGTCCAAGGGCAGGTTGGGATCCCTGGGACAGTGGGAGGTGTCCCTGCCCAGGGCAGGGGTGGCACTGGATGGGTTTAAGGTCCTTCCCACCCAAAGCATTCCCGGATTCTGTATCTGCAGGGGCACATTCCACCCCTGCTCCAACCTTGGAGCGCCTTCCCCCCGAGGCAGATCTTCCCATGAGATCCAGGGCTTTGCACTGGTCACACCTGGACAATGTCCGGGGGTTTTGGGACAACTCCAGTGCAAGCTCAGTGAACACAGACTTGAATCCGTGACTCTGAGTGTCAAGAGCGACAGGGAGGAGGAACCAGCCGGAGCCTGGATACACCCACGGGCAACCTGGATTCCCTCGAGCGGATTTGGGAATCTCCCGGAGGAAGGACTGGAACAAGCCCTTGCGGTCCTGGATGCGAGTCCTGCCCTCCCATCTCCCCTCCCTGCCGTGCGGTTCATCCCTCCACACGGTGGTGGTGTTGCTTTTTTCCCGAATCCCGAGGAGTCCTTCCCAGGACCATCTGGAACAGCTCGATTTGTTCAATGCAACTGGGTGACAACATGTTGATCGTGACAAATGTTCATGAAATCTTCACGGCAGGGTGTGATAACGCCGTGGCATCAGTGCTGGTGTGGAGCAGCGAGGCTGCTGTTGCCAGCATCCCAGAATTGCCCCGGAATTTTCCCTTGGTTTATCCCAATGGGAGAAATAGAGACGAGCCTTTTTGTCCAAGAAAACTTTTGAGTCCTTGGGTGTCTTTGTATAAAATCCGAGTTTGCTCGTGGAAAGGTGGTTTAGGCACTGTCCTGTGAGGAATGGATCAGTTCCAGTTCCTCTTGGCAGAGGGTTAAATCCAGGGAAAGGCTGTTCTTGGCAGCATGTCTTGCTCAGGGAGAGGGTTCATGCAGCAGGAGCTGCTCTGTGTGACCCCTGAGCTCCTGAAGCAGCTCCTGAGAAGGTCCAGGTCTCCTTGGCCAAATACCTTTCAGGCCTTCTAGGGATTTCAAATCCTTCCAGAAAGTCTGGGAAGTAGCCAAAGGCTGTGGAAAAAAAGGTGATTGAAAAGTTCTTGAAATCCAGGGGGTGGAAGAAAAAGCTGCTTCAGTGCTGGGAATCAGTTTTAGGGGCAGGTGCCACTTCTGGTTGGGCTTTGTGTGTGCTGCCTCCTCTTCCTCACCCCAGGGAAGCCCCTTGTGTGCATTAATTCCATCTCTGGGCCAGAGGATTCCCAGCCCCAGCACTGGAAGGACGAGGAGATGTGGGAGCTGCTCCAGAGGAGGCACCAAACGGGTGAGAGGGATGGAACAGCTCAGCTGTGCAAGGGTGGGACAACTGGGAATGTTCAGTCTGGAGAAGAGAAGCTTTGGAGTGACCTGATTGTGGCCTTCCAGGGCCTGAAGGAGCTACAGGAAACATGGAGAGGGACTGGGGACAAGGGCTGGAGGGACAGGACCCAGGGAATGGCTTCCCAGTGCCAGAGGGCAGGAGAGATGGGATCTTGGGAAGGGATTCCTGGCTGGGAGGGTGGGCAGGGGCTGGGCTGGAATTCCCAGAGAAGCTGTGGCTGCCCCTGGATCCCTGGGAGTGCCCAAGGGCAGGGTGAGATCCCTGGGACAGTGAAGATGTCCCTGCCCATGGGATGAGAGGAGCTTTAAGGTCCCTCCCAACCCATTCCATGATCTTCCCATGCCCTGGTTCCTGGGAGCTGGGATGCAGCACTGGGTAGCTGGTGCTGCTGTTGCCATGTGCACTCATTCATATGGAATTTAATTCCAACGGGCACTAAAAAAGGGCATTTCTGTGGCTGTTGAGGGGCTGGGGGCACGGGCAGCACCACTCCCAGAGCAGGCTCCAGTTCTGACAGTACTTTTCCATGATCCTGCTGTCAGTACAACTCCTTGCACAGTCATAGCAACGCCACAGTGTAATTTACTCTGAGTGGGCTTTGAATTCATTGTGTGCAGTTAAACTTTCTCAAATGTTTGTGCTTCATTTGCTTGTGAGCTGTGGCCAAAAATGTCAGTAATTCGAATTTTTTTCTAGGTCACTGTACACCATTATCAGCTGGTCTCCTTCCTATCAGATTACAATTGCTGAGATTCTAAGCAACAGTCCTTTAAAATAAATATTCACTGAGGGGAAAAAGAGGAGATGCCTTTCTAAAATTGTTAAAGCACATTGTTAAAAATGACCTTCATGAGATAGTAGGTTATTTCATTTAAATAGAAAGTTTAAAAATAAGTTCTTCATTTTAGCAGAGCAGATTTTGGGAGACTGGGAGAACTGCTGGACCATTTACTGAGCTCATGAGCTTGAGAACAGGAAGACATTCCAGGACTGCCCCAGGTTTAGTGCCAGCTGAGAAGGAGGTGAAGGGCTTGGTCTTTGTGTGAATAGTTGGGATGGGGGGAGCCTTGTGGGCAACCAGAGAGCTTGGGAAGGCTGGAAGGAGGAGAGAGACCCAAGTGACAAGTGATGGAGGTGGGAACTGCTCCAGAGAACCAGGGTTTCATGCTGGACCCTTTCTGATGGACATAAATGTCTGTATTTATCAGGAAACACCACCTCTGAAGTCTGGCTCCTCTGCCCTTAGTCTTGTGCCTCAAGTGCTTATTTTCCATTCAGAATTCCCTTGTTCAGCCAGGCTGAGAGATTCATGCCCTGGCTGCTCTTCAGCCTCTGGTTCTGGCCTGGTGAATATTTATGAGCAGTAAAACATCCTGTCCAGAATCCTCACAGCAGAGGGAGGGTGGCAGCTGGAGGTCGTGTCCTTGGTCCACCCAGGAGCTCTCAGCCATCTCATCCCAGGGCCTGAACTGCAGGTTAAATGCTGCTTCAGGAAAGTGAAGCTGGTTTTTTCCCTCTGGGCTTGTATTTAAGAATTATAGGCACTGCCTTTGCTACCTGCAGTAGAATGAGACCGGTAATGAAATACCAAAGGTTTTCTCCTGAGAGACTCCCCCAGCAGAGCCAGGCCTGAGTGCTGAGCAACCTCCCCAACAGGAAATCCAGCCAGCCCCATGTGCAATTAGCTTGGCATCCATTCTTTTCATCCAGTTCCTCCCCCCCCCCTCCACAACACACTTCCAACACCTCTAATTTTAGCTGGCTGTACGTGTGCAGATGGAGCAGAGCCACAGTGGGGTGGGAATGCTGCGAGCTGCTTCGATGGGAACGTGACTGAGGCTGATGGAAACGTGCCCAGCCACCCCCACTCCCAGAGCCACAGAAACCTGGGGGAGCCATGGCTTGGCACTGGCAGGGACGTGGGCTGTCAGCACCAAAGTCTGTCAGGGTGTCCGTGGGCTGCCCCCCATCCCAGCAGGGGTGGGATGGGATGGGATGGGATGGGATTGATGGGATGGGATGGGAGGGGATGGGNGGGATGGGATGGGATGGGACGGGATGGGATGGGGATGGGATGGGATGGGATGGGACGGGATGGGATGGGATGGGGATGGGGATGGGATGGGATGCTGGGGGGCTGGAGGGCAGGGGGCTCTGCTGAGGGTCAGGGAGGGCAAGGGCTGGGTCCTGCTCCTGCATCTCAAGAACCCCTGGAATGCTCCAGGCTGGGGGAGGAGTGGGGGGAAAGCTGGAAAAGGCCCTGGGGGTGCTGGGGATGTGGGCCCAGGGGGGCAAGAAGCCAATGGCACCTGGGCTGGGTTAGGGTTAGGGTTAGGGTTAGGGTTAACCCCAACCCTGCATGTTTCAAAATGGGCACAGAGACAAAAACTGGGGGTAAACTCAAACAGAGAATTGGAATTTTGCAGGATTTCAGGAATGCCTCAATCCCATCTTGGTGTGGGGCTCAAATCCATCCCATTTAAAGAAACCCTTCACTGAAAGTTTCTGATGATGATGATAAGTGGAATTAGTATAATTTGGTTTCTTAGATAAGGACTTATTGACAGTTGTGGCAGAGTGGGCCCAGGACCAAAGAACCCCCAGCTCTTAAACCTGGCCCTGGTCACCTGCTCTTGTATGGGCTTTTCCATATGTTCTCTGATTAAAATCAGATGTATCTTACAATAATTTGGAGCTCTTGGTGTTTCAAGTGCCCAGAAAACTTTGGAGGAGCAGTGGCTCCTTGAAACAGTAAATTATTATTTAGGGTAAGAATTAGATTTGGGGTATGGCTTTAAATTGGTGTTTAATTTGGGGCCAAGACTCAGCCACAGGTTTGGGGATGAAACACTTAATCCTCTGCTTTCAGAAAATGGCAAAAAACTTTGTGCAGCTCAGTGGAATTCCTGCCATGATTTGTGAAGTCTGAAGGAACAGGTATCATCTGCCTCCCATCATCAGTGGGGTGAATCATGCAGCACAAACCAGGCTTCAAAAAAAAAAGGCACTTTGCAAACCTGCTTCATTATATAATAATGCTCAGGGATTTCCAGGGCTCTGTCCTACAAGACATGGGACAATCTTAACCTGAGAAATACAAAAAGCTCGTTTGTGACGAGCTCCCAGCTCTTGCTGACAGTAGTTTTGGGTAATAGTGCTCAAACACTCTTTTCTTGACAATTGTAAAGCCAAGGGGTGGTTCTTTAGGGCATTAAACTTGCCATAAAAATACAAATCAAGAGGAGGAGAAACACTCCATTAGCTTTTGATCACTCAATAATTTTTTTTCCTATTCATTATTTACTTTCTTGACTGGAACTGTGCCTGAGTTTCAAGGGTTCCCCCTGTGAGTTGTAGCTGTGGTGACTCTGTCCTACCCATCCCACAGATCCATTACCTGCTGGCATTAAAGCCCCTGGAAGTTCTAATGGACACTGGCAGATGTTGCCAGGTTTAAAAATAAAATTAAAACAAGAGAAGCAGCTCATCCGAATTCCTCAGCACCCAGGGCTTAATTCCATGGCACTGAGCTGTTATCTGTCAACCATTCATGCAATTAAGAGCAAGTATCTCCCAAGGTTTCCATGGAGCTGAAGCACTCCAGGAGAACAGCCAGCCCACACAGGCCCCAGGAGCCATGAAATATTAATTCAGTACAAGCACATGTTCAATAATCTCAACATTTCATACAGGCTGTAGTAATTCAGGCCCAGCAAATGATTCAGTTAAACAGAGCAGAGCCAGAGAGGATCCTCCTTGGCAGGGACTGCATTTGCAAAAAAACAACCCCCCAAAAAAGCCTCTTTGTTGTGGGATTGAAGTGGAGAT
>VXBA01006126.1:195642-233228 GCA_013399895.1 Serilophus lunatus | reverse complement strand
GGGGGGGGGGGGGGGGTTGTGCGTGTTGTGTTGAGTGTGCAGATGTTGTGGCTGCTGGGGCCAGGTGAGCGTGGAAAGCTGGGATTCCAAGGATGGTTGGGGTTGGAAGGGACCTCTGGAGATGGTCTGTCCATGTGGAACAGCTCCCCAAACCTCACAGGGCTGTCAAGTCCATGCTTAGATGGACTTACCAGGATGAAGCCCAGGAGAAAAGGGAGGGTGAGCTGCTGCATCAAGAAGAGAGTGATGGATTCATGGAACTCCATGGCTGGGACCTCGTGGAGTCACAGGAGTTATGGGATGGGTTGGGTTGGACCTCAAAGCCCATCCAGTTCCACCCCCTCCCACTGTCCCAGGGATCCCACCCTGCCCTTGGACACTGCCAGGGATCCAGGGGCAGCCACAGCTCCTCTGGGAATTCCAGCCCAGCCAGGAATCCCTTCCCCATATCCCATCTCTCCTGCCCTCTGGCACTGGGAAGCCATTCCCCTTGTGGGCAGATCCCAAATGAAGCTGGTCTCAGAGTCTGTTCCAAGGAATTTGGGGGGCAGCTGTGCCCCCCCCATCCCAAGCAGCACCATCCTCCCCCTGGCTGTGTGTGCTGAACCCAGAGCCTTTCCTGGAGCTGGGCACAGGGAGAAGCACCTTGTGAGAATGGGCAGGGCACTCCTGTGGAGTCTGGGGAGCCCTCAGCTATTCCCCTGTGAGCAGATGGTCTCCAGAGGTCCCTTCCAACCCTGACTGGTTCTGTGACACAGGCCTGGGGTGAAGTCATGGTTCCACATTCCTGTGGGATGCAGCCAGGGATGAGCCCTGTGGGGCAGAGCCAGGCCATGGGGAGGCTCCAGCCAGGCTTTCTGCCTCTTCCCAGCTTTTTGGGTCCCTCCCTTGCCTGCCCTGTTGGCACCTTTGTCCTGCAGACAGCATGAGGTGCAGGAAAAGCTGGGATAAACTTGGATTAGCTGGAGGTGGTTACACCAGAGTGACACCTCCTCTCTCCAAATAAATCCTGTCCTGGCTTAAGCTTTTCAGAAGAAAACTTTCCCTAAAAAAAAAAAAGATTCAAGGATGATAAAACATCTGCCCAGCTCCAGCCCAAGGTACCTCCAGGCCTGCTCTGGTTTCCAGCCTGGAGCTGCTGTGGAGGTTTTGGGAGGAATCAGAATTATTGGCTCTGAGAGCAGCAGGTGGAAGGGCTGTGCCAGCCCTGTGTCTTCCTTTCCTCTCTTCTTCATTGCATGGTGCCTTTTCTTTGTTGTTCATGCTCTTACTGGGAAGGGAGAGTGGGCTGGAAGTTGGGGAGGGACAGTCCCACAAGGAGTTTTTTGGATGCAATTGCACAATTAGCTGAGTAACTCGTTAGCACTGGGCAGGACAGACCACAGCTTGAAATGCCACCATCCCAAGGTGCTTTTCCAAGAACTGAGGGTGTATTTCCAACAGCAAGCAAAGGGTTGTGAGGATGGATGTTTGCCCTGACAAATCACAGGAAAATTGGGAATTCTCTTCTCTTGCTTATTTAATTTCTAAGCATCTCAACCCTTAAGTAAAACCAAGTAATGGATTAGCTATTGGCAGCTGGAAGGAGACTTTAAGGGGCTGAGCTGTATTTATTTTAAACTTCTTAGGTGTCTGATCTACAACAACTTGAGAAAATACGTGCAGATAAAGTTTCAAGAAGAAAGGGAGTGAAAACTGTGCTTAAAAGGGAAAAGTTGAGAAGGAAATATCAAGGTTTTCTGCTTTTTCCCTTTTTTCCTTAATTTTTCCACTTCAGACACTAATTAACATTTCAGAGAAAGGAAGGCTTTGCTAAAAATCCCACATCTCTCCTTAAGGCTTGGCTTAAAAAGGATTCAAGAATTGTGTTGAAAAACAGGCTAATATTGGCATTCCAAATGTTTTAAGGATAAAACAAAGAAATCAAGCAAAGCCATTCCAGACAGTCTTTCAAGCCCACAGAAAGAAGCAAATTCAGGCAAAAAAAGTGTTTTTAAAACACTTGGCAGCTGCTCTTTAACATTGATTTCAGTTCTTCTCCCTTATTTTGGGGCTGGATGCATCCTGGGAGGTTTGTCCTTTGAGGTATTTGTGGAGTGACTTCCCCATTGCTGGTCACACGATGGGTGGCAGCTGAAAATACTGATTTTTTTTAATATGTTTTATATGTTAAAAAAATCCCAGTTGGTCCCTGTGCAATGAGCTGGGGATGGGCAGGAAGCAGGAGGTGCTGGGTGCAGGTCTGGAGGCAGAAGAGGGAATTTAACAGGTCAGGCTTGGAGCAGAACCTGGGCCTTAGGTCTGGGAATGGCTCAGGACAATCCACCATCCCCAACATCCACTTGGGGAAAAAAAACCCAACCCACACCTTTTTTTTTGTTTCCCTTTTCCTTGCTTTAGTGAAAACACTCAGTTTTGGGGGGTGGGCACTGAAATCCTCCCAAGAGTTATTTTTTTCCATCCTGTCTGGCTGCTGAAACAAAACAACCCCCAAGTGCAAACCCTCCAGAAGACAAATCCAACCTCCACTGACATCTCCTGGTGTGAGACCGACAGCACTGCTGAGAAATTGCCACTTGCACCTTATTTATGGGAAACTTTTTTGAAGCCATTTATCCCCAGTTCTCTGCAGAATGTTTTCCCTGTGTAGCCAGGAAGAGATTTCACCCTCAAGACCCTTAAAACCCTCAGTCATATGTTGATGTGGCAGCTGGGTGTGAACCTGGAATGTCACACTAAATTAATTGTGCTTGTGACAGCACAGAGATCCATGACTGGCTTCTGGATTCCCATCTTCTGGTTGTAATTCTGCCCATTTATCTCCTAATTTTTTTTTTTCAGATAATCTAAAAAATGCCTTGTTGATGAAACAAAATTTTTCTACTTATTTGGGGGAGTGTTTCCTGGTTATGTGGGTCAAAGTAGGAATTTTGGTCCTCTGTTTCTGGCTTCCACCTCAATTCAATTTTGCCCTGTCCTTCTGCTGAAGGCACCCCCCTTTTCCTTGGCCAGGATTTGGGAGTGCACAGAGGGAAGCCTGGCTCTGGAGAGCCTGTGCCTTGGCCAAGTCCTTGGAGAACACAGAGGAGCTGGAAGGGCAAGGTGAGGATTGCTGGGGTGGGAAATCCCTGATCCCCAGAGCACCTGAAACAGCAGGCTGTGCATCCTGCCCCAGTGCAAATAAAACCAGAGGAGTGAGATGTAAGAGGTCTGGGGAGGGGGAGGATTCCAGAAGGACCTTCCCACCACCCCTTGGCACTGGAGAAGCCCACCCTAACCCAGGGACTTTTGGCCCCACCTCAGCCAGGGGGTGTTTTCCTGGTTTTCCTGAGCTCCTGAGTGCAGGGATCACTGCTGGTATCCTGCCCCCATCTAACCCAGACGCTCCCTGGAGCCCTTTCTGGGTTTCCCTGCCTTGCTTTGCTTCCCTTGCTCCATCCCTCTCCATTTGCTGCCCCACTGAGGAGAATCCATGGGTCACATCCCAGGCCACCTAACTTTCCCTAGCTCCCACAGGGGCTCAGGTCACAGGGCTGGAAAAGGGAGGCTCTGGTTCATATTTACACCGAGCTTGTTACCTCTGGAGCCAGTCCTTGCCCTCCAAGGGCTGCTGCTCTCCAGCATCTTTGCCTGGGTGGCCATGGTTTTCCTTCCCTCTGTGCCCCTGGAATGGGGCTGGATAAGAGGTTGGACAAGAGCTGGAAGCCTTCAAACCCACCATGAGCTCTCTGGGAGAGTTTTAAAGGCAATTTTGGAGTAAACTGGTGCCTCAGGACAAGAGGGAACGGCCTCAGGCTGTGCCAGGGCAGGGGCAGGGGGCACAGNTCCAGGGGCTGGGGGGGCTTTTCCAGCCTCAGGGACTCTGGGATCTTTGAAGGTGTTTGGAATGTGATGCAGCAGATGATCTAAACCCCCTCTCCTGCCTGCTGCTGCTCTCTGACATTCCTGGCCTGGCAGTGTCTCCAGCCCATGGGTCCCTTCCCTGGGTTCCTCCAGTGCCAAGGGGTGGTGGGAAGGTCCTTTTGGAATCCTCCCCCTGCCCCTCTTATTCCTCTGGTTTTACCTTCACTGCCTCTGTCATTCCCAAACTCATTCATCCTGGCCCTTAATTAGGTGGATTATTCCTGTATTTACAGGGCATCTGAGCCTGACTCAGACGTTTCAGCTCAATTCACAGTCCTTAACAGGACCTGAACAAAGAAAAACCTCTTTAAAGAGCATGTATTTCTTTTTCCTGCTGCTCCAGGGTGTATTTTTGCTTGTATATGCAGGGCAGTTTAATCCAATATTGAATAGAACAGAGAAGAGGTCAAGGAAACCATCTGAGCTGCACATAATAGGGCCATATATTGTGATGGAGATACAGGAGAGGTGCTACTTCACAGATTAAATGGAGCAGGGACTGCCCTGCTGCCCTGGGGGCTCAGCCCAGCTCACTGATTTAATTGAGGAAAATGCATTATTAAGCCTTGCTTTTGTGTGCTTTCATTGGAATTCCTTTTATTTGTCTGCCTGTCTTCCTTGTCTCCTCTCACCCCTCCAGATTTGGCTGTAAACCTGTTGTGCCTTTTGTCCTTTTGGAGTTACACCTCCATCCTCTGTGGGTTTGGGTGCTCCTGCCCTGAACCCCTGCAGCCAGTTTCCATCCTCCTGGCAAACCAGCCCTGCAGCCCTTCCTGTCTCAGCCCCCCAAAGAATTAACTCTTTAAATTTTTAATTTAATTTAAATTTGCTTTATCAAAACCCAACCCTTCCATTCTCCTTGCCCTTAACTCTGGGAGCTTCCAGTGGGAACTTGGCCCAGTGGCACAGCCAGGGAATCTGGCACCAAGCATGGCACCAAATCTGCTTTCTCCTTAATTTTAGGGCTTTAGATTCCAAACTGTGGCCCTGAGACAGAAGCAAAACTTGCCACAAACTGTTCTGAGTGTGGGTCTCCTGTCTGGGTCAGCAGGGGTGGGTTTGGGGCTTCACTGGGAACCCTCCACCCACATCTCTGCCTTAAATTGTGCTTTGAAAAGCCCAGAAACTGTGACAAGAAACAACAAACCATGTTTGAGTCCCCCCAGTTTTCAGGGTTGTGTTTCATGAAGGGACTGGGAGAGGCACAAATTTGAATTTCCCTGCCTGGCAACTCCCTGATGCTCCTGGAAATGTCTTTATTCTCCAATATGTGGTTGGGAAAGGCCACCTTGGTAATGAGAAAAGCCCCAGTAGGAGGCACCAATAATGGGTGCTTAGTGTCCAGCTTAGTTAAAGCTCCTTTGTGTGTGGATTTAACAAAAACCAACAAACCAAACAAGCTGCTCTTATTATTTTTGTGAGTTTTATCTTTTCAGCTGGTCTGGAGACAGTGTATTAGTCAGATGTGGGGGTAGTGAATTACCCAGGATGTCAAACTCTGCTTTAATTAAAAAATCCATGTTTTTGACATATTAAGCATCCATTAAAAGCCCCATCCTTTGTCTGGGGAGCCACTGGCTTGGAGTGAGCAAGACTGGGCAGATTAAATGTAAAGAATGGAATTGCTGCTTTGGAGGATTACTAGTATTATTATTATTATTATTTTATCTCCCAAGGAATAGATCTGGAGGGTCTGGCCTGGGGAACAACCAGCAGGTGAAACATTCCCTTTTTTGCCCTGCCCAGATTGTGAGGTTTTATTTGATTAACATGGTGTGTGTGGGTCAGTGTATCCTAAAGGCTGCTGGGCTTTCAGGGGGATGAGAAATGGTATTTTTTAAACCTCATGTGCCACTGCTAAAAGGAGCAAGGTTGATCCCCCCAGGCTGTGTTTTGAGGTGGGTTTGGATGGAGGCTCTCAGGGCTGTGGGGGTGGCTCAGAACTGCAACATTCCTTTATTGAAGGAGCAGAGCTGAGCCCACCTGGATCCTGCAGAGTGTGTCAGGATGTTCCTTGGCAGCACAGACACGTCTGCCCGTGGCCCTGTGGCCCTGGGACTGTCCTGGTGGCTGACCCAGAGCCCCTGGAATCCTGCAGGGATGGATTTCTGTCCATGCTGGAAGGGCTGCAGGGGTGGGTCAGCTTTGGGTGCTGCTGTCCCTGACAGGGACTGTGTGTCCAGGGGGTGCCCTTGGAGCCTGGATGGACCATCTGGGCACAACTGAGCTGGGCTTTTATTTACTTATTTTTCAGGGGAAAAAAACCCTGGGAGTAAAAGCAAAACTTAATAAAACCCCAAACAAAAAGAGACACTGAATTGTAGTTGCCCAGAAAAAGGGTTTTGTTGTTCCCTCTGCACCAAACCTGAGCACAAAGGAAAGGGGCTGCTCCATCCCTGGCAGTGTCCAAGGCCAGGTTGGACACTGGGACAGGGGGAGGTGTCCCTGCCCAAGGAGTGGGATGAGCTTTAAGGTCCTTCCCAACCCAAACCAGAGATTCCATGACTCACTCACACCAAGGAAAATGGGAAACTGGGAAAGCAGGAGTGCTCTGGAGAGGCTCTGCTGTACAGCTGCCTTTCCCTGGGATAATGATGGGCAACCAGAGAGTTCTTGAATTTGGAAACTGAATAGAAAATAGGCAAATGAAATGATCACTGTGGATAAATTTGAGTGGGCTGTGACATTTCCAGTCAATCCCATTTTAGTTGGAATGGGAAGTGGAGTCCTGAGCCTTCTCCCAGCCCCCGAGGAGGAGCACAGGGCTGTGCATTGATATGCAGGAGCTGCAGGGCTGCATTCCTGCCAGGCTATTTAAAACCTGCAGGAGAAGCCTCCAGAAACAAGGTTATGCTCTTCATTTGCCATTCAGGTACTGACAAACTGCATCTGCCACCTCCAGAAGGGAGCAGAGAGCCACACTTTGAGTTGGTTCGTGATGATTCTGAACCAGATTTGGTTCATTTTGATGCTGCATTTCAATGGATGTGCTGAGAAAATACGAAGATTTAAAGTGTGGAAGTGGTTCAATTCAAAATGGACTGTGATTCTGCACTGAGATGCAGAGTTTTATAGAGGAGGCCACTGTGCTTTAGAGTTGCTGTACCCAGAGTGAATTTGGGGAAGAAAAGCTTTTTGAATTGCAAAACTTTGTGTCACTTGAATTGGCATTTGTATGTGGGAGCTGTGGAAATGGAGCTGCATCTCTCATGGAATAGATTAAAATGAGACAGGTTTTTGTAGTTCTAAAGCAAGATCACACCCAGCTGGGGGTCAGGAATGTTGGCTGTGGGGAGGCTGATGTGCCATGTCACAGCCCCAGATTTTAGAGAGGACTCTCAAAAATAGCATTAAAGGAGGACAGCTCCTTCCCCTCTCCTTCCCTGCCCCATCCTGCCCTTCCCAGCGTTTCTGCCCCCCTTCCAGGTGGGTGCTGCTGGGATGGGAGAAGCAGCAGGGGTGTGGGGGGATCCTTTGGGATGTTCCAACAGCCCAGGAGGCCAAGGGCAGGCACAGCCCAGCCCTGCTGTCCCCTCCCTGCCTGCAACCACGCCAGCAAATGTGGGTTTGTGGCTTCCCATGACTTTCAATGACACCCCCTTGGCTGAGGAATCCCTGGAGGAACAGTCCTGTGCAGGGAGGGTTCCATGGAGGACCAGGAGGATTTCCTGGGCCATTTCAGACTCCTCTGTATTTTTATGGTTCTTGCAGCTCTGAGTCATTTCCTCACAGAATCCTGGAATATCCTGAGCTGGGAGGGACCCACCAGGATCATCCAGTCTGACTCTGGCTCTGCAGACACCCCAACAATCCCACCCTGGGCCCCAGCACTGCCCAAATGCTCCCTGAACTCAGGCTTCCTTCTGGGGCCACCTCCCAGGAAAGATCTGGGGGGGTTGGAGCCTCAAACTTGGGTCTCAGACATCCTCACCTGGTTCTCAGGGTCTGCCATCTCCCCACAAGGGGGGAGCCAGAGCTGGTGCCCCCCTTTGCTGGTGTGTTTGTGCAGAAAGGCTGCCCTGGGACACCCTGGGTGATCCCCTGGCCATGCCCCACCCTGGATTCTGGGTGCTGGAAATGCATGGAGCTGTGGATGGTGGGACCCAGGGCAGTCTCTGAAGGTCTGTGGCAGGGCAGGTGTGAAAATCTGGGGGTACAAATCCCACAACTGCTGAAGGAAAGAGCCACCAGTGCCAGAGGGATGTGACACTTCCATGAGACAGAACCTAAGAAAGGAATTGGGGACATTAGGATTTAAATTTAGGAAAAGGCTTAACTCCCAGGGTAAAATTAAACAGGAGTATTATGTTGTCTTGGATCAGGATGAATTTAAATGTGTGGCTGAAGTGTTTTGATGTTGGTGCCAAAATCTTTGCTCAGCTTCAAGGCTGGATTGCAGGTACTTGGTTACTGTGACTGGGGAAAGTTACTTATTGTCTTACAATCAACATTATTACCTTGGTATTGTTATATTTTAATGCTTTCCAAACCATTTTGACATGATAATTGTAATTAAGACTCGACAAAAAGGAAAGAAAATGGAGAGGGTGAGAATATAGAAGAAGACAAAATTAATTAGGAGGACAAAAAAGTCTCAAGAAGAAAGACTTGGTAACATCAAGATTTACAGTAATGCCATAAAATGAAGAGTCATGATTCTATAATGCTGAAATTCATAATTGCTGTGAGGTGTGGAGTGAGCTGTTCTAGGTCAGGGGGATGTTGGGAATTCCAGGGGTGTTTGTAGGATGGAGTGGGGTTGGAGGTGGGCTGTCAGTGGTTTTCAGCAGGAATGTTTTCCTCACTTGCTCTGGGAGCAAAGTGCAGCTCAGGCCATTCATAAAACCTGGGACACCTTCTGATTTCAGCAGTGGAGGCTCAGGGGTGACCTCTGGGCAGAGCTGAGCTTTCAGTCTTGAGAAAACCACGGAGTTTGGGGAAAGAGAACTCAGGAAAACTTCTTTTTGAGGGTGATGTCAGCAGGGAGCTCCTGGGAGGCGTGCAGGGAACAGACCTGCTGAGCCAGGGACAGCCTCTGCACGAGGACAAAGCGTGTCTGGAGAAGACAGGAGAGGTCCAGGAACATCCAACCCTCCGGGGGGAGATTCCACCAGAAGGGAAGGTGCTGTGGGAAGACAGATGTGGAATGTAATGGGACTCCCTGTGTGATGAGGGGCAAGAAAAAGCGAGAGGCAGAAGGAGCTTGGGAGCTCCTGAGTGCAGGGAAGAGCTGCTGCTCCCAGGCTGCTGCATTCCTTGGGAAAAGCCCCCGTGGTGTGGGAGGTGAGGAGCTGCTGGAGGTGTTGGTTTGAGAGGAGAAGCTTTGGGGTGACCCAAGTGTGGCCTTCCAGGACCTGAAAGGAGCAGGAGAACGTGGAGAGAGGCTGTTTGCAAGGGCTGGAGGGACAGGACCCAGGGAATGGCTTCCCACTGGGAGAGATGGGATCTGGGGAAGGGATTCCTGGCTGGGAGGGTGGGCAGGGGCTGGGCTGGAATTCCCAGAGGAGCTGTGGCTGCCCCTGGATCCCTGGGAGTGCCCAAGGGCAGGGTGGGATCCCTGGCACAGGGGGAGGGGTCCCTGCCCAGGGCAGGGGTGGCACTGGAGGGGCTTTGAGGTGCCACAGCCCAACCCATCGTAGGGTTCTGTGCTCCCTTCTCCTGGAGCTGAATTTGGAGTGTACTGGGAGAGGAGGGAGCCCCTGCTGAGGAACTGGGAAGTGCTGGAAGCGTCAGACTCCAGCACTGCAGAGCCTGTGCCAGCACAGGGGGCTGGAGCTGGGGGGCACCTGGGGCTGGGAGAGCTCAGGGCTCAGCACAAAGGAGAATTTCAGAGCAGATTCAGATAAAAGGCTCTGAAGGGGAGCAGCCTCCAGGGGCTCCCCGTGTGCAGCTCTGCAGGAGCATGGGAGCTCTGGAAGGAGCTCAGGGCACTGGGAACCTGCCTGGTGCTGGATGTAGGAGGTGTCCTGTTCCAGGGCTTTGTGCTGCAGGGCTGGCCTTGGGGCAGGCCTGGCCCTTCCCTGCCCACCCCTGGGCTTCCCTGGCCTCAAACCAAGCAGCACAACAGATGGGTTCAGCTCAACAAGCACCCAGCCCTCCCTACCCCCGAAGGAGCCAAGAAGGCCAGGGGAGGGGCAGCTCCAGGGCATCCCAGGAGAGGAGCTCCCTGGCAGGGGCTGGATCACGAGGAGAATTCATGGAGAAGAAACTCGGGGAGCTGGAGGTGCAGGAGGGACCCTGCAGCACCCCAGGGGGGCAGCCCAGGGAGTGGAGGGGGCAGTAAGTGCCAGTGCTTGCAGAGTCAGGGGGGCTGTGCCAGGGACAGGGTTGCTTAGCAATGAACAGCAGAATAAATAACGTTCTCATGGTGACAACCTTCAGCACTTCCCTTCTCAGAGGCTTGAGCTCCATCTGAAGGCAGCATGTGGCTCTGGGAGGTGCAGGGCCATCCTGAAGGACTCAGCAATGCAGAGCTCAGCCCCTGCAGCCCATGGGCTCCTTTAAAAGTTCCCTTGCAACTCAAACTGTCCTGAGGTTCTCTTGGGGCTCCTGTGGGCACCTGAGCCCTCTGGAAAAGCCATTTCCATCTCTTCCAGCTGGTTGGTGTTCTGCTTCTCTGGTGGCTGCAGGAGGAATTTCTCCCTGGCAAGGGGGGTCAGGGTGGGCAGGGGCTGCCCAGGGAGGGGGGCAGTGCCCAGCCCTGGAGGTGCCCAAGGAATGATGGATGTGGCACCAGGGACAGGGTGGAGATGGGGCACAGGGGGGGCTCCAGGGGCTGGGAGGGCTTTGCCAACCTCAGGGATCCTGTGATGCCTGGCTTTTCTCACTGAACACATCTCAGACACCAGCAGTGCCCATTTGAAATATCCTTTAAATCCTTGTGTGACTGGAAGCCCGTGCCTGGATGCTTTTACTCTGTGATATTCCCAGGAAGCTTGGGATCATCTGAATGTGAGGCAACTGAGGAATGCCAATATCCCTTCCTGCTTAAGAGCCCATTCATGCAGTGTGTTCCAGCAGCCCGTGGGTTGTGTTCAGGAGACTTTCTCTTTGTAAGCTGCTCTGCTTGTGTTACTGAGATGTGAGCCTGGAACTGCAAGCTTGGTTTTCTGGTGTTGTAGCAGGGATGGTAACAGCCCTCCAGTGTCCTTGGAGCTGTAGAAAATCCAGCTAAAGGAGGAATACTCTGCTGTGTGTGTACAAGGTTTCATTTACCTCTGAGAATTTTGCAAAGAGGGTGTTGGAATTTTCCCTATTCCAAGAAGAGCATCCCTGCTCCAGGAGCCCACATTGCCCCTGGGACTGGGACAGAACCCCAGGGACACCCTGGCATCAGCAAAGATGTTTCAGACTTGCTCTGGGGCTCGGTGTGATTAAAACAACTGCAAGTCCTCAATGGTTCTCAGTTAAGAGTTGGAATAAGGAGGCCTTTTTTAATGTTTATGTGTCCTGGAATATGAAGAATTTCCTCCTGGAAAGGGGGGTCAGGGTTGGCAGGGGCTGCCCAGGGAGGGGGGCAGTGCCCAGCCCTGGAGGTGCCCAAGGAATGATGGATGTGGCACCAGGGCCAAGGTGGGGATGGGGCACAACTGGGACTCCCTGGGCTGGGAGGGCTTTTCCAGCCTCAGGGATTCCAGGATCTTTAGAAGATGTGTGATGGATAACTGCAGGAAACAAAGAGCAGGAGTGAGGGAAGAGCTGTGCCACGCACAGGGCTGGGGCAGGAGCTGGGGCTGAGCATGAAGCGTGGAGCTGGACCTGTGCTTGTGTGGTGCCTCCAGGAGCTGCCAAGCCCTGGGTTATCCTGTGGCTCTGGAAAATGGATTTGGCCCATTCCTTGTAAGTAGAATCCTCCCTGCAATTCAGTGTTTTGCTGTACAGAATATACCCTCCCTGATGCCTTTCCTTCCAAGATGGCACTGTTTGGGAACGAGGCTTTTCATTTCATTAACCACGTGGTCATTGCCTTTCTGTTCCTCACTTCTGGTGGTACATTTGAAGGCATCTCACTGATGTTTTGTTCCTGCTCTGGAATTGTTCTGAGCTCCCAGAATTCCAGCCAGTCCTTCACAGCTGGTGGAGTTTCACTGCTCGAGTTTTCTCCTTGGAAATCAATCAGTTGAGAGGAACCTGTTCCATTTGTATGGAATGTAGCTCGTGGCTTCAGAGCAGCTCCTGGCTGCTGGATCAGCAGGAACACTGATCCCTGGGATAAAATGGGTTGTCTTAAAAGTTCTTCTCCTCACTTTTTTTGCTGGTCTAGAAGCCACCCAGAGACTTTCTCACCTCAGGTGTGGGTTTGCTGTGGATAAAAGGCAGATCATCCCTTGATTTATTCTTTGAGTGACCCCAACCACTTGGATCAACACCAGTGTCACCCACAAGGCCAGCCCAATTAACCCATCCCTTGTTAGGCCAAGCACTATAAGTAGCCCTCAATTCTTCTTTTTAAATTTTATTTAGAAAATAATAAAAAATGGATTTATTGTCATATGGAGAAGGAAATTTGGCATATTAAGGAGTTTGCTGCAGGGAGAACTGATCCTCCTTTGGGAAAACTGAAGGCAGATATTAATAGACCCTTCTTTTTTATTGTAGTGGGGTTTGATATTGATTTCTAACAACTGCAATGTGCTTTTTAACAGTTATTTGACAAACTTTAGTTACATTCTTGGCCTGCCCTTCCTGCTGCTTCCTTGTGCTGCTACCTGTGAATAACACCTGTTGGTTGGACTTGGTCTCAAAGGGCTTTTCCCTTCCAACCCAAACCAGTCTGGGGTTCTATGCTGGAAAATCAGAGCCAGGAGGAAACGTGGTGTGAGGGTCCTTGGTGGTGGCAGTGGCTGGAATGAACTGTGGGCAGCTTTTCCCACCTTGGCTGGGTGGGGGGCACTGGGGGCTGTCCTGCCCTCTGGAACTGGGATTTTGGGAGGTGACCCCCTCCCCCTCCCCAGCAGTGACAGTGCTGCTGTGTGTGGTGGGCTGCTCTCCAGGGGTCAAAAGCTCTCTGTCTCCCTGTTGGCAGATCCTGGGCATTTTATTTGGGAAGAAATCCCCTTTTTCCCCTTCCCCTTAGGCAGGACTGGATGTAAGTCTGGAGGAGAAGTCTGTGAGAGCTTCTGTGTTTTAAATTTCCAGTACCAAACACAGCAAACCACTCATGTTCAGACATCAGCCCCACACAGGGATGGGCAGAGTGGGGGGATTCACCATCTGGGGGGTGGAATTGCTCCTTGGCTCTCGGGTGAATGGCCTTGGGCAGCACAGTGAGAGCTGTGCCAACGTGCAAGCGAAAAATGGGGATGCTTGTTGGAGGAGGTGAGCTCCAGCATCTGCTCCCCGCTGTGGCAGCACCTCCAGGAGGAGCTGGGGGCCCCCAGAGCAGCCTGAATTCAGCAAGGTGTGTTTTAGATGGGCACCAAGAAGTGCCCAGTGCACGCCAGGCTGGAGCTCTTTGCTTGGTGCCTCAGCTTGGTTCGTCCAAAGGAGGTTCTGGGAGGGTTTGATCCCAAAGCCACTGGGGATCCTGGGCAAACTGGCAGCAGGAGCAGACAGAGCAGTGTGGCAGCAGCTCTTGCCATGCTAACCTCTTATTTCAAGCCCTGGCAGAGCAGATGCCAGGGCAGCAGCAGGACAGGCTCTGCCCGAGATGCAGAGTTTGTGTGGGGGAGCACCTGGGACCCAAAGGGACCAAAGGACTGGCATTGCCTGCCTTTGCCTCCCAGGGAAGGAGAACGAGGCTTCCTCAGACCCGTTGCTTTGTGTGCAAAGAAGCAGGTGCCAGGTTTCTGCAGAGCATCCTTTGCCTGCTGCTGGGCAGGGCACCCCCCGTGCCCGGCACCCCCTCGGCTCCTCGGGAGGTCACAGCCCCGTGCTGTGGGGTTTGGCAGCTTTCCTGGGGTGCATTTGGGAGGCAGAGCTGCAAACAGACCCTGAGAGGGTGAGAGGGGGAGCGAGGACAAGCTCTGAGCTCCTGCTGGCACAGCCTGGGCAAAGCGCTTGTTACCCCGACATCCCTGGCGCTGTTTCGTGCCCTGAGGTGGCAATTTTGGGTGTGAAAAGACACTGGGACACACTGGGGATCTTACAAAACAGTGGATCAAGTTCTCTGTCACAGAATCCCAGGATTGCTGAGCTGGAAGGACCCCCAGGGCCCATCCCTCCAACCCAAGAGTCCCATTCCCTGTGTCCCAGAGGATCATCCCACCCCTCCTGCAGCTCTGGCAGCCTTGGGGCTGTGCCCACTGCCCTGGGGAGCCTGGGCAGTGCCCACCCACCCTCTGGGCAAAGGAGACCCTTGGCCTGAGATCCCCCCTGCCCCTGCCCTGGCACAGCTCCAGCCCATGCCCTGGGTCCTGTCCAGTCCTCTGTGACTGGGAGGTCTGGGAAGGACAAGTCCCCACCTTCCTCCCAGCTGAACCTTCAGCAGAAGCTCAGGAGGGAATGTGGCCCCTGCTGGAATGGCAGCTCCAAGCTTGGTAAAAGGGTTAATGGAGCTCCACAAGTTTCCCTTCTCTGTGCCCTATCCCTGGAAGCACTGGGGTGGTCATCCCATCTCCAGGGTCACATCCTGCTCCCCTGGGTGTCTCCTCCATTTGATCAGAGCCTGTTTATATCTTTAATTTTTACTTTTATATATGCTTTGTATGGAGCATGTGAAAACCACTGCAGACACTAATTCCAGGACCATAAATAACTTTCTAAATGCAATTCTCACAGGGATACTCAGGGGAAAAAAAAAAAGAAGCCAAATCCTTTTGCTGGATCAATGCACTAAACCCTGGTTTTGTGAGTTTTTCTGCCAACAGCAGAAAATTCAACAGCAGAGACAATCCCTGGAAAGTGAAAGAGTTTAACTGAATTAGTGAGCACTGGAAGGCATTTTAATTTTTCCTCTTTGTTTCCCTTTTGTGAAAAGTAAATGAGTGTCAGCAGCTCCAGTTGGCTGAAAAATCAGCTCCTAAATTCTCTTTTCTGATTTTGGGTTGGGTCAGTACCTGAGAGTTCTGCTTATCCCATATAAACACGACATTCCTTTTGGAGTTGCTCTTGCAGTTCACAGATGGATTTATGCATGAAAATATTATGGAAGGAGTTGCCCAACTGCAAAAAAATGAAAAAAAGATTTTTGGGGGAGATCTGAAAGGCCTTTTTTTTTTTTTTTTTTTGGAAAATCTGTTTAAAATGTCAATTTGTGCATTTAATGTGTGAGCAGCAGTAGGGATCAGGGGATGGGAATGCTCTGTCACAACCCAGCACTTCAGGGGGTCTTTATTAGCCATTAATTGTTCATTAATAATTTGCAAACTCTACACAAGCCCAGAACCTTCCCATTAATGGCTGTTAAAACCAGCCATTTCACCCCAAAATGCTCAGGTTTTGGCAGGAAGTTTGTCCCTCCCTGGGAGATACTCCAGATTTTTGGCCCTGCTGGAGTTTAATAGTTAGGAGGAATGTTGAAGTACCAAAAGATAGGAAGGAGGTTCTGCTCCCCAGTGGTGCTGAGGTGCTTTTCCAGCTTCTCTTCACCCCAAACAGGCCAAAGGTGCTTTGTTTCTATCCCTGTTGCAAAAGGACATCTTTATTGTGCTGTCACACTTCCTTTTGCCAGCTGTTTAAAAAAACCCACATGATTAAAAAGCATAAGGGGGGGAGTGCTTAAAAATTCAGCTTGTTTGGAGTAATTTTTAATCTCTCTCCCTAATTATTGAATCACTGAAGGAGTGCTGAGGATGTGGCATAAATGATGCTCTGCTCCTCTTTCCAGGGAGCTCTTTCTTGGCCGAGGGACAACCCAGGGAGGCAGAGCTCCTTCATCTTTAATTCTGCTGGATTTGGATTCCCATCACCCAGTAACACCAAAGGAACCTGCGAGCAAACCAAAGGTACCTCTGGGTTTGCACTTGCTGTCACAAATGTTTTAGTGAGTCATGTCCACGTGGGCTTCCACCCGTGGGTACAAATTCCTTCCTGGAGCCTTGGGTCGCCTCCTTCTCTGGAGAATTCCTGCTGGGAATTAGGGATTTGCCAACGAAACACAGCAGGGTGGAATGAACGAGCTGGAAAGGTGTTCTTTGGTTGGCAGCACCTGGGGAGGGGGGTGGAAGATGCTCCTTTACAGGGGCTTTCTGTCAGCAAAAAAATCTTCCTCCCCAAGCCCTTGGAAGAGTGGATTTCAAATATATACATATTTTTTTCTATACCTATAAATTTCCTTTGTATGGGGCATGTGAAAGGCATTAAAGACACCTTAAACAACCCCCTGAATGCAACTTCCACAGGGATACCTGGGGAGGAAAGAAAAAGCCAAATCCTTTTGCAGGACCAATGCTCTGAACCCAACGTTTGTGACCTTTCCTGCCAGTAAATTCCACAGCAAAGGTGTCCCTGGGAAGGGAACAAGGGCACAGGGAGCTGGGCTCTGTGTCTGAGCCCAGAGGGGCTTCATGAGAAGGAGCTCCACTTACTCCAGGGCCACTTTTGGGGCAGAAAACCTCATTTTTCCCCTTTCAGGCTTTGCAGACATGGTTCCAGCAGGAGCTTTGGGCAAAGATGGAGCGACAGCACGTGCAGTGACTCTGACAGGAATTCCTCCCTCCTGGAGCTATTCATGGACACTTTAAATCTTGCATGAAGGGCTCAGGCATCAATGGAATCTTCCCCCAGTTTTTCTCTGCAGTTCTCTGTGAGATGGGCAAGCTCTGGGTGCTGAAATGAAGATTAAATCGGTCTCGAATGTCATAACCTGGAGCAGGAAAAACCAGCCAAATAAACAGGATCAAGGGGAAGAGCTGCAAAATATTGGGATTTTGAAATATTTCTTCCTTCTGTGTAACAGAGGCAGCTGGAAAGGGCAGCTCCCAAAACCCCACGTGCTGCAGGTGCAGGATGCAGGGAGGGCTGGCAGGAGGAGGGTGGAGTTTTCCCTCCCCCCCTGCCTGGCTCCCAGCTCCTGCTGAGGGACCAGAGAGCAATAATTTCCCCTCAGAGCTGCTTTGACACCCAGGTATCTGCTTTCCAGGAATGCAATTTAATCCCTGGCAAGGCAAGTGTGTCAGATTAATGGGAAGAGCACGTGGCACAAGTCCAATCTTTTTTTACACAAGCCATAATTCCCTTCTAAAAGGCAGTGGCCATCCCCAGTTAGGGATGCTCATCCACGGGGGCACTGCAGGCAGGGCTGGGTTTGGGGTGGGATTTAAGGCATGGCCTGGATTTGTCACTGGCTCTGCCAGAGAAGAGGGGAGGTGAGGAACTGCCCTGCCAAAGAGGGAGACTCAGTTGTTCTTTATTAATCATTCCTGAAAATCAATTAGCTGGCAGAGGCAGCCCAGCAAGTCTCTGTAGCTATGGAGACAGAGCAGGGAGAAAAGTAAGAGTTTATTCAGGAAAAGTCCAAATTTCCTGCTCTAGTATTTGTCACCTTTCGGAGACAATTAAGAGCTGTGTTAATTAGCAATGTTCATCACCTGCTGTACAAGGGTTGATGGACAGAGCTGCACGAGGCCCTCCACATCCCTCTCATCCCGCTTGGCTTTGCACATGGAATGTGCTGAGTGCTTCCAGTTCCCATTGAAACACCAATTTTTCCCTGGAAGCCAAATGAGCAAAGGTGATGATTTAAGCAAGGAATATGATCAGCAGTGGCAGGCTCGTGTTGTGTTTGCTGAGGACCCTTTGCATTCCCAGCCTGGCAGCAGCCTGGGCTGTCTGCTGGGCAGGGTTTGCAGGCAGCACTGCCTTCCCTGCAGGTTAACCTGGGTCTCCCCCCTGCCCAGCCCTGGGTTGGCAATAAAGGTCTGCCCTGTGCTGGTGCCTCTGCCCAGGCTCAGCTGGAGGGGGGTTGTTCAGCTTGGCCATAGGAAAAGTGGGTGTAACATTCCCCAGGGTGGTGCTGGGGCACTTTGGGAGAGGAGCAGTGGCCCAAAGGCACAATTCTCCCCCAAAAGTGCCCCTGCTGTGGGCACACACCTGTTAGAGAGGGGCCTCCATGTGCTCCTCCAGGTGGGACACTGAGATCCTCAGGGAAAACCTGCCTCCTTGGCCAGCCCCAAAGGCTCCTTCCCTGCTCTCTCAGCAGCTTTCCTGGAGCATCCTGGCCACACTTCCTTTGCTCGGGGCTTGTGGTTTGAGCATCTCTTTTTTTTTTTTCTTTTCTGGCACTTTCCAAAAGGAAATCGATGGAAAATCTGGAACAACATTTTGTTTTGAGTGGGGCAAAAACAAAAATCTTGAGAAAATCTTGCGTGTGAAGGGAATTTGAAAGGAAGCTGCTTCCCTTTGAAAATTCCCCTGTAGAGAACTTCAGAATTTTGGCTCGAAAGGTCTGGATTTTATTCCCTTTGATACTTTGATTGGAATGCAGTGCATGGCAATAGGGCTGGGCTCCATCTGGACCTCAGCATCCACGAGGGCAGAGGGATGTGTGGGGTGTTGGCAGAAGCCAGGGAGGGGGTGGCTGGTCCTGGCCCAGGGGACCAGGAGGTGCCATTTCTGGAAGGTTGCACTTGGAAATTCCCTTGGGATGAGTGATGGTGGGGCTGGCTGCTGGAAGGGATGCTTGGCTTGAAGGTCTGCTGGGATGTAAATCCATGTGGGAAGATGCCCTGGACTGTCCCCATGGCTCAAAGCCTGACCTGCAGCAGAGACCAAACCAGCAGCAGATCCAGACCTGAAGGGGTTGGGAAGTCTCCCAAGCTCCCAGTGCAATCCAGTCCCCTCCATGCTGTGGGAGAGATGATGCAAAGGTGACCCCACAGTGTCCTGGCCCCTGTGTGGGTGGGGGGACACAGATGGAGCCCCTGCCTCCAAGTGTAAAAATCCCAGTTCAAGTCCATAAATACCATGACACTCAAACTGCAGCCAGAGCAAAGTGGTGGGTGGTAAAAGTGACACCTCAGGGTGCTGGAATTACTCATCCCATGCTTTCCACAGCCAATCCCACTGCTCTCCCAGGCACAGCATGTTTTTCTCTCTGCATTTGAACCTGGCCATGAAAACCCAAGATACCTCATCCCACTCCCACCCTCCACCAGCCACGCTCGTGGTGGGACCTGGAGCAAGCTGTGAGTGCAGGGAAGCCCCAGCAGGGAGCTGGTGGTGCAGCTCCAGGTCCTGGAGCTATTCCTGGCTGCAGAGCAGTGTCAATCAGGACTAACAGCCTCAGGCACTGAGTGCAGCCCCCGGGGAGTTTTCTCACAGTGAGCAAGGTCAGAGCTTAAACTCCCATTTGTTTCTGTGGAGCTAAAAGTGGCAGATTTTTCCTTGTGGAAAGAAGTGATCCAGATTCCTGGGAAGCAAGTACCACGTGCATGTCCAAGAGGAGAGTCAGAGCCTGTGTTTTATTGGGTAATTATCCAAACTTGCTCCTGAAGACCTCCCTAAGAGTTTAATTTGAACTAGCACGTGCTGCAGTGCATTTTAATCAGGGGGAGCTAAAAAAAGGGTTTTGGACTTCAGGGCCACGTATGGCCAAGTGCCACTGCAGGGGACAGTGCTGGCAGGAGGTTTTATCCCATCACTTGACACCTCTCCCTTCCAGCCCCTGGGTTTGCAGCCTGGAATTGGCCCTGGCCACTCTCCTGCTTGGATTGTCCTCAGGAGATTCCCAACAGGCACCCAGCAGGACAAAGGGTGGGTGTGATCCCGCCTTTGGGAACCTTCTTGTTGCAGAAGAGGCAAAGAAAACCCAACAGAAACGTTCAAGTCTTGGCTCTAAAGAGGCTTTTTGGGGAGGAGGAGAGGGAGGAGTTTTTATTTACACTCTGTGACTCTGGTGCTGCCCTCCTTCCCCCTGTTCTTGGTTCTAAGGAGGATTCTGGTGCAGTTTTCTTGTCTCCTTCCCCCCACCTTGGTCTCCCTGAGCTCTGAGGATGGTGCTGGCCCGGCCCCAGGCTCCTGTGGAGCAGACAGAGCTGGAAAAGCTGCTCAGCTGCTTTTAGCCTTTGGGCTACCAAATTCCTGGGCAGTGTGCTGTGGGAGCCCTGTGTCCCCCCGGGACACTGCCCAGGGCAGGAAAACACCCCCATCTCTCCCTGCCCTGGCACTCCCCCCTGGCAGCTGGGCTGGCACAGCTCTCTTGGGTGCTTAGAGCTCCTGAGTGGAAACCCAGGGGAGAGGTGGGGGGATTCTTTGGACGCAGGGGGTCTCTCCTTTATCCAGATGCAGCTAAATCTGCTCTTTATCACAGCTCCAGATGTGCAGAGGGCCCCCTGTGCCTTAAGCCCAGCTGCTGCCAGGGCTTCTGTGGTCTCCTCCTCCTCATCCCCAGCTCCACACCAAAGAGGCTCCGAGGCACTTGGGGAGATTAAAAAGATGATTAAAAATGAAGACCAAAACCAGATCCAGCAGCCTTTTAAAAGGGGATTTATTTGTAATCATGGCGAGAGGAAAATGAGGTCCCGACCTGCCACGGCAGAGTCTCCTTAGGGCCTCGAGCTGAGTCCTGGTTCTCTCCTGATTTCCCCCAGCTGTAATTAAATAGGAGTTGATCTGGGCAGGGTGTATCTGCTTATTCCACACTGGAATACTGTGTTTTCAGCAAAGGCACCTGAAGGGTCTGTGCTTGATTCTTCCTGGGGTTTGTGGAACGTGGCATCTGTGTGAGGAGCTGTGGGAACAGGGGAAACATCCCTGGGGTGCCCCATGGCCACTGAACTCCCTGGAGAAGGTCAAGCTTTGGGATAAGCCCCATGCAACAGCAATCACATGAAACACTTGCTTTTGCTTTAAAAAAAAATCGTAATTTTGGCTTGTCTTAATAAAAAGAGCCTAAAAGAATCAAAGCCTTGCATTAGGAGCATGGAAACAGCCTTGTGTGTCCATGCCACCTCTCCCAGGCTTTGTCCTTCTTGCCTTTGAACATGAGCAACACCTTTGTATTCTACTCTGGTAGGAAAATGATTTCCAAAGGGAGCAATCAGGTTACACAGCCCCTGTTTTCCTCACAAACCTTTGAAGCAAATGAAGGCAGATTTCTTTTCCCCTGGCCCTGACTGAAGCCTGGGGGGAGTGCTGGAGGCTCTGCTTGTGGCTCCTGGTAGGCAGGAGGTTCACCTGACCAGGTGTAATTGCTGCACACGAGGCAATTCTTTGGTGTGTGCTGCCCCAAGTTCTGGGCAGGTTCTTACAGCCCTTCCTGAGCTCACATGTCCCAGGTTTGTGACAGGGGGGGGCAAAGCAGCCACAGCCCTGCAGGAGCTCTCAGCAGGGTCTGGGCTTGGCTTTGCCACTCCTGGTTTTATCTCCAGCATCTGATGCTCATAAATTCTGCTCAGTCCATGAAATAATTTCTCATTAGGGATCATTTATTGGTGGCTAGTGGGGAGGGTGAGCAGGTGTGAAGAAGCTGCAGCCAAGCAAGGCAGTGACACCCAAAAGGGGCTGTTTGTGTGTCCTGTCTGCAGGCAGGGGTGGCTCCCTGTCCCTGTCCCCTCCTTCACCACGTGGAAGGGCAGCCAAGTGTGTCATTGGGAGTTATTGTGGCTGCTGAGAAAATGCAAACTTGCAGTGCTGCCAGAGGGGAGGGTGGTGAGAGAGCCCAGGGGCTGGGCTGTGCCAGGGCAGGGACTGCCCCTGTGCTGGCACTGCTGGGGACCTCCCAGTGCTGGGGACACTTCTGGGACCCTCAGACAGGGACCCCGAGGGGCTGGAGGGTGTGCAGGGCAGGGCAGAGAGCTGGGCAGGGGCTGGGGGAGCTGGGGGGGCTCCTCCTGCAGCAAAGGAGGCTCAGGGGGCCCCTGGAATTCTCTGCAATCCCTGCCAGGAGGGTGGTTTGCAGCCTCCTCAGGAGGTGTCCAACTGGTCATTCTGGACCCCTCTGACACGTGTGAGGGTGGATGGAGACTTCCCCAAAACACCAGCAGGGTGGATGGAGGATTGGAGAGAAGCCAGTGGGTGCTGGCAGTCCCCAGGGTGCCCATCTGGGGGACACGGGGGGTCAGGAGCCATGTGAGGGTCATCACTGCTTCCCAAGCTTGTCTGGGGGGGGTGTTTCTTGGTTAAACCTATCCCTGGATCTCTCCCATCTCTGAGAAAGAGAACCATGTCTGTGCTGAGCAGGACACAAATGACCTCAAACAAACATCCCAAAGGAAAGCCAAGGGCAAAGAACCTGGCCCAAGTTTTTCCTACTCACCTTAATTACACATCTTTGAGCTGGGACTTTATCAAACTCACTGTGTTTTCTGGTTCTGGTCTCTCACTGGAGTTTTTGGGGGATACCACTGGAATATTCAAAGCCATCTCTGATGGTGGGAGCACATTGTCCTCTTCCCTTTCTCACCCACACTTCTGCACAAATGAATCCCAGGGTCCTGTGTACCTAAAATATTACTTTTGTTTTCATTTCTTCTCTGCTGAGGAATGCTGGAGTTGGAATGTGATGATCCTTGTGGATCCCTTCCAGCTCAGAATATTCCACGATTCTTTGCTGCGGGGCCAATCCACAGGATGGAGAGAGCAGCCTTTTCCCTGGAAAAGAGCTTGTTGCAGAGATCAGCTGTGAGTGGCAGGTTGGATGAGAATAAATCACTTAATAGACCCTTGCTAATATCCATAAATCATGTGGAGTGCCCAGAAATCTCATCTGTTGGTGCTTGTCAGAGATGCTGGAATACAGCACCAAATACCTCCAGGAGGAACCCAGGGCAGGACACATCTGGCATGTCTGGACTCAGAAAATAGGTTATGTTTGGAAATGTGAGCTCTTCCCCAGAGTCACTCACCACCAGTTAACATATCCTTGAAAGTGTTTAATTGCATTTGCCCCAGGAGCAGGATCCTGTTTGAATTGCTGCTCCCCAAGCCCTGCACAAGCGTGGCCCCGTTTCTGCTGCTGGGGAAGTGGCTGTTTGGAGCAGAGCTGTCACTGGCAGGGGAGGACACGTGTGACCTGTGAGGAGGGGGCATGTTTTATCATCCCCAACGTTTGCTTTGGGTTTATTTCGACTTCTGGCTGCAGATTTCTGTAACTGGTTTTCCTGAAGCAATTGTTGCCTCCCTGGAAGGAAGGGGTGAGTTCCTGGGTAGGTGCCTCTCCAGCTCTTCTCACCAAGCTGTTGAGCCAAGGGTGTCCCTGGTGCTGAGTCTCTCTGTCCTTCATCCTGTTCTGATGAGAAGCTTTTGTATTGTTTGGATGGAAAAATCGCCAGATGAGGAGTACTAACCCTCTTTTCCTGTCTGTCTCTTGTCTCAATGTCTTGGAGTTGTTCATCCTTACTGCACCCAGCTGGGACCCTTTTTTTTGGTTGTTTTCCATGAGAGTTAGTTTTCCATTTATCACTTCTCTGCTAATTACTCAAGTGAGATTAACAAATAATTTCTATGACTGAGATGGTCATAGATGACTTAGAGGTTGAGGGCAGAGCCCATCACCACGTGTTCCTGGAATTGCCACTCACCTTGGAGCAGACTATCCACAACCTGCTGAGGGAACGTGAGCTCCACGAGGAGCATCCAGGTTGGAAGTCAGAGGGCAAAGGGCTCACTCACATCTTCTGGTGCATTTATTATTCTCTGCTAAGAATGGAAAGTCACAGAACCACAGAAAGCAGGGCCTGAGCTGTTCCCCCCCTGCTTTGCCTCTGCAAGAGGCCCCAGTGCTGCTCAAACCCTGCAGCTGCTTTTGTGCCTCACACTCCCCCCTGTGTGGCTGGGGGCCAAAGCCACCCATCCCCAGCTTAGGGAAGGCTTGAAATGCTGCTGTAAATCTGGAGGAGACCAATAGATGTGTTAAACAAGCTCCTGGTGAGGGCTGGCTGAGCCTCAGTAACTATGGGCCAGGCTGGAGCACCAGTAAAGGAACGAGAACTGGCACCTTGGGCAGCTCTGCTTGGGGGGGGCCAAGGGAACCACGTGGACTTAGAGCTTCCCACACATCCCAGTCCTGGCCCTGGAGGGAAATCCTGCTCCAGCAAGGCTTGGAGGAGCTTCATCTCCAGGGCTGGCACGTGGGATCAGCAGGACACAGCTCTGGGGAGCACCAGGGACAGCCTGTGCTCCGTGTTTTGTCACAACACCAGCAAACCGAGGGTCTTCTCCAGCCTTGGTGATTCTGGGATTGTGAAACATCAGCCTGGGATGTGGACATGGAATGTTGCAGTCGTGGGCAGGGTAGGGCTGGGTGTCCTGGTTCCTCATCCTCACAGCACGTGGGGGCTGCTTTCCCAGGGAAAACATCCCTGTGTGTCCACATTTGCAAACCCCTTCCTGCAATAGGATGTCAAGCCTGCAAAATCCAATAACTGTGGATTTCATCCCTCCTCCCTGAAACGCCACTTTCCCGGATTCTGAGGAGTTGATGAAGTTTAATCGGATTTGATTCTTTCTGTTATCGATTGGATTCCTTTGAATCGATGGCCTGAGAAGGAAAATAAATATTTTTGCAGGATTAATTGAACTTGTTGAGCAGGATGGGAGTGAAGTCATCCCCAGCTCCTTTTTTAGCTCTTTTATTCCCCTTTCCATGTTGTGACAGAGCTGTTCCTTCCTCTCAGCTAAGAATAGCCCAAGGTCTCCCAGGAGCAAACTCAGCCTTGTGCTTCCTGGGGCTCCATCAGGAGTGTGGGAAGGGGGGAAGCACCTCCAGCATGGGACTGGTCAGCACTGGTGTTTGGCCACTGGAGAAAAGAGCTGGAATAAAATAACGGAATTCAGCTGCAGTTAGGAGATGAATTAAATTGAATTAATTAAACTCAAGTGCAATTAGGGGTGAATTAAGGCCAAATCCAAAGCTTTCTGTAGCTGAGACAGACACCTGGTGTATCAGCCTGGGTGACTTTTAATACAGGAGCAGTTGTGGGCTGTGCCCAGGGCAGCTTTTCCTTGTGTTCCCTCTTCCCTGGGAGCAGAGGGGCAGGAGGGGACATCTCCCTGTGCCTGGATGATCCCCTTCCCCCGGGGCTGGGACTGGGAAGGAAGCCCTTGTTGTGTGGAGGAATAGCCATGGATTCACAGCAAAGCCTGGAGCTGATGGCAGGAAAGCCCTGGCATGGAGGGCATGGAGGGCATGGATGGGGAGCCCTGTGCAACACCCCGGAGCCACAGACTCCTCGAGGTTGGAAAAGCCTTCCAAGCTCATCGAGTCCAAGCTTTGCATCCCCACCTGGTCCCTGATGCCACCTGCAGCCCTTCCCTGGACACCTCCAGGGGTGGGGAATCCAAACCTCCCTGGGCAGCCTTTCCAGGGAGAAATTCCTCCTGGGAGGTGCCCCAGACACAGAGATTGCCTCCCCCAGTGCAATCCAGAGGGACTGCAGCCACCTTGCCCCAGCCAGGCTCCTGCCATCCCTGCTGAGGTGTCCCAGCCAAGCAAACCAGCTCCTTGGTGACTTCTGGAGCTCCTGGAGGGCTTTGGAACCCAGGCAGTGCCCACTGTGGCCACCACACCACAGAACCCAGCCTGGCTTGACCCCCAAATTGTTCGTTTGTCCCTTTATTTGCATTCAAGCTGTGTTTGCTGTGGTAGGATGAGGAGCAGGCTCCTTGTCACAGCTCACCACAATCAGGACTGTTCCCACCCCAACACTGCAGAGAGATTGGAAAAGCAGCAATTCCATTACAGGAAATTCAAGTCATTCTTGACACAGCCATTATATTGATTAGCTGAAAGCATTTTGCCTGAGTGTGGGGGCAGCAAATGGCAACTTGGGCAGGAGAGGTTAAAACAACACAAGAGCTCTTCCCCACCTCTGTATTTTCGAGTGAATTTAGGAAGGTGGCATTTTGTGAGTTGCTGGGGTGCCCCAGCTGGGAATCAGTGATCCCTGAGGGCACAGCCTCGGGAAACAAGAGATGATGGTGGCACCAAACCCAGTTTTACGCCTTTGTGGGAATCTGTGGAGCAAAGAGGAGAAAGGTCATTAATACCTATTTTCTGCCAGCTTTTAAGGCTTAGAGTTATTTCATTAAGCTCTGGAGGAGAGATGAGCTCACAGGAAGAAACCTCAGCTCTGAACTTGCAATTAACTGCTGCAAGAAAGGTGAATATTCCTGATGTTTTCCAAGGGCTCATGTGCAGGGCTTGGCTCCAAAGACATTCTCCCCCTGAGCTGATTTCATTGCAAATTCTCCTGTCTCAGGTTTTTTTGAATATCAGTTTTTATTTCAAGTCTTTCCATTGAAATCATTGGTTTTATACCTTTGAATGCCCTTTATTCCTGGCCCCCAATGCCAGTGCTCCTCCCCCTGCCTGGGGACGTGCTGAGGTGCATCCAACCATATGGCACATCCTGGAATTCCTGTGCCCTTGGCTCACTCCAAGTCATTTTGCTTAATGCAGTTTTCAACCTGTGTGGCAACAATTAGAGGGGAAAAAAAATGTCAGCAGTGGGAGGAGCTCAGGTGAGACCCCACCTGCAGTGGGTCCCCAACAGCAGAGGGGTGAGGAGCTGCTGCAGAGAGTCCAGAGCAGCCATGGAGATGCTCCAGGGCTGGAGCCCCTCTGCTCTGGGACAGGCTGGGAGAGCTGGGAATGTTCCCCTGGAGAAGGGAAGGATCCAGGCAGACCTTGGAGCCCCTTCCAGAGCCTCAAGGGGCTCCAGGAGAGCTGGAGAGGGACTGGGGACAAGGGCTGGAGGGACAGGACCCAGGGAATGGCTTCCCACTGCCAGAGGGCAGGAGAGATGGGATCTTGGGAAGGGATTCCTGGCTGGGAGGGTGGGGAGGGGCTGGGCTGGAATTCCCAGAGAAGCTGTGGCTGCCCCTGGATCCCTGGGAGTGTCCAAGGCCAGGTTGGGATCCCTGGACAGTGGGAGGTGTCCCTGCCCAGGGCAGGGGTGGCACTGGATGGGCTTTAGGGTCCCTCCCAACCCAAAGCATTTTAGGATTCTGTGTTTCTGGAGGTGAACACTGTAAAAAGATCCATGATATGGTTTAGTGGGCACAGGGGCTTTTAGTCAAAGGTTGGACTTGATCTTGAGGATCTTTTCCAAGCTAATTGATGACGATTCCACAATTCTATGAAAGGAAAACATGCAGATTGGGAAAGAAAGCTGCAATGTGTTAATTGTTAATGAGCAGCTGGTGTGGCAACTCACATTTCAGAAATGCTGTTTCCTTGTATTAATCCTGACACAGCTGCTTGAAGGTTATCTGGGAAAGGGGATCAGTGATTTTCCTGAGATCAGTTTTGTGGTTCATCATTTTTTTAGAGCATGTTATTGCAATTACCATTTACCTAATGAACTCTTGAAATTTAATTAGCATAATCGGGGCCAATTTGAAGGAACATTCCTTCTGCTGTAATAAAAGTTCAGCTGAAATTCCCCCATCCCCTGAAAATGCCTCCTGGGGATTCTCGTTCTGTACTGGCTTTTCCCTTCCCATCACCAGCGACTTGGCCCAGCTAAGCGCAGCCCAGTTAAGCCCAGCCCAGCTGAGTCCAGCCCAGCTGAGTCCAGCCCAGCTGAGTCCAGCCCAGCTGAGTCCAGCCCAGCTGAGTCCAGCCCAGCTGAGTCCAGCCCAGTTAAGTGCAGCCCAGCTGAGTGCAGCCCAGCTGAGTGCAGCCCAGCTGAGTGCAGCCCAGATAAGTGCAGCCCAGATAAGTGCAGCCCAGCTGAGTGCAGCCCAATTAAGCCCAGCCCAGCTAAGCCCAGCCCAGTTAAGTCCAGCCCAGTTAAGTCCAGCCCAGCTGAGTGCAGCCCAGCTGAGTGCAGCCCAGCGAAGTCCAGCCCAGATAAGTGCAGCCCAGATAAGCCCAGCCCAGCTGAGTCCAGCCCAATTAAGCCCAGCCCAGCTAAGCCCAGCCCAGTTAAGCCCAGCCCAGTTAAGTGCAGCCCAGCTGAGTGCAGCCCAATTAAGCCCAGCCCAGCTAAGCCCAGCCCAGTTAAGCCCAGCCCAGCTAAGCCCAGCCCAGTTAAGCCCAGCCCAGCTAAGTCCAGCCCAGTTAAGTGCAGCCCAGCTGAGTGCAGCCCAGTGAAGCCCAGCCCAGTTAAGTCCAGCCTAGATAAGTGCAGCCCAGCTAAGTGCAGCCCAGTGAAGCCCAGCCCAGCTAAGTCCATCCACGTGGAGAATTTACAGTAATTTAAGTTTTGAGCCCTCCCCTCCTCAAAAGTGGGGTCATATCACAGAATCCTTAAGGTTGCAGAAGATCTCCAGGATGATCCAGTCCAACCTTCCACCAGAGCCCCCCATTCCCACTAACCCACATCCTGCTGTGCCATGCCCACTTGTTTTGGGATGGTGACTCCACCACATCCTTGGGCAGCCCCACTCTTCCAGTGGAGGATTTTTTCCTACTATCCAACCAATATCTGCTCATCAAAACATGGAGGTTCTGGCCAAACATACAGCTGGAGAAATTAAGTGTACAACCAACATCCTTTACATCTGGCACGGAAGGGCTGACAAGTGTTTCCAGCTGGGTTGGACATAAAAGGTGCAAGAGCTGCTGGGTGAGGGGTTGCTCAGCACCACAAAATGAGGCTTTCATAAAATCCCAGGATCCCAGACTGGGTTGGGTTGGGAGTGGCCTTAAAGCTCATCCCATTCCACGGCAGGGACACCTTCCACTATCCCAGGTTTGTCCAGCAGGAGATGGGAGCAGAGGTTGCCCCATTGCAGTCCTGCCCTGCCCCTCACAGGCACCCTGGGGGACCAGAAATGGATTTACCAGCTACTTTCCCCCCCCTCCCAAATATTGTTTCCCCCAGAAATACCCAGTTTTCCTGGAGCAGGTGCTGTTTGCAGCCACTTCCCTCCCTCCTGCTTCGACAGCAAAAGCTGTTCTGCAGCCAAGGCCTCACATCAAAGCATCACTACCCTGAATATTCTCTTAAATGAAGTTGACTTTGCTAATTCACTGGTGCAGCACAACTCAGAGGAACATATGTTGCAGCAAAAGCAGCTGTGTCCCCAAGGCCACCCAGCAGGGCTCCTTCCATGGGCATTTCCACACTCCTTCTCCTTGGAATAAACCCCCCCATGGAATTTGCTTCAGCTGGCACTTCATCTACTGAGGAAATCATTGGTTTAACAGGAACGTTGAAGGTCTGCCTTTGGGATCTCAGGGGATTTGTCTCTTCTCAGCCTCTTCCCACAAGTGGTTAAATTTGTGTGAGGGAAAACAGGGATTGGTCTCATCCCTGTTAACCCAGGGGTGGTGGGTCCATGGGTTGCACCTTCCCAGCTGTTCCAGGAATGCTTTGGGGATGAATCAGCATCTTCCCTTGGGAGCCATCACTTCCCAGGTCCTGCAGGACTCACTCAGTCCTTGGGGAGTGCCATTGCCTTTGTCCCCAGGTGCTTCAGCCAGTTCTGTGCTTAAAATTAATTTTCTTTGCATGGAATAAAAACAGGATGAACCCTTTGTGCTGTAGGTTAGAAACCAGAGGCTCGTGGCTTCCAAAACTGTCAGTAAAGCTTAATATTCCAGGAACGTGGAAGATCTGTGGATGGAAATCAATATTTCATGACCTTCCCTCCGGACACACGTGTGGAGTGATGCTGCCCAGGAGCCTGGTCCTGCTCCTGCCTCTCCCTCTGCCCTGTTCTGGGGAGAGCCCTCCCCTCTGTCCATCCTTCCTCAGACAACTTGGAAATGACAGAAATGAAACTCATTTAACACCGGACTCTGAGGACGAGCGTGGCCAGAGCGGAGCGTGGAGGATGGGATTGTCTCTGCTCTGCACGAAATTCAATTCCTGGTGGAAGTGATTAGTAATTGCTAACAATCTACTGGATTTCGATATTCCAGGAGGCTCCAGAAGCGCCTTTCCTGAATAACTCAGTGCCCAAGGGCTCGTTGTGCTGTCTCTGGGAGGGTTTCACACCATCCCTGCCCTGCAGTGCCATCCCTGTGGGAATCCATCCCCTCCCTCTGCTGAGGTTTTTCCAGGGAGAAGATCTCCTTCGTGCCAATGCACGTGGTTTTCCCGAGTTTTTCAGCGTCCTGGGCTGCTGCAACTCCCTGTGGATCGAGGGAGAACCACCAGACCTCCTTGGAACTGCAAATCCTGGCCCACCCAGACCCAGCCCAGGAGCTGCTGCTGCTCTTCTTCTTGGGGTGGGCACATAAATGTGGAACCAAACGTGAGAGACAGAAGAGCTGAGAGTTAAAAACGACTTCAGTGAGATGCTGAGAGCAGCTGCAGCCCACAGGTATGAGCTGGTTTAGCCCAGAGGTGCTGGAAGCTGCAATCTCTGCATTCAAACACACAGGGAGAACATTTAAGGCTGTTCCTCAGCGAAGGCAACGTTTCCCTCTGCCCTCTTCACCTCCCTGTGGGGACACATAGGGACCTATGTGTGTGTTAACTGATATAAAAGGGAAGGGGGGAGTTGCTTTGGGGCCAGCTCAGGTCTCTCAGCAGAGCTGCCTGTGCTTGGGAGAATCCCACCTCCAGCACCTCCAGTTTCTGTGGAAACAGCACGTCTCCACGGCTTCCTCCTCAAGATGCTAAAAAAGTTATTAATAACTGTGGAGTTTCTCCCATATGAGCTTGCTTTTGAGGTTTGGGGTCCAGCTGCCTGCTGTTCTGCCTGCCCTGGCTCCAGGCTGCTGTCAGTGGTGGGAGAAGCTGGGATGAGGAGCTGGGATGAGGAGCTCAGCCAGCAGGCCATGGGGACCTTCCCTTGGCTCTGATTATAACCAATTCCTGAGTTTAGGAATTGCATCAGTAGCTCCCTGGCCACTGCAGACCTGCTGCCCTTCGTGGGAATGCCTGTGGGGCTCTGCTGGAGTCCAGTCTGAGGCTGCAGAGCCTGGCTGTGCCTCGGGATTCTGCTCTCCACAGTCCCAACCCAACCAGTGTTCCAGAAAAGCAATAAAACCAGTCCATCCATCCCTGTTGTGCTGGCTGGATACAGCCAGAAAAGTGGAATTTTCTTCTGTGATCTCATTGTTTGATTTATTTCTGCTGGTTTATAATTGATAACGGGCAGCTTTGCTTCACCCAGGGCATGTGGAGGCTTGGGATGTATTTGGTGTTCAATTCTCTTCACTTGTCCCCTTTGAAGGAGAAAAATCTATGGAAAAGAAAGTGTCTGGAGTGAAGAATTCCTCTTGGTCCCAAGGGATGTAAAACACCCCAGGGGTTGAAGTGACCTTGGACACACCCTGTGCATCAGCTGGGTTCAGGTTGGACCCAGGCTCTTGTCCATGGGATGCTCAGCTTCCAGCAGGAATTCCAGATTTTAGAGGTTATGGATAATCCATGAGGCATTCCAAGCATTTGGTCAGTTTAGGTCACCACTGAATTTTGAGTGATCTCAGCATCGTTTTTTAGGATGAACCTGCAGGGCTTTAAACTGCTCCTCACATGTTCCAATTGATTTCAAGTGAAACCACGTTCATTTGATTTCTACTTAACAAAGTTATAAAATCTTGCTGCAAATTGGTGACAAATCCATTTCTCCAGATTTGGAGTTTGCTAGAAAGAAGCAGCTGCAGAGGAAGGGGCAGCAGGGCAGGTTGCAGGGCTGAAAGCAGAATTCCCAGGGGATCAGTGGGGATCTGGGAGCTCCAGCCCCAGCAGGATCCATGTGGGAGTGGAGATGGAGAGGAAGGATTTCATTTGTGCTGGGAACCAGCAGCTCCAACAGCACTGGGACTCCTCTGTCCTGGTATAAAGTGAAGGGAAACCAAAAAAATACAGATATAATTATTGTACAATGCACAGACAAGGAAGACCTGGGGCTGCAGTGGGTCCCAACCCAGGGAGCCCCACAGTGCCCTGGCTCTGCCTGGACAACATGCCCTGGACATCAATAAATGGGTTGAGTTGATACTCCCAACATATTCCCTGGTCCCAGTGCTCCTTTAAACCCCCTGTGGCAGCACAGCCACAAGAGCCTCTGGTGCTCCTGGAATTCTTGTGCCCTTTTGGGGCCCCTTTGGCCACAGGGACCCGTCACCCTTTGCACCATTTGCCCTGAATATTCAGGATTTCCCTCGGGACAAAGGGCTGGGGAGGAGCCACGAGTGGGGTGGGTGTCCAGCAGGACAATTCCCAGCCCCATCCCAGCAGGGAGGCTGTTTAAAATAAGGAGCAGACCTGGCTGCTACACAACAGTGGCCTTTAGAGTGCTCCAGGCTTCCCCAGGAGAGAAACCCAGCACTCTTTACCACCTGGAATTATATACTGGCTTCTTGGGATACTCATACATCCAGATTAGGGGAGAGAGGCCGAGGTCTGTCCATATAAATGTCATCCAAAGGCTCCTTAATGGAATTAGTGGGAGTAAGGCAGTGGAACTCCACTGAAATCAATTGAGTTGCTCCCACTTAATTGGTGGATTTGTCATCAAATTCTTAATTTGCTCGATGAGGGATGGAAAGATGCCATAAGTTCTGTTTGCTCACATAGCTGGTCTTCCATTGACAACAGAACTCAAACAAGGAATTGTGTGCAGCCTGCAAAGAGCAAAGATAGTGAACAAGTGTTATTTAGTAGAAATATATTATTAAGAAGGTAGTTACTAATTATTAATTGGGGGTGAAGTTTGGTCCTGGTGGAGGCTGGAGACCTGAGGCTCAGTCCAAGGAACCAGGTGTCATTTATTCCCTCTTCTTGGATTTGTGTTTTCACTCTTGGGAACAACAAATATTGGGAACAAACTGGAGCCAGTTCAGAGCCTCAAAGCTGAGGTTGCTCTTGCTGCAGAGTCAGTTCTGAGGATTGGAGGAATCACTGATGATGGATGAGGAGCTGAGGGGCTTGAGGTGTCCTGGACACCTGTGGAAAGCTGATGCTCTGTGGGAAAAGCACCTTTTAATCCTACAGCCAGGGGAAAAAAATGGGGTTTGAGGCAGAGAGACCAAGGGAGGGCAGAGCTGAAGGATCTGAGGGAGCTTTCCCTGGCACAGCATCAGCCATGGGAGAAGATGTGCTGCCCCCTGGTCTCACTGCTGACACCACCCAACCACTCCCAGGGCAGAGGCTCTTTGGGGCAGAGAAAATCAGGGCAAAAAAAAACCGGAGACATGATGAAAAATTAGGAGCTGGACTTCAGAAAAGAAGCTTAAGGTATTAGGCTGAGCAAAAGCTGCAAAGGCTGCGGGACAGCACTTAATTCTCCTCCCTGGGGCAGAGGCAACACCGAGTTCTGGCCATTTGATGGTGGGTTTGAGGTGGTTGGTTGGACCCAAAGCCCTGCCCAGCATCGTGGGGACATGGGGCAGTGGTGGCCTTGGCAGGGCTGGGGATGGCTGGACTCCACCTTTGAGCTGTTTCCCTCTGATTGTGGGTGGTTTCTGACAGCAGAGATCTGTGACCAACAGTTCTAAGGGGCAATAGCCACTTTGGGTTGCAGCAGCTGCCACCCCTCGCCCGTGGCAAGCTCTGCTTCCCCCCAGCTCGGCTGCAGAGGTTTCCAGGTGGGTTTGCAGCTGGTGTGAAAGGCTGTGACTCCTCTGAAGCCTGGGGAGCTCTGTGGCTCCCAATAATTGGGCCCCCACTTGTCAAAAATGAGTCAAGGCTTATGCCCATGGCGGGGGGGAAGGTTATTAGTGAGTGAGAATTGCTTCCTTTGCCTTTTCTGCTTCTCCTCGTGCCAGTGGGTAACAGAAGAGCTCTCACAGAGCTGATAAAAGCAGGGGAATAAACAGCCAAAAATACAAGTGCAAGCAGGGAGGAGGAGGGTGGGTCAGTGCCTGACCTCGTGCTGCCAGGACACGAGACCCCGGGGGCTGCAGCGTGGGACTGGGCAGAGGGAAGGGACAAATGGGGACAAGCGTGACTCCAGCTGGGACAGGCTGCTGAGATCCAGGGGGCAGGTGGGAGCCTGAGGTGTGGCTGAGGGTCCTGCTGCTGCCCCAGGGGGGTTCAGTGCCTCCCCAGTGCAACTGAGGGTTGATTACACACCGACTGCTCACAGACCTTGAACTGTAGCTCTTTGGCCATTGGCATCTTCTCCTCTTCTCCTTGCCCAGGGGGGAATTTTGGGACACTGAGAGCCAACCTGAAACGGTGGATTCCCTTCTGCTGAGATCAGTTCCTTGCCTGTGCCCCAGGACACGGATCCACTGCTGTGTTTGGAGGGAAGAGCCCTGATGGAAAGCACAGGGGGAGCTGGGGGTTCTGAGTGCTGATGGCTTTCTGAGGCCACCAGAGCGGGGCAGCCCCACCATGCCAGGGTTCCAGCCCCAGCCACTGCTCCTAAGGCCATGGAAGGGGCAATGAGCTCCCCAGAGTGCCCAGATAGTTCATGGGGTTTGGCCCCAGGCACTGTGGAGAACTGGAACCAGGTATGTCCATATGTGGGAACTCATCCCACAACGGGCATGTCCCAGTGCAGGAGTCTGGGAATGGGATGGAAGAAGCCTCATGATAAGGGAAGCACATCAGCAGTGGGGATGAGGTGTGAGGTTCCAGGCAGCAAACCCCAGAATTCAGAGTTCTGCAGCCTTGTGTGGGGGTGTGTGTGTGTGTCCCTGCATCTCCCCACACAAGGGCTGGGGGCATCAGGGGGGGGCATACCCTGGAATGGTGTAGGAGAGGCTGAGTTGGGCCACTGGGACCAGGGATTTCACCTTGGAAGTTCTGTCTGAATGTGAGGGAAAAGCCTCTTTACTGCACAGGCTGTACAGAGAGAGTGTGGAGAATCCTTCCTGGAGACATCCAACCCCCCCTGGCAATGCCCCTGAGCAGCTCCAGCTGCCTGGGCAGGGGTTGGGCTGAGTGGTCCCTCTCAGCCTCCCAAACTGACAGGGGCAGGGATGGGTGGGATCTTGGGAAGGGATTCCTGGCTGGGCTGGAATTCCCAGAGGAGCTGTGGCTGCCCCTGGATCCCTGGCAGTGTCCAAGGGCAGGTTGGGATCCCTGGCACAGTGGGAGGTGTCCCTGCCCAGGGCAGGGGTGGGGTGGGATCCTCCCTAAAGCCCCTCCCATCCCAAACCAGTCCGTGATTCTATACCTAAACCCTGCAATTCTCCTGGAAACCAAGGGAAAAGCTCTCCAGGAAGGGCTGGGCTGGTCAGGATGGGTTTTGTTCCCAGAAAACCTCAGAACAACCAGGGGAGGATGCCCTGGCACCATCCCACTGCCCCAGCAGGCTCCAAATTTGGCTCCCAGGAGGTTCTCCTTGAAGGAGAGAAAGTCTCTCTCTGACATCAGCACCAATTAAGTCGAATCCCTGGCAAGGATCCAGAATGGAAGGGAGGGAATATTTCACAACCAAGAATTTATGCAGGAAATGTGGTTCCTTCTCCCACTCGAGGCTTGCCTGTGGAATGGGGGAGATCTCCTCAGCTGTGCAGGGCTCTGAGGCTCAGGTTTATTTTCTGGATTGCCTCTCTGGGGTTTATCCACCAGATCCCGACCTCCCAGGGAGCCTGCCCCGCTCTGGTGGGGCTGAGGATGCTGAGCTGTGCCACTGCTGCCCTGACTGAACGAGCCTCAGGCTGGCAGGGCTTGACCCAAATCTCTGCCTCATCTCCTGCTCTTGGATTAAGTGAGTGATGGAGAAGAGGTTTGAAGAAATCCTTGTCATAGATGCTTAAGTGGTTCAAGGAAAGGATGAGACAAAAACAACTGGGGGGGGGTTTTAGTAAACACTGAGCATTTTTTTTTTACATCATTTGAAGCGTCTGAGGTTTGTTGAGGCTGGGACAGATCTTTCCTTGCTGTAAAATAAAGTCTGTCAAGGGGCTGAGGGGGTGCCCAGCCCCACCTTGGCCCAAACACCCTCTCACAAAGGAGAGAAAAACACCCAACAAGAACCTGTCTAACTTAAAGCCAGCCCTGCACCTCTGCCACAGCCTCACTGAGTCTGGGGAGGGATTCAAGCAAAGGGGCTGATTCTGTCCAGAGAGCTCAGCATCCTCAGCCCAGGGCACGTGACACCCCCGAGGAACCACGAGTTGGTTTAAACAGGCCACGAGTAATTAGAGCTGGGAGGCTTGAAACCACTTTAAAGAAATTATAATTATTCTTTAGAAATTTAAGAAAATGTTTGGGTTTTTTTTTTTTTTTCCAAAAAAAAAAGGGGGGGGATTTTAGGTGTAGTGATGAAAAATGGCTTATTTAGGAGTTTTTACAACCAGTCCTTTGGGAAAAAGAGCTCACAGTTCCAGCATGTGGATGCTGGTTCATCCATTGAAAAATATTCCTCTCTTCCCTCATCAAGAGCAGAGTGAAAAGAGAAGGAGGAGGGATGCTCAGGTTACAGTTGGTTTTAATTCAAATGCAAAGACTTCTGTGAACAGAAAGTGGCTTCAGCAGCCATGGGATCTTCTTGTCTCCTTTGGTTTGGAATAGCTGATGTTTCAGTGGCAGATTTAAAAACTCTCCACTGACAACATCTGTGGGTCCCTGGCAAGAGATTCCCAGGAAAAGGAGGGTTTCCTTAGGGCTTGGATTTTATGCTGAACTATCAGGTTTGGTCCATCCAGAAATAATTAAGGAGCTGATGTTTGAGGCACTGCTGATAAATATACACCACTCCAAGTCCTGCTGGAGTGGGAACACACAGGAATAACCATCTCCATCCCCTGGCACAGCACTTGTCCTACAAATGCCTCCCATCCCAGGAAAAGGCAGTTTGGAGGAGACTTTGTGCAGCCTGGAAAGGAGCAGCCCTGCACTTTGGGCTGCTGGGACCTTCCTGCAGCCCCCAAATCCTGCTGGGACCTTCCTGCAGCCCCCAAATCCTGGTGGGACCTTCCTGCAGCCCCCAAATCCTGCTGGGACCTTCCTGCAGCCCCCAAATCCTGGTGGGACCTTCCTGCAGCCCCCAGATCCTGGTGGGACCTTCCTGCAGCCCCCAGATCCTGGTGGGACCTTCCTGCAGCCCCCAAATCCTGGTGGGACCTTCCTGCAGCCCCCAAATCCTGCTGGAACTGCAGGATGTGGAGCAACAGTGGAAGGAGGTGGAAGCTCGTGGCTTGGAGCAGGAAGAGGAGGGAAAATCCTGGGATTCCATCAGCAGGGACCCACGGGGAGCTGTGCAGGGGGAATGAGGAGCTGCCACATCCTGCTGGGTGTGAGACTTGAGGACATCTCATCCTGCTGCTCCCTGGGGCTGGAACACAAACCACGGGAAGGACAAAGTGGCTCCCGCTGTTATTTGGGCAATCTGTGGGTTTGTCTGCAAATTCAAAGGGGAGAAAAGGGAAAGATTCCTATCAGAGAGTGTTCCCTGGGAGTTTTTTAAATGGGAATGTTTGCAGAAGGTTCGGTGTTGCACAGAAATTAAAGAAAACACATCTTGTTCCCGAAATGCTCCGTAGCATCCTAAGGAGGGAAGCAGGGAGAAACATTGCCTAGTAAGGGATCATATATCAAGGTTTCTCTGCTCATTATCAGCATAAGAGACATAATATACATAAAATGTAGGTCAGAGCATCCCATTTAACACCATATTTATCCTTGGCAGGAGAGGCAACTGCAAAACAACACATGCTCTGATAAGCAGTTCCAATGGCAAAAAGTCTCCTTATCTTTGAGATAAGCAAAGGCACTTTCTTTCTCCATGGATGGGTTTTACAGCCTGGAATCTCCTCCTTCTGCTCCCAGCCCGGCTCCTGTGGCTGCAGGGAGGGTGAGGGTGGGGAAATGGCCCTGGGAAGGGTCTGGGGAAGCGGAGCAGCTGAGGGATCCAAAGGGGAGCTCCAGTGGTACCTGGGCAGGAGGGGATGGGGATGGGACCGAGCAGAGCAGCCACAGAGTCACCCTGGGGTCACAGAACAGCAGAGTGGGGAGGGACCCTAAAGTTCATCCCATCCCTCCCCTGCCCTGGACAGGGAC
>VXBA01006126.1:176468-195590 GCA_013399895.1 Serilophus lunatus | reverse complement strand
AAGGGGCTCCAAGCTCTCCCTGGATCCTTCTCCTCTCCAGGTGACCATTCCCAGCTCTCCCAGCCTGTCCCAGAGCAGAGGGGCTCCAGCCCTGGAGCATCTCTGGGGCTCCTCTGGACTCTCTGCAGCAGCTCCAGGTGCTCCAGCTGTTGTTCCCAGAGCTGGATGCAGGATTCCAGGTGGGACACAATCCCCCCTGGCTGCTGCCCAGGCGTTGGGACCAGCCCAGGGCACAGGGGGTGTTTCTGTGCTGGGCCATGTCCACACTCACCCCAAAACACCCCCAGGTCCTTCTCCCAGGGCTGCTCCCAGTGCATTCCCAGCCTGGCTCTGTGCTGAGCTCCCTGGGCTTCCCATGGCCTCACCTCTCCAGCCTGCCCAGGTGCCCCTGGATGCCACCCCCCCTCCTGCAGCCAGTGCTGGGCCACTGGAGAACATTAATGGGAGAAAGGATCCCACCAGAGGCGCCACACCCCGAAACACGAGCTCAGCACCAGCCACCTTCAACTCAGCAATGTGAAAACCCCCCCAAAAATACAACTTACTGCTGTGGGAGCAGCTTTGAGCTGGAGAAAAATGAGGACACTGAGTGTGTGTGTGGAGCCAATTTTCAGACATCTACGCCCCAACCCCCCGATCCCTGCGTGGATCACAGAGATGCTTTTAGGCACAAGCTCATACAGGAAATATTCCCGTGGAAACTCGCTGGACTGCTCATAAAATTAGAAATACATTCTCAGTTTTGCAACATCAAAGCTTCAGCCTCGTGTTTTCACCTCTAGTTTCTGCATAAATATAGAAGTTGTTTTCCTCCAAAGTTTTTTTTTTTTCAGCTTCATTTAAGTTTTCTTGAGTAAAGGAAGAGGCTCATTCCCCCTAATAGGGAATGTAGAGCATGGAATGAGTTCAAGGGGCTTTCCAGATGGAAAGGGGAATATATATATATATATCAAATAAAAAAATCAAGTAATGTGGGTGCCACAGGCTTAAAAATAAAGCCTGGCACACAGTTTAATGTAAAAAGAAAGGAGGAAAAGTCAGAATATGTCAGTAAAAATTACCCCTCTCAGGAGGGACTAAAGGGTGAGACATTGTATTTTCACATCCAGGGTGCTGGGAACCCTTTCCCAGCTGATGTTTGGGAATGATCCTGTGGAAGGACTTCCCTGCCCTGCCAGTGGCACCTTCATGATTTCCAGCTCATTTTCCCCTGGAAGAGCTGAAATCTTGCAATTCCAGTGAATTTTGTGGGGGAAGGAAGAGCCTGCCATGTGCTCAGAAAGCTCTGCAGTTCCATCCAGAGCAACACATTCCTCCTGCCTGATGAAAACCTGGGCAACCAGGGCTTGGGCAGCTTCTGCATGTTAGCTGATTTTTGACAACTTGTCTGAATTTCCTTGGGTTTTTCCCCCTCTGCAGGGTCATGGCTCTCCCTGCTGCCCTGGGCACTTCAATATTTGATGTCTTAACCTACTTTCCAGCCTTCCACACATCTGAACCATCCCTGGTCCCTCCATCCCTCTGTTCCCTTTGCAGGAACACCCTGAACTCAGCCCTGGGGGTCACTGACACCTTGGCCTTTGCTCTCCTGCCTCAGTCACATCTTTTTATGCCTTCCCATCCCACTGTAAAGGTATTTTTTAGTCCTCCAGCCTGTCTCTATTGCTGTCCATGTTTTGATCCAGGTCTCTCTTCCCATCTCCCACCACTGATGGTTTTTTTTTTGGCCTCTGCCATTATTTCTGCTCTTTCCAAGGATGGATTTTATTCACCAGCTCATCCTGCACGTTGGGAACAAAAACATGTTTGTTTGCTTGCAGCTCTTGGCATTACCTTTGTGTTGGGCTGGACTCAAAACAAGTGATGGTTTCCCAGCTTCCACCCATGGCCCAGCCATGAACACCCCAGCTGGGATGCAGAGGGATGGGACAGGTTGCCCAGAGCAGTTGGACACCTGCAGAGGTGTCCTGCCCATGGCAGGGGGTGGAACTGGGTGAACCTCAAGGTGTTTTCCAACCCAAACCATTCCAGAGCTCTATGACAACCACACCCTGTGCTCCTGCCCCTCTGGAGCAGGGATTTACAGGAGCTGGACATGAGGAACCCCAGCAAGTCCACAGTGAAACCCCTGTTTTCATTCCCATGGGAAAGTAAAGGGAGGTGTTAACATGAAAACCCAAGTTTCCTTTTAATGAAGTGTTTATTCATAGCCAGTTTAATATTAATGTTCAATTGATCTGTGGCATTTTTTCCATCAAAAATTAATGGGATGCAGCCTTTGGTTCTGTGTTCCAAAAGCATCTTCAATTAATTGGGAGATGAGCACTGTAAATCCAACTCCAGCACTCAGACAGTCCTGGGCCATTAGTTTTTCTAAGTGCACAGCCACTCAATGAATAATTAATAATGATTTATAGTGGTATTAAGTGATCACTGGTGTATCCAGAGCAGGTAACAATTTGGTATTTGCAGCTGGGAAACAACATCTGACTTCACCCCTCCCTGCCAAGACACAGGGAGCACCTTGGGCTTTGTGGGAGCCCCAGAGACCTGAACAAACTCTTCCCTGCCTTGGGAATGACCCCTGGGAATGACTCCCAGGTCCCTGCAGTGGGTGACAGAAGCTAATGTGGGGTTTGAGGGTGGGAGGGGGGACAGAGCCAAGGGCTGAGCATTTCATCCCATTCCCAGGCTGTAACCTCTGCAGGATGCAAAGCAACCCTGGGCCACAACCCCTTGGGATTTCTTCCATGTTTTTTGGGGAGAAATAAGGAGACCTTGTGCACATTCCACTGCTCCCTTCTCCAGGCTTTCTGCCTCATCAGCACCTTCAGAATCCATAATGAAGCCACAAAGGCTGAAGAGTAAAACTGGTAAATACAATTTAACAGGGAAAACCTCTCCAAAACCTCCTTCCCATACGTTTGTTTGCAAAGCCATGGCTTTTCTTAGGTGCTCCCACAGAACCAACCACCTGAAATTAAAGATCCCTTCAAATATTCAGCATGGAAAATGGGAAATATTCCAGCCCACCCTCCCAGCCAGGAATCCCAAGATCCCATCTCTCCTGCCCTCTGGCAGTGGGAAGCCATTCCCTGGGTCCTGTCCCCCCAGCCCTTGTCCTCAGTCCCTCTCCAGCTCTCCTGGAGCCCCTTTTTGGGCTCTGGAAGAGGCAGGGCCACCTTCCTTTATCCCAGGTTGCTCCAAGCCCCATCCAGCCTGGCCTTGAACACTTCCAGGGATGTGGGGTTGGAGGTCCCTGTTCCAGAACCAATCCCAGAACCAAGGGCAGGGGTAGATCCTTACCCCTGTTTCCCTGTGCATTGTGCCCCTGCCCCCCAGGGACCACCCCACCCGTGTCATCCCTGTGCTCCTGAAGGGAATCAGTGCTGCCCTTCATTCCATGGGGTTGGAGCCAAGCCTGTGCCCTTGGCCTCTCCTCTCCTGGAGAACTCTCCAAAATGGGACAATTCCATGCAGCCACCTGCCTTTAATGGGAGCTACAAAGGGAAAAGGCAGGACCTCCCACCTTCCTCCTGTTCTTGGGATGTTTGTTATGGGGGATCTCTGTGATTTTCCCTGTTCCTTTCCTGCTCATTCCAGGCAAGGACTTTCTCCTGCAGGTGACTCAGCCACGTGGAGATTTTCCAGCTGAAATCGTCTCGCTCAGTTGTCAGGGAGGATGGGCTGAGCTGAATTTTAACAAACCCACTTTCCTGCCAGCTCCTCCAGCAGCAGTGGCAAAAATAACTGGGGAGTTTGGGCACAACTCACACCCCACTGCCCCAGGAAGGAGCTGCTGGAGCTGGAGGTTCCCTGGGCTCCAACTCCCCCCAGGGCAGACAAGAGTGGGCAACTCCTGCTCTCCCAATGCCAAAAAAGAAGGGGTATCAAAGGCGATTTTTGCACTTGCATGTGTTTGGAAACACTCCCCCTCCCATCCAAACGTGTCCTGGGTCCCTCTGCTTTGGTTTTCTTTTTGTTCCTTGGGAATCTTGAAGGTCTGAGTGCTCTGGGAAGGCAGTGGCTGCCATGCAGCAATTGAGAGGGAACCAAGTAAGATTTAAAGGGAAAAAAAACACGATTAAAGGGGTTCAGATCCAACTAGGAATCAGCCCCTGTGTTTCCCCAAGGTGTGGAGCAAGTTTTGGAGGACACTCATTTCTCCAGCTGTGGGGTTTCTAAGGAACACACTTCCCTGAGCTCACATCTCTCATTTTCAGCAAAAGGTGACGAGCTGGGTTTTGAGGCAGAATCCACATTTGTGGGGGATAAATCCCCTCCTCCCCAGGGGCCCTGAGTTCTGCAGCTCGAGCTCCAGCACCCACCAGCTGCCTCGTGGTCCCAGGGGAAACTACTCCAGGTCTGCTCATCAGAACAACAAATTCAGGCTCTGCTGGAGCCACTTGTTGCTTTTAAAGCTGGAAGGCAGATTTGGGTAGAGGGGAAGAAAATATTCCTTTCCTTGCAGGGAGTGTTTTTGCAAAGAAAATCACCTGAGGATGTGAGAGCTGCCTGTCCCATCCCATCCCATCCCCTCCCTTCCTCTCCCATCCCATCCCATCCCCTCCCTTCCTCTCCCATCCCATCCCATCCCCTCCCTTCCTCTCCCATCCCATCCCATCCCCTCCCTTCCTCTCCCATCCCATCCCATCCCCTCCCTTCCTCTCCCATCCCATCCCATCCCCTCCCTTCCTCTCCCATCCCATCCCATCCCCTCCCTTCCTCTCCCATCCCATCCCATCCCCTCCCTTCCTCTCCCATCCCATCCCATCCCCTCCCTTCCTCTCCCATCCCATCCCATCCCCTCCCTTCCTCTCCCATCCCATCCCATCCCACCCCACCCCATCCCACCCCTTTGCAGGGCCTGGGAGGCAGCTCCAAAGGCCCTTCCATCAGGAGGCCTAAAGGTTTGTTTGACTGAGCAGTGACTCATCCTAGAAAATAAAATGTCCTGAAATCCCACCCCAGCTCTCTCAGAGTTCCTATAGGACCTTAGTTATCAACTCCTGTGTCCCCTCAGGCTGCACAGCTCCAGGGCTGCTTCTCTTTCCCCCTCCCTCTGCTTCCCTTTCCCTGGTTTTTCCCTTCCCTCACCCCATCTCCATGCTCTCACTCCTGCTGTTGGATCCCATTAGCCCCAAACATTCCCCAAGCAGCACATCCTGCTGGCTCTGGCTCTGCTCAGAGATGCTGTTGGGTGCTGCTTTGTGTTTCCAGCCTTGCTCTGTGCATGTCCAGCTGCTTTCCCCTCTTCCAGTCCCTCCCATTCCCTCAGGGACTTCAGGGCACTGCCTCCCTGCCAGCCAATAGCTGGGAGGGTAGAGGATCCCGAGAGTTGGACAAGGTGCCTACAGAGGGTTTGGGATCTGTGGGCCCATCCCTGTGCCTGCCTGCCCACCCTGCTGTGTCCATGTGCCCATTCCAGCACACAGGGCTCCAGCATCCTCCTGGTGATCCCTTGGAGCAGGAGTGGTGGTCCCTGCAGTGTCCCCGGGGGGCTGAGCAGCACTAAAGCAAAGCCCAGCCTCAAAACCTGCCTGTTCCCATGGCCACATTCCCTGGAGCCACTGGGACAGCACGACCCAGCACATCCCAGTCAGTGGCACAGGGACCCCCAGTGTCCCCCCCAGCCGCCCCAGTGGGAGCTGCCCCCACCATTGCCAGGCTGTGCCTCCTCATGCCCTGTCAGATGTCAGGTCCTTGATGTGCAGTGTGGGGCTCTGGGGGGGTGACAGGGGGCAAAACACCCCTTGAACCCTGGGCTTGTGCCCACTGGGCCATCCTGGAGGAGCAGGAGTGTGTCCCCACTGGCACAAAGGCACAGCAAGCCCGGGCCCGTGGGCAGGCTGTGGATAGAGGGGCAAATGCAGCAAACACAGGGAGCCTTTCCCTTTGTTCTGCACTTGGGATGTTCTCTTTAAATCAAGCAGGAGCTCGATGTCTGCTCGGTTTTACTTTTGAACTGTGATTGAGGGAGAGCACAGACCTCTGGGGTGTTGTCAGCTGCTCGTGCTGGGATGTGGTGTGTTCCCAGCGAAGGGCAGGGATATGGTCCCAGCTCCCACGGCCCTGGCAAAGCTCCTTGGGATCCACAACCCCTCCCAGGAAGGTTCCCAGGCTGTGCCCAGCTCGGGGCAGCTGCAGGACTTGGGCTGTCCCAGGAGTCCCTTGCAAAGCCCATTAGGGGGGCAGGTGTTTGGGGTTCTCCTGGGGAGGGGAGTGATGCCCTCCCTGCCAGATTCCAGAGCTGGGGGGTCCTGCAGGACACAAGAGGTTTGGGGAGCCCTGGTTTTGCTGCAGCTCCTGGTGTGAGAGGACAGAGGTGTGATGGTGACACCAGTCCTGGGGAAAGGACAGGGGAGCTGCTCACCCTGGTTTGGTATCTGGGGGCAGCAGGAGGGTGTGTGTGGGGGGGTTTGTGTCCTTTCTGACCCCCCCAAACTGTCCCAAAGGGGACAGGGAGGCACAAGGGCTGGCAGGAAACACTGTGCCAGGCCCCTGTGCCAGGGATGTGCGAGGCAGGAGCACGTGTAGGGCCTTTGCTGGGCAAGGGTTTGGGCTCTGGGGTTTGGGGTTGTCCTGTTTTCTTGGAACATTTGGGTTTCCACGTGAGCTGAGGCTGTTGGGAGCTGCCCAGGGAGCCTGGGATGGATGGCAGTGACACAGCACCTGAGCTGGGAAGAGGCAGTGCACCTGCTCCCCCGAAATTTGGGATTTGTTTTATGTTTCAGAACATGAGTTGCAGCCTGGAACAGCTTTGGGCTCCCCAGAGCCCCGAAGGCAGAGCCAGGAACAGACAGATTGAGGTCCCTGACGTGTCTAAGCAGAGTATTTTCAAGGTCTTCCATCCTTGGTCACAGAATCCCAGAATATGCTGAGTGGGAAGGGACACGCAGGGAACATCGAGTCCAGCTCCTGGAGCTGGAGGTTCAAACTGGAGAACTTGTGACAAACCAAGGGAAGGGGAATGGAAAGGAAGGAGGTGGAAAACTTGGTGCCATTCACCTCAAAACTGTTGGTGCTGAGCACTGAAAACACTTCTGGTCACCCCAAGGCTGGATCCTCCCTCCTTCCCATGGAGGATGGGGAGGGCTTTGCTGGAGCACCCCAGGATTTGCTCCCTAACCAACAGAAGCTGCAGTGCCCCAGGATGGAACTATGTAAAAAGCCACTGTATGAACACAGAAGGAGAGGAAAAGTGAGGCTCCACTCTTTGTGCTCCCCAGCCACGTCCCTGCCTTGCCTGGGATCTGTGCATGCCCCGTGACAGGGTGGGAACACGGAGCAGTTAATGCGAGGCACGGCTCCTTCCATCCTCACTTGCTATTTTTTCCTGAAGAAAATAAATTTTTTAAGTTTTGTTTTTTTTTTGCAATGCCTGTCCTAGTGCATGGACAAGAAAGGTTAGTGATAAATAATGGAGGGCTGCATCCTCTGGTGAGGGGAGGGAAAACACAGGGAGCCTCAGGAAAAGGAACACAGCAGCCCCCTGGCTGGATGGGGATGAGCCAAGGATCCCAGGAGCCACCAAAGCCCCTCTCCCGACCATGGGAGGAGCTGCCTGTGGGTCTCTGGGCAGGCAGGGCACAGCCACATCTCCACAAACCAACCCTGACCCTCAGAGCAGCTCCAGAGCCTTGTCAGGGCAATGAAAAATTCAGCAAAGGCAGAATCACAGAACCACGGAATTATTTCAGTGGGAAAAGACCTCTAAGATCCTGGAGTCCAACTAAGCAGCATCTGAGCCCTTAATTGGGCTCTGGAAACCCCCGGGAGATGAGTCTGGAGAGGGAGGTGGCCTCTTCCACCAGCTTTTTAATCAAAGCCATTTCAGTTTGTATATAAAAGTGGTTGTGAGCACTGAGAGAGGAAAATGCATTTTGTGGGGGAAATTAGGAGGGTTTTCCTTTGGCCAAACTGGGGAACAACCGAGAGAATCCATAATTCAGAGCAGCAACCTGGGTGCTGAGCCAGTGTGAGCTGCTCCTGGAGCTGGGACCCCAGGGGACAGATGGACACTCCTGCAGCATCCCAGCCCTGTGGGGCCAGCACTGGGATGGAGGCTGAGAGGAAGAAGTTCTGCTGTGCTCAGGGGAGTACCCAGCAAACTTGGATGGGAGTTTGGAATTCTTTCAGTGCTCCATTTTTCTGCTTGAAGAGAAATCCATCAAAGGGGCACTGCCAGGAGAGCAGACCACAGCCCAGCTCTTCCAAAATCTAGGTCTGCTTTGAAGGCATGGCTTGTTGCAGCTCTGCCCTTTGCACAGGAGGTCTCCAGCCAGGAGCTGCTCGTTCTCAGGGCCACCCTGGGGCTCCTCTCCCTGACACAGGGACTACTCCTGTCCCCTGCTGGGCCACGAAGCTCCTCGTGGCTCCTGGGCCACCCTGGAGCTGGAGGAGGCTCTGCCTCTCATCCCTCAGGCATTTCTTGGTTTTGATAAAGGGCTCATCCCTGCCCTGGCTCCAGGCTCTTCCCTTTTCCCAAATTACGAACCTCTTTGCAACAAGCAGAAGGGTTATGACACTTAACACTGTCCTCTCCAACTTCTTCAGCCCTTGAGTTGAATTCAGGGGCTTCTTAGATCCCAAGCCCCCCATTCCTGCCTGGTTTGCAAGAAAAGGAGATGGAGGAATTCGATCAGGGTTCGCTGATCCCATTTTCCTTTACCTGCCCTAAGCTGTCCAAGTGTTCAGTGACTGAGGGTGGGATGGTCCTTGTGGGTCCCTTCCAGCTCAGCACATCCCGGGACCCTGTGGAATCCCAATGCCTCCAACTTCATGGAGTGACACAAGAGCTGCTGCTCAAATTGAGAAGAGCCAGGAGCTGTGACTCCCCCGGAGCCCCTGGGATGGGCTGAGCCACAGTTCCACACCCCCTGGGCTGCACGTTGGGAAAGCAAAGCTCTGCCCTTCTGCTCCTGCATTTTGGATTATTTTTTGGCACAGAAGAGCCCCGAGTACAGACAAATCCATCGTTCCTCTGGATGATTTCAATGCAGGGCTGTAAGCCTTAATACCTGGGCTTCTCCAGCTGCACCTTCCAATTTTTTTTCACCATGAGCTGTACTTTTCCCCCCATTTTCTCTAACAGACCTATCAATTCTAAGCTTCTTTCTTCCTCTTGGTTAATTGAAAATGTCACTTATTTTATTTGATGATAATTTCTCGCCTATTCTCACCCTGGCTCTGATAGTGATGGTTGTGAGAAGAGACTTTGCCTAAATCTTGTCATAAAGACACTCTGCAAAAGGCTCTGCTGCCATAAATCAGTGAGGGATTCAGGAGAGCTAACGAGGCTAACGAGGATTTAAACCCCAGCTCTCACAGATCTCACACTTTGTAGGAAAAATACAGATATTCTTCCAATTTCTCTTAATGTTGTTTTGGGTTTTATGTATTTTACACATCTGCCACAGCTGCTCTTGGCTTTGTACAGAGACTCTGAGCACCAGGAATTTGAGGAAGCAGCACCTTCCCTTCTTGCAGCAGCTCCATCAGAGCATCAAGTGCTGAAGGAATGTCCAGGGAGAAGGTTTGGCTCCACTCCCTGCAGGAGCTGGAGCCAGGAATGTTGTCCAACCCCTCCAGGCTGCCCTGCAGGGGAACAGGCCCCAGGGAGACAACAGACACTTGGTGCAGGTCCTTGTGGGTCCCGCTGAGCTGGAAGGACCCCCAAGGCCCATCCCCCCAACCCAAGAGTCCCATTCCCTGTGTCCCAGAGGATCATCCCACCCCTCCTGCAGCTCTGGCAGCCTTGGGGCTGTGCCCACTGCCCTGGGGAGCCTGGGCAGTGCCCACCCACCCTCTGGGCAAAGGAGACCCTTGGCCTGAGATCCCCCCTGCCCCTGCCCTGACACAGCTCCAGCCCATCCCCTGGGTCCTGGCCCTGGTCCCACAGGGCAGAGCTCAGTCCCTGCCCCTCCTCTGCCCCTGCCCAGCAATTTTGGACTAAAAGCTTTATTGTGCTGTGACAGTGACACCTGGGCAGGGGTCCAGGCTCCCAGCACAGCCTGGGCACTCCCAGCTCCGGGTGTTCTCTGGGTGTCTTTGTCATCCTGATCCATCTGTGGCCCCTGGCAGTGACAGGATCCCCAGAGCCAAGAGCAGCTTTGGGTAACAATGGTGCCATTGCTGAGCTGGGTCCTTAAACCAGCACAGCCCAGTGGGGAAACACTGGCTGCACAGAAGTTGTGCTGCTTCAGCTCCTAATAGTCAAAATACTGAATATTGATTTCAGAAAAAAAAAAATAAAGGAAAAAGAAAAGAATTAGTCACAGCATAGTGTTCCCTGACAATTAATGTCTTTAATATATGAAAACACAGCATTGCACTGTACAGGTCTGACACTCAACCAGAGCAATTAGTGGATGCAATAATGAATCTCATCATTTTTCCCTGCTGGAAGAAATAAAATAACTGTAAATCATTTGTTAGAACCTGGACACGTCACCAGGGGGCTGATGCTTTGTTCAGCTCGGGAGTTAATGCAGTTCTGCCCTGTCCTGCTGCTGGTCCCAGCCCTGGGTGGGGCCTCCCCGTCCTCCTGAGCTGGCCACTGTCCCTGGGCAGGACACACAGATGTGGCACTGGGGGACCTGGGTCAGTCTGGGGAATGGTTGGACTCAAATCATCCTGGAGGGCTTTTCCAAGCTGAATGATTCCATGGTCCTGGACTTCCCTCCTCCTGAGCCCAACTCAAACAACTCCAGCACTGCAGAGACCTGGGAAAGTGGAGCTGGGAAACATCAGCCTCCAAGCACTGCCTGAGCTATTGCTGACAACTGGGGTGCCCTGCTGGGAGCAGGAATGTTGGTCTCCATGGTCAAGGCTGAGAGCAGAGTCCGTGCCCAGGAAACACATCCCAACCACATCCCAGCAGGGCAGAGCAGGGCTGTGCCCACTCCGGGCTCCAGCACTCACTGCAGTGCCCAGAGCAGGTTGGACAGACCTTCCTGGCCTGTGGAAGGTTCAGGGGGTGGAACTGGACAATCTTTAAGGTCCCTCTCATCCCAAACCATCCCAGGATTCCAGGACTGTGAACAGGCAGGTTTCACTCTGAACTTTTCACTACCCTGAAGTGCTGCAGAGGTGCAGCCCCAGCCCTGCTCAGCTCCCTCCCCGTCCTCTCCTGGATGTCCCCACCCATCCTGTGTCCCAAAGCAGAGGGGGCAGCTGGACAGAGGGATCATCCAGCAGTGAGAAGCTCTGAACTGATGAACTCGGGCCACTTCTGCCCCTGCCCTGCTGCTGGCACTGCCTTTGCCACGAGCCCGTGTCCTGCTGCCCCTGCTGAGCTCACCCTGGGAACTGGGATGCTCCCTCTTCTCCTCACCCCCTGACTCCAAGGCAGCCTGTAAAATTCCTGCCAACTCCAGCTGGAGTCACCTCCCTGCTCCCCCCTGCCTCCATCTCAGAGGGTTCCCACCTGGGGCTTCTCCAGCTCTTGCCCCTCTGGTTACACCACTACACGTTCCTATCATCCCACTTTTCTTGCAGCATGTGTGGAAAGGCTTGGAGATCTGACCTGCCAACCAAGATGCTCAGAGCCAGAGTGGGAATAAAGAGCTCCTGATGTTGCTGCTGTTGATCCAGGGGATAATGGGAGAGCAGCAGCAGCAGGGCTGGGGAGGGGGAGGGCTCTGATTCATAATTTCTCAGCCCACAATGTTTACAGCACTTAGGCTGGGAAAAATACCTGTTCACAGAAACCATCCTCAATAGGCTTTGCTTTCTCCTTGCTGCCATTGCTTAGTAACAGCTCTATTTTTAAATGTTAAGGGGGTAATAGACCAAAAAAAATGGGAGTTTACTCAGTCTCGGATCTAACGGGTGTTGAACTCCACGGGATCCATTGGGATCAGGGGCTGGGCTGGGTGTGGGTGAGGGCAGGGGGAGCCCTGGGCTGGTGGGATGGGGGGGGGTGTGCCAGGAGCTGCCCCACCAACCTTCCCCTCTTCCAGTTGGGTTAAACCCCCCCCAGAACTGTAAAATCTGTGCAGTCCTGGGAGCTGTGACCTCCTGGAGCAGGCAGGGAACCCCTGCTGGGGAGAGTGGTGGGACAGCCCTGGGACAGCTACAGGGGGGATCAGGAAAGGGAGTGTGGATGTGGAAGGATGAGCTTGGGAAGCAGGAGGAGGGGCTCTCTGGGGAGAACCAACAGCTCCCTCCTCCCTGGGGTGATGGGCTCCATCCCAGTGTTCCTTTGGAAAGAAATCATAGGATCATGGAATCCCAGACTGGTTTGGGTCTCCCATGGGCAGGGACACCTCCCACTGTCCCAGGGGGCTCCAGCCTGGCCTTGGACACTCCCAGGGATCCACAGCTTCTCTGGGCACCCTGTGCCAGGGCCTGCCCACCCTCCCAGCCAGGAATCCCTTCCCAATATCCCATCTATCCCTGCCCTCCTTCAGCTTAAAGCCAATCTCTTACAGCTTCTGCTGAAATTTATTTCCCGGAGTATCCAAACTTCCCAAAATACCATTCTGAGCATCTGCTTTGGCAAACAGCTTTTGCAAGCCCCGTAGATTTGGGAGCACTTCCCGTTATCCCACTGCCTGGGCCCCACGTGGCTGCACCAGGATGGCCTTGGCCACCTCCTGCCCATGGGATCTTCCCTCATTAAAAATATCAGGATGAATGGGATGAGTTGTTCTGGACCAACCCCTGAGCCTCACTGACTGAAGGGCATGGAATTTTATTCACTTCCCTGGACTTTGCAGTGGGGATTTTCCTCCACTCGGGTCTAGCGAGCAGCATTTATCCCTGAGGATGCAGCAGATAAACCCATGGAAATCCCTCGGGCCAAAGGAGAGCCCAGGGCCAATAAAGAGCTGGGCTTGCTGCTAACAGCTTGTCCTGCTGCAAAACGATCATCAGGAGAAAGTGGTGAAGCAGAAGGGGGTGGCTGGCTCGTTCCTGAGCTCTCCCAGTGGCGCTGCTTTGGGAGCCGTGCCAGGCTGCAGCCGCTGCCAGCTCCTGCCCCCTGCCCACGGAGCACGGGGAGCCTGGCAAGGGGCTGCTCCCCCAGAACCAGCAGGGCCACGAACCCACACCCCGGGTCCCAGCAGGGATTCAGGGTGGGTTTCACAGCAAGATGTCAGGAAAATAGGGGGTTTAAAAAAAAAAATTGAGGGAAGGTGTGTCGTGGGCAGAGTCCCGGGATGTTTAAAGCAGAGGGACCACAGCAGGGAACCTGGTGGAGGATACAGCTGGATCACCTTGTGGATGGTTTGCATTGCCCGTGTCTGTGAGGGTCAGGGTGGGTCTCAGGCCAAGGGTCTCCTTTGCCCAGAGGGTGGGTGGGCACTGCCCAGGCTCCCCAGGGCAGTGGGCACAGCCCCAAGGCTGCCAGAGCTGCAGGAGGGGTGGGATGATCCTCTGGGACACAGGGAATGGGACTCTTGGGTTGGGGGGATGGGCCTTGGGGGTCCCTTCCAGCTCAGCAGTTCTGGGGCTCAGTGAAATATTTGCTCTTGGACACTCCTGCACCTCGTGGTGGCCTCACCATGGATCCCTCCCTTGCAGCATTTCCCTCAGTGCAGCGTCTGTGGCTCCTCCTCACACACACAGCTTTACACCCCAGCATGTGGCTGAGCTTCATGGAATCCCAGAGTGGCCTGGGTTGGGAGGGACCTTAAAGATGCTCTGATTCCTTGAAGTCCCATCTAACTCCATGGCCAGGTCCTCACAACCAAACCCCGACGGCTCCAAGCAGAGTGTGGAATTGCCTCCCCTCCCACGGCCACTTGGATCCCTGGCTTTCCTTGTCCTTTGGGGTCGGGAATGTTCAGGAATGGGAGCCCACCCGTGGTGGGGCAGCAGCTGCCAGAGGTCTCTCCCTCCCCCTCCCCTGCACAGCCCCTCTTTTAATGTTGGGAGTGGGAAGAATTCAAGCATCTTAAAGGTCAGAGGGATAAGAAGCAGGGACTAAGCACAGCCTGTTTCTGGGAGGATAGAATGGAGCACATGGAGAGTGTTTGTTCCTGCTGCAGTGCCTGCAATGTATTTTTGACACACGTTGCTGCAGAGTGCAGCCCACTGCAGCAAAGGAGGGAAGGAGAATTTTCTTCCCTCTCCGCGCTCGGCGGAAAGCGCCGTGTGAGGGCTTTGGTGGGAGGGACTGCAAAAATGTAATAGCCACCAACTTTGCCAGCACTGACAGAAAACACTGGTGGGGAGCCCCTGCATCAAAGCAATTCTCATTCCCCCACGCCAGCAGCAGAGTTAGGAACGACCTTCAACTGCTCTTCATCCGGGCGGCTCTGGCAGGGAAAGTCATGCATGAATTGTGGGGGATTTAGATGAAATTATGTGTTTGAGAGACAGCTGGGATGGGGTTGGAAGCAGATATTTAAATACTTTTTTTGCTGGGTACACCTAGAGAGCTCAGCTTCTCCAGGGAGGAATTTAAATAGGAGAGAAGGGGTTTGTGCACCACCTGAACATCAGATTTTGGGAGCCAGAAACAGGGCTGGGAGGAAATGCTATGGAAAGGAGGGGATTGGGGATTCTTCTGACAATGGTCCGGGCCCTTGGGGCCAGCACTGAACTTCCCAGTGGCCCCCACATGTCCCGTGGTATTCACAGAATTGTGGAGTCTCAGACTGGTCTGGGTTGGGAAGGACCTCAAAGCTCATCCCATCCCAGCCCTGCCCTGGGCAGGGACACCTCCCACTGTGCCAGGGGGCTGCAACCTGCCCTTGGGCACTGCCAGGGATCCAGGGGCAGCCACAGCTCCTCTGGGAATTCCAGCCCAGCCCCTCCCCACCCTCCCAGCCAGGAATTCCTTCCCAAGATCCCATTTAAACCAACACATGGAATCCTGAGTTGAAAAGGACCTCAAGGACCATCTCATTCCATCCCCTCCACGGGCAGGGCCACCTGCCAGCAGACCATCCTGGAGGAGGAATCAGCCTTGTCCCAGCTCCTCTCCCAGCCTCCTTTGTCTCTCAGGTGAGAAAGGCAAGAGCCAGCAGTTCAAGGTCCCTTGTGGTTTTATTTTATAACAGGTTTTTAAAGTGCTTCCAGATAATATAGATTAAATAATGTCAGTATTAAGCAGCAGAAATGAGTTGCTCCATGTTGAAGAAGGGTTACAACTTTTGATGGCCAGCCTGCTGATGTCTGACACTCCACAAAAATTCACTTTATCCCAACATGCCTTCAATTCTTTGACCCACAACAGACCCCAGGGGTCCAAATATCCCAGGTCATCCCAGGGAGTTCCCCAGCCCCTCTGCATGTTTGCCCCGTGCTCCTTTTCCATTTTTTACATCAACTCTTGCCAAAATTTCCTGAAACCCACGAGCTTCTCCAGCCCCTCAGAGCTCAGCGTGAGGGAGGAAAGCTCCCAGAGTGTGGCCACAGCTCTTGGCACCCTCCTGCTGGATTTGCTGCTGATGTCCTGTGATGGGAGAGCTCCAGCACTACCCCATCAATACCGATGGTTATCCATCAGCTGCACACTGGAGATGAGGGGGGAGGGTGGTACCCAGGGGCTTTTTGGGTTTCCAGGATGATTTTTCTTCCTTCCAATCCTCGTTTTTCACATCTCCTCACAGTCTCCTAAACTCTGCCACAGTCAGGTGGGTGCAGAGGTCAGTTCAGGTGGAATGACCTTCTCCTGACTGTCCTGTCTCTGCACCGTGCCACCAGTTTTTCCAGGGACAGAGATCTCAGAGCCTTTTCCTTCCAAATGGGAAGGCCAGGAGTGGGGACCCTTAACTCAAGTTGGGCTTCTCCCCCTGTTCCATCCCATAGAATCAGAGAGTCCTAGAAGAGTTCGGGTTGGAACCTCAGGGACCATGTAGTTCCAACCCTTATCTCATTTCTCCTCTCCCACTTTTGCTTCTCCCCTCCAGGTCTCCCAGGAAGAAGGTCCATTCTTGATTATCAATGTTGTTTCCAAAGTCATTGACCTTCTCTGCCAGGCCCTGCTCTGCCAGGTCCCCTCACCCCCCACCTGAGGCCACTGTCCCCCTCCCACAGCACCCAAGTGGACCCTCAGCCCCATCCACTGTGCCCTACTTAGAAGGTGACCTAAAAATCCTCCTGTGTCTGTAACACCACAGCCATGACTCATCTGCTCTTCTCAATCTTACAATTAAAGCCTCCAGAAATGGAGATTGTCACTGTCTGGGAATATATCAAGTGGCACTTGAGAGGACTTAGTAAAACCAGCTGGGAAAAAAAAAGTACATTGGGAATTCTACAGGGAAAATTTTCCAAGATGTGTAGTTATTAAATGCAAGGAGCTGTGTCCTTAACTGTTCCTTCTCTATATATTCCAGACTTTTTAAATACAAATAGTTTTATTTCAGGGTTATCAGTCTGAAGCATGTGATGCTTGGATTTACCCCACAGTCTTCCCAGCTGGTGTGAGTCCAACAGTCACTTCAGAGCCCAAACCTGCAGAGCTTCCTTAAGGAACACACCCAGCTTCCCTATGAAATTTTCTGAAGGAATTTCATGATTTTGAAACTTTCCTTAGCCAGGCCAACCAATGGCTGAAACACAGGACAGAGGAGGTTGTTTATATGGGAATATCAGTGGAAATACATTGAAGTGCACACGGTGAAGTCCAAGACTTGCTCAACGGGTTGAGTTTTGCACTGACCAGCGGTCAGGGACGTGCCTGGGATCCACATTTTTTCAGGGAGTGAGTTTTCCAGCCTGTTCTTTGCTTGCCTTGGTTTTCCTGTCTCCACTGGAGTCAGTGAAACCACAATGAAACTGGTGTAAGGCAAAGGGAATTGGGGTTTCCAGTGCACATGTCCCAGCCTTCACCTTCCCAAGCCCTGGCTTGGGGGATTTTCCCCCTTGAGAAGGTTCTCACCTATCCCTGTCCTTCTGCAGCTCCCCCAAGGCACAGCCCTGTGTTCCTCTCACTCCACTCTTGCCTCTCCTGAGAAGAAAGATTTCCTTGTGTTTGGAAGGGCTTGACTCCTCCAGGGTGTGTTTCAAGTTGCAAGCCCTAGTGCCCTGCAAAACCTTGGGGATGTTTATCAGGAGCATCACGAAGGGACAAGAACTCCCTGTGACAAAAAGTGTGTATTTCATGGTACAATGGATCCCCTGGGAGACAAATTTCCATCTCCTGCCTCCCAGAAGCTGTCCCTGCCACGCCAGTGCTCCTTCTCTGACAGGAACAGCACCCAGCAGGCCCCTGCTCTCAGCTGGCACTGCCTCTGTGTGCAGCCACCTGCAGCAGCAAAACCTTCCCCCTGCCTTTGATGTGCTTCTACTGAAAGAATATTTGATGTGCTGCTCACTCCCTGCTGGAAGCCCCCAGGGTGCCACAGGTGGGTGCTGTGTCAGGAGCTGTGGGGGCTGTGGGTGCTGCTGGTCATGGCACAGGACAGGGAGAGGCTGACATCGGACACCTCCCATGTCACTCCTGAAATCACAGAATTCCAGGCTGGTTTGGGTTGGGAAGGACCTCAAAGCTCATCCAGTGCCACCCCTGCCCTGGGCAGGGACACCTCCCACTGTCCCAGGGGGCTCCAACCTGGCCTTGGGCACTGCCAGGGATCCAGGGGCAGCCACAGCTTCTCTGGGCAGCATCAAACCACTGAATGCTCACTTCAAGAACTGCAAAACTACCAATGGAGCAAAACTTTTCCGGGCCAGATTTCAGTTCCCCCTTGGAGGTGGTGAGAGCAGGAGAGGCTGGGAGCATCCCCTCCCTCAGGGATGGGGAGAGCTCACATCTGTGCCCCGGGATTAGCCATGTGGACCGGGGCTGGAGAACTCGCTGCTGGCATAAACCCTCCTGTGATCCTCTTCCAGCTCCTACTAAATGCTTCCTCTCCCTGCTGCCAGGCAGATTCCACAGAGCTGGAAGAGCGAGGTGATGACCTTACTCAGCACAGAGCTGTAAAGCCACCGTGCCACCGAGGGGACGGTGCCATTGTTCCCCCTGCCGTGTGCCCAGCCCGGCACGGGTGGGGTGGGCAGGGAAGGGGGCACGGCAGGGCCAGGGCTGAGCGTTTGCTGTGCTTGGAAACGAGGAGTGGAAACCAAGGGGCAAAGGCTGCTCTGGAACACCAGGAGAGCAGCGGGAACCCGACCTTGTGGGCAGGGATCGAGGGACGGTGTCCCTGCCCCTGTCCCTGCCCTCGGCAGGGGTGGAACGAGACGAGCTTTAAGGCGCCTTCCCAAAGCACCCTGTGTTCCTCGGCCCCCCGGCAGGCTCTCAGCATCACTCCCAGATCCCACCTTGGCTGGGTGACGTGGGGCAGCCAGGAGGAGCAGCAGGAGCTCCCCCCACCCGCGGGGGCTGGGGCCGTGGCCCGGGACCCCCCAGGCCCGCGGGGGGACAACGAGGTGCCACCATCCCTTCCCCGCGCCGCTCCCGGGAGGCTGCGAGCCCTTCCCGCTGCCCAAAGGGAGGGAAGCGGCTCCTGCCTCGGGGAAAAGGAGGGACACGGGGGCTGCCACACCGCGGGGCCGGAGCCACGGCGTGGGGCGGCTCCTGCCCAGCGCAGCGCGGGGCTGCCGGGGATGCCTCGGTCCCGCCGGGGATGCTCCGACCCCGTCAAGGATGCTGCGACCCCGCGGGGGATGCTGCTGCTCCTCCGGGGATGCTCTTGCCCCTGCGGGGATGCTCCTGCTCCTCTGGGGATGCCTCGGTCCCGCCGGGGATGCTCCGACCGCGAGCGTCCCGTCGGGGCGGGGACGGGCGGGGATGGGCGGGGATGGGCGGCACCGCCTGCGCGCCCCGCTCCGCTCTGCACCGCACAGCATCGTCCCGCTCCTCTCTGCACCGCACAGCATCGTCCCGCTCCTCTCTGCACCGCACAGCATCGTCCCGCTCCTCTCTGCACCGCGCAGCATCGTCCCGCTCCGCTCTGCACCGCACAGCATCGTCCCGCTCCGCTCTGCACCGCGCAGCATCGTCCCGCTCCTCTCTGCACCGCACAGCATCACCCTGTTCCGTACAACATTGCCCCGCACACCATTACCTCTGCCCCGCACAGCATCACCCACCCCGCACAGCATCGCCCCGCACACCATCGCCCCGTACCGCACAGCATCACTCCGCACTGCATCGCCCCACAGACCATCATCCCGCACAGCATCACCTCGCACTGCACAGCATTACTCCGCACCGTACAGCAT
>VXBA01006126.1:78290-175899 GCA_013399895.1 Serilophus lunatus | reverse complement strand
GGGAGGGGGCGCGGGGCGCGGCGGGGCCGCCGCCGAGGACAAAGGAGCGGCGGCGGGAGCGGTGCGGGGCTCCCCGGGCACGCACCGAGCGGGGCCGCCGCCCCCGCAGCCCCCCGCAGCTCTCGGGCGCGTCTCCGCGGCCGTTCCCGTTAACCCGCCTGGAAGGAGGGTCGCGCTCGCCGGGAGCTCCTGGAAAATTCCTGGCCCTCGGCAGCGCCGGTGCCTCCCCGCCGAGGTGCGGGAGGGGCCGCCGAGCGGGTCCCCGCGTGGCTCCGGTGCCGCGTCCCCGGTGCCCGCACCGGCCCCTGGGCGCAGCCCGGGGCTCTGGGAAAGGCCGGCGGGGGACTGAAGTTGCTCGCCCGGGGTTTGGGGGGGTCCCGGCGCATCCCGGGGCTGGGGAATTCGGGAGAGGCCGGGTGAGGAGCCGGCCGGGCTTGCTCGGTATTCCCGGGAACGGTCACGGCTGGGAGAGCCCTGGTGAAAGTTCCTTGGGTTTTGGGAAATAGATGGCTGTGGATGTTTTTGCCGTGCCTGTCACTCCAGTGAAATCCCTTCATTTTGCTCTGGTCCGTCTGGGATTTTCAGCTAAAAACTCCGGCCACGTGCCGCTGGTGGTTTAACCTCAGGTGCCGGGGGTGAGCGTAATCCTCAGGAACAGGTGAAATCCCGAGCGTTTTCCTCGTCATTCCATGACAAGAGAAGTGAGTTAATCTGGTGGGGTTTGCTGTTCTGCATCTGCTCGCTCAGCTCCTCACGGAGGATGGATCCTTGCCATGGCAACCTCCCCGGCGCAGATTGCAGCCACTTCGGGAAGTGGCAGGACTTGGGAAAGAAATAGGAACAGCTGATCTCGGGACCCGCATAAAATCAGGGATAAATTGTGCATCTTGGAAAGCGTGGCCTCTTTTGGGGAATATTCGTGTTGCTACGGTTCAGGTGTGGGGGTGGGAAGGGAATCGGCCTTCAGGGGAGGTCATGGATCTTCCTTCTCTTGCAGCCGCAGTGAAAGGAGGGATCTTCCTTTTCCAGGCAGTGTTAATTACTGTGGTCTGTGTCCAAGCTGTATTAATTGAATGATCTTGCAATCAAACACCTTGATGGGTTGTGTCAGCTCAGTGTCCCTGGGAACTTTACCCTTTGCCTGGATTCGTTCTGTAAAACTTTCTTTGATACACTGGCGTTTTTTAAATTTTTTATTTAATTACCTCACAGAGGAGGGGCTTTCCTGTGTCTTCAGTTATACAAACCATATGAAAGCCTTAAAAAAAGGGAGTTACACGGCACCAGTTTTGGCAGTTGCTGGAGCGACAGGAACCATTCCTGGTGGATCCGGGCAGGCTCAGGGAGCTGCAGCTCGGAAGCAAATGCTGGGCTGGAGGGGCTGCCGCTGGTGGGAGTCCCTGGCAAGGAGGAGCAGTGCCTGGACAGCAGCAAATCCCCGTTCCTTGGGTCTGCAGGAATTTGTAAATGCTTCTTAATCGTTCATTCAAAATACCTCGCAGTTGTAGCTGCTTGCAAATAGGATTTTTAAAGGAAGCTTGTCCATTGTCTCAGGAATGTTTCAGGGCAGCAGCGTGTTAGAGCCACTAAACTTGAGATTAATGAGGAATTAATCACCCCCGAGGTATTTGCATCTGTACAAGGCTTTGAGCCCAGGGATGCAAAATCCAGCAGAGCTCGGGAGTTGAGCCCCGAGCCAGGGAACAGGGCTGAGCCCAGCTCGGGAGCGCGGCCAGGGCAGGCTGTGCCTGTGTGCTGGCAGCCCCTGAGACCCCCCAGAGCCCCTTGGCTGCTGAGCCCCCCCCAGCTCGCCCCATCCCCAGCTCCAGCATCCATCCAGCTGTTCCTGGCACACACGGGAGTGCCCGGGATCAGGGGGCAGCAGAGGGGATGGATGTGCAGCAGGGGTTTCCCAGTGCTTCAGAAATGGTGAATTTTAGCCCCCTGGCCATACAGCTCCCACCCCCCGAGCTGCTGGAGGGGATGGGGGGCAGCGGGTCCAGCCCTGGAGCTGCAGGAGCCCCGATTGTGCTCCAGGGAATCCAGTCCTGGATGCCCTCCTTGGGCAGGGCTGGGACTGGTGACCTGGGAGCCAAACCTTCCCTGGGGGGCAGGAGGAGCTGCTCCCCTTTGGCCGGGGGTGTGAATCCATCAGACCGGTCATGAGCGCTGAAAATCCCCGGGGACCCCAGCGCAGTGTCCGGGAGCACACGCCCACCCCCTGCAAAGTGTCCTGCCGAGAGCCAATGCCGCTTCAGGATCCAAATGAATGCTCCTGGGGGATGGAAGCCGAGCACCTCCGAGTTGTACCAAACCCTATTTAAAGATCTGTAAGAGCCACCATGTGTCCTTGGGTTGGAGCTCAGCTCTCTCTAATTTTAGCGTGGTTTCTGGAGGCTTTAATTCGCCTGCACGGCAGATTGCATCAAATCCTGGGACAAGCCTTGCACAACTGAGCTCCTTCTCCGAGCTTTTTTTTTTTTTTTTCTTTCCTGGGAATGCAGCAATTTGTCGATGGCAGAGAAACCCTCCGTGTGTTACTGGGCAGAGCCACCCCTTTGGTGTGACCTGCCGAGAAGTTCTGGAAGAGGAGAAGGTGGAGAGATGTGATGGGTGGGAGGAGGATGTCTGAAGGAGCTGGGGATCAGGCTGGAGAGGTCTGACAGCCCGGAGGAGAGGCTGCTGCTGGCAGGACTGTGGCTAAGTGAGAAATTAGGGAAGGAAAGGAGCATTAAATCCCAGTGCTCTGGGAAGGGGGAGCAAATACCATGTTAATGGATCAAGTTATGGTGAATAAAGAAGAAAGGAAGCTGTAAGCTCAAGAAGGCTTTTTTTCTTATAAGGAGGAGAACACTCTTCATCCTTTAGTTCACTTGTATCCAGAGTGAATGACTTTAGAGCTTCAGGAGTTTAAGCTTATTGGAGGAAAATGCCTTTTTTTTCCTTTTTTTTTTTTTTTCCCAATATTTTGCCGAGGAAAAGCTTTGCAAATGAGAGCTGGAGCCAAGGATATCTGCGGAGAGCACGTTGAACCTTTTCTGAGCATAGGAGCCAGTGGGCAGAACTAGTCTGGATCTGTCCAGGAGAGCAGCACCAGATCCACGTCCAGCAATGGGGATGTGGGAACAGCTCAGTGGGACTGGGAGCACTGGCATTCCCGTGGCTGGGAAACCAACCCTTGGCTTTGGGAGATGGAGATGCTGAGGCACTGCTGGGCTTTCAGGGATGTTTGAGATGTAGAGACATCCTCGGGAGACCTTTGCTGCCCGGCGTGGCGCCGGAGTTGGATGTTTGGGGGCTCGGGACTGTAAATAGAGCAATGGATGGAGCATCCGGCAGGTATAAAAGATGGCATGAAGGAGTGTGTGGACAGACGGAGCCCCGGTGAGCTGGGCAGGTGACACTGTGACAGGGGGGCCGGGCTCAGTCCCTTCTGCCACCGGAGCCGAGGCTGCACTCCTGGCCAGAGCTGCCCTGGAGCCGGGGATCGAGTGGAAGTGAGAGCCTCGGATTGTTTTGTCCAGGATTGTTTTGTCCAGGATTGCTCTGCCCAGGATTGCTTTGCCTAGGATTGCTTTGCCCAGGATTGCTCTGCCCAGGATTGCTTTGCCTAGGATTGCTTTGCCCAGGATTGCTCTGCCCAGGATTGCTTTGCCTAGGATTGCTTTGCCCAGGATTGCTCTGCCCCCGCTGACTTTGCCCCCGTGGTTGGTGACTGTGGTTGCCCCCGCTCCGTTTGAAGCTGCGGAGGGCAGGGATGGCGTGGCAGGACAGAGGGGCCGTTCCAGAGGCTGCCCTGAGAGGACCCCGCTGCCGTTACGGATTGCCCCCTGCCCACGGCCATGGCAGCAGCTCGGGCCGGGCCCGGCGGCGCTGCCTGGCACTGCTGCGGCGCACGGCCCTGGGCTGCAGAGGTGAACACATCTGGGGAGCCGGGCGGGGGCTGGCACCGCTGGCCAGGGGCACCTGGGCGGGCTGAGGGGCCGGGCTGGGGCTGGCAGAGCTCCCCTCCATCTCTTGCCAGGTCAGACCCCACCGGTGCCTCCCACTCCCGCATCCCTTTATTCCCCGGTGTGGAAGAACCGGCCCCGTTCAGGCGCCATCGGGTCTGTTGTCAGCACCACGTTCCTTCTCTTGGCTGTTGACCTTCCAAGAGCTGTTGGGGCAGATGCTCCTCAGCCCGCCCCGAGGCTTTGGGAGGTGTTCTGCTCCTTGGGGCTGCTGAGGGAAGGGCAGTGTGATGGGTGCAGTGGTTGTGGGGCAGTGACTGGAGGTGGGAGAGGGGTGAGGCTGAGGATGTGCCACCCCAGTGGCTCCGGGTGACTTTGGGTGGGCTTTGCTTCCTAATTAACACGAAATCAGCAGTTGGACTTTTGATCCTTGTGGGTCTCCTCCAACTCAGGACATTCAGTGCAGTGGGGTTGGAATCTCGTGGCCCCTCGTGTTTCACTCTGCCCCAGGGGTTTGATCCTGGGGGGTGTGTGTGTGTGTGGTGTCCCCACCTCGAGGCAACGCTGAAGCTCTTGCCGTTGTTCCAAGAAATATTCTGACAGTTTGGAGCCTGAGCACTAAATTGGTGGCTTTCAGCAGTTCTCTAATTATGTGAGACATTTTTTGTACTTAACAAATGGCTCTTATTCTTGCCAGCACTTCAGCCCGGTGTTCTAGGACTGTGGGTGTCAGGGAACAGAACATATTTCTGTGTCTGTGAATATGATCCCACACGTTGTCTTAAGTGGGAAAATGTTCACAGCCCTTATATGGTGAGGGATTTTTTTTTCCCCCTAAATCCTTCCCCTGCAGTAATAACGCAGTTTGATCTTCCTGGTGCTCTGCAGGCTGGGGATGGGTTAGGAATCAGAAATGTGGAGTGGCCTCTCTGGGTTTTCCTGTGGTGTGACCTGCTCTGCCTCGGAAACCATTCAGGGGCTGGCCCTAGAGGTGGCTGAAGGGTTTTAACACCTAATCAGTGTAGAGGTGCTGAACCAACAGTGCCTGGGGGCAGCCAGGCTGCTGCTTCTCCTGGGGTTGTGCATCTCCTCTTCCTCCCTGGGAGTTCCCACCCTCCTCCTCGTGCTCAGCCCCGTTGGCAGCGGCGTTGGAGCCAAGGACTGCGGAGGCAGCTGAGGTGTCTGTGTGTCACCACATCACAGGGGACATACTGAGCCACCAGAGAGTGCCCAAGGAGGGAACAGAGGGGCAGGAGTGAGGAGCAGCTGAGGGCACTCGGTGTGTTCAGGGGCAGAGGAGGAGACTGAGGGGAGAGCTCCCTGCAGGGACAGCTCCTGGGCAGGGGCAGAGGAGGGGCAGGGACTGAGCTCTGCCCTGTGGGACCAGGGCCAGGACCCAGGGGATGGGCTGGAGCTGTGTCAGGGCAGGGGCAGGGGGGATCTCAGGCCAAGGGTCTCCTTTGCCCAGAGGGTGGGTGGGCACTGCCCAGGCTCCCCAGGGCAGTGGGCACAGCCCCAAGGCTGCCAGAGCTGCAGGAGGGGTGGGATGCTCCTCTGGGACACAGGGAATGGGACTCCTGGGTTGGAGGGATGGGCCCTGGGGGTCCTTCCAGTAATTCTGACTCACTGGAGCAGCTCCTGGTGTCCTGAAGGGACGGTGGTCACAGGCTGGTTACAGGCTTGTGAAGCCAAGGGTGAAGAGCTCTCTGGCGTGGTGCAAGGCTGGGATTGCCTCCCACTGGATTTTGTTGAGGAACACTCATTTTTGCAGTAGATATTCCTGCCCCTTTTGGTTTTCAGTGGAAGGCTTTGGCCATGAGAGGAGGAGGAGGTGTGAGCCTTGTGGCTGCTGGGAAAGCAGGAGGCAGGAGGGGAGGGTGGACAGGCTGCCATGGTCACCCAGCACGTGGCACAGAGGTGGATTTAGGGAAGTGGGAAAGGCACCAGCTGAGGGCACAGGAGGGGCAGGAGCATGGGTGTGTTATCCATGTCCCACAGCTACAGAATGGTTGGGGGTGGAAGGCACCTCCAGCCTGGGCAAAGGAACTCCTCAAAGCCAGGATTTGTGGGGCTTTCCCAAGGCTTCCCGTGGCTTCCTCCTGCCAGGGAAAGGCAGTTTTGGAAAGGGATGTCATCCCCACTCTGCTGCTGAATGATTATTTCCATTTGTAACAGCAGCAGTATGGTAACTCGGACAAGCTAAAAATGGAGCTCCTGGACCTGCCAGTCAGAGGCCTTTAATCAGAGCTGCTATTTTGGGGGAGGCAGATTTGGCATAAATAGGTGTGATGCAAAGTGTCAGACTCTGTTTAGCCCTTGCCCCGAGACATCTTGGTTTTGGAACGATGACTTTGTGTCGCATCCATCCCCAAGGTCACTCTGGCTGGGCAGAGCCAAAGACAAATCAGTCACTTCATTTGTTTCCTGCTTTAGGTTTCCTTCACCACCACCCATTTTGTGTGAAATACAACACACCCCATGTTTTCCAGGATGGGGGATGTTTTTGGTGCAGTAACCTGGAGGTGTTTCATTGCTGGGATGTTCCAGCTCATGGGGCTCAGGGGGGTTCCCTGGGCTGTCGCTGGGTTTGGAGCTGGTCACTGGGCTCCACTGCCCTCCTTCTCCTTTAAGCTCCTCCTGAGGATCCTTTATTCCCTCCAACAGTGCTTGGGTTGGTTGGATTTCCCCCTTTCCAAGGTGGGATGTTGTGTGTCAGCAGACAGCCCCTTCTGTTGGCCCCTTTGGTGTCCCCCCAGCCCCTCCACCTGCTCAGGCACTGCCAGGAAGGAGACCAGGACTGGGATGAGGGGACTGGTGTTCCAGGGAGGTTTGGAGTGCCCATCCCTGGAGGTGCCCAAGGGCTCAGTGCTCTGGGTGCCAAGGTGGGGATGGGGCACAGGTTGGACTCGATGATCCTGGAGGGTTTTTCCAGCCTCAGTGGTTCTGGGGTTGTGCTCCTCAGGACTCTCTTCTCCTCTGGGAAATCATCTGTGGAGTTGGTGAAAGCAACAGGTTCCCTGGTCACTCAGGGAGGAACAGGGGTGGGATTGGGCTTGGTCCCACTTTGGGATGAGGGCTTGGAGCCTGGTGCTCTCAGGAGCTGGTTTGGGATCCCAGAAACATTTGGAGCTCTTGGTGTTGCCCTGGAGATGGTGATGGGCAGCTCCCAAGCTGTCTTTTCCAATCCAGATATCTGCCCTGTTTCCCACAGCTCATCCCTTTTAGAATCTGACCTACTTCAGGACTCTTCCCAGAGAAGTCCAGCCCTTTGCCCTTCCTTTCATCCTGTTCTGAGCATTTTCCATACCCAGGATGTCCTTCCCTTTCATTTGAACGAGGGGATGGGGGTTTGTAGCTTCAGAAAAGCTCTGAGAAACCTTAAAGCAGAGAAACGGCCCTTTCTACAATACTTGGCTTTTTTTTTTTAGTCCATTAGTCACTGACTTTGCAGCGTGGGGGGAACAGCATGAAAAACATACCTGGTTTTACCAGAAATAGGAGATTAACAAGTTTTTTTCCTTCTTAATAGATGCACACCTAAAATTCACTGCCTTGTAAGAGGAATGCTCACAGTTGACAAGAGAAAAAAGAATGATCATTATGTTTCTAATGGACTCAGAAGTCTGAATATTAAATCTCCCTCAGAAAATACCTCAAAGGGTCTCTCCAGCCTCCTCCTCCAGAACTTGGCTGATTTTCTTTTCCTTGGGGTTAAGAAAAAATGCTTTAGGATTAAGCATAAAACACCTTGACCTTAAACACACATCATGTGTAAATAAAAATAGATAAAAATACAGATTTATGTGAATATATACATAAGAATTGGAATTCCCACTGGTTCCATCCTCACAAGAGGAAATGACCTGGAAACCTTCAGCAATTAAAATACAAACCATTAAGGAATTTGCCTGTTCCAAACCTGCAGCATGTGCAGCTCCAGGGCTTTGCTTTTACCTCCTGTGGCTTCTTGGGTCGCTCTGAAGGATGGGAATTGGAATATTTTGTGCTGGAACAGGATGAACTGGAAGTGGGGTGAGCAGGGGGGGTGACAGGGGGTGTGTGTGTGTGTTTGGGAAGGGTCAGGACACTCAGCTGAGCCTCAGGAAAAGCTCCAGAGGTGGATCTTGGCTCTTGGGGAAGCTGCTCAAGGATGGGGGGGGGGGGGTTATTTTTCAAGTTCACCCAGAATTTTTGAAGCAACCACATAAAAAGTAGATCTTTTGAGGCACAACAAGGAATTTCCCAGATCCTGCTCTGTCCTTCTTGAGACTTGTGGAAAAACTGCTACATCTGTCGGGTTTTAGGTGCAGAACTGAGTTTTTCCAGTTTATAATTTCTTCCCTGAGACTTTCATAGGATGGTTTGGGCTGGAAAGGACCTTAAAGCCTTAAAGCTGTGAACACCCAGGCACTGCCTCTTGTTTTCAGCTGAGAACTGTGATTTCCTTATGGTTATTTGTTTCCTAATAAATCTCGTGCAGCTCCTCCTTTTGCTCTGGTGTCTTGGGCTCAGACTAATTGAAATCATCTCTGGGTTTCTGACCAGATGCATGAGATTTGGCTCTGAGGGATCACACAGCTTGTTCTTTCTCCCTAGGGATACCCAGAAGGTCAAATCCCACTCCTAGAATTATATAATATAACAACTCCACTCCTGATCCTCAGAATTTAACTGGAGCCAAAGAGCTCCATAGGTGGAAATGAGGGGGCACTGCTTGGATCCCAGAGTGGGGTGGGAAGTGCTGAACCTCAGGGAAAGCTGGGAGCTCATGGATGGACTGCTCTGGGGAGAAAGTCATCAACAGCTTCCAACTTTTCAGCTGGAGCAGCTGAATGGAGTTAAAATAATTTTAAATTGAAGTAGAAATAAAGCACAGAGTGGTGACTCCTACCACCATTTAACTGCAGATACAGCATGAATAATTATTACTAATTAGGGAGTGAAAGAAGCTAATTAGCCAGCTACATTATGGCATTGTTCTGGAGATGAGGGGTTTGCCATTAAAATTGCTTTGAAAGCAAAGCTAGTCCACAGCTAAACATAATTTAGGGTCATTCTCCCACATTTCGTCTCTGTATTTTTCTACTGTTTTTGCTTTTCTTTCCATTTGTGATGGGCCAAACTGTGGCTGGCAGTTTGTGCAGAGGGAGGCTCGTGCTGTGCCAGGGCCCAGCTCTCCATGGGTGCACCTTTCCCAAAGCTCTGTGCTCCTGGCACTGCTGCTTCCCCAGGAAATCCAGAGCTCTTCTCAGGCCCCTTCCCTCCTTGTGGAGGTTGTCCTGGTGTGCTTGCTGTGCAGATCCAGCCTTGCTTATTCAGGATATCACAGGTTGGAAAAGTCCTCTGAGATCCCCAAGTCCAGGAGCCCCCAGCACTGCCCCATGTCCCCAAGTGCCACATCCACAGGGTTTGGGAATCCCTGCCCTGCTCCTGGGGCCACCCCAGGGCTGCGCCCAGCCAGGTGCCCTTGGCCACTGGGCACGTTCCTTTGGGTTGTTACCCTTGGCAGGCAGTGCCAGTCCCTGGTTTTCCTGGCCAGGCAGCACCCAGGAGTCACTGGGTTGGGTTAACACCCCAAACATTCCTCCTTGGAAGTGTCTGTGCCATGTTCTCCTAGGGAAGGAAGGGGAGCTGTGCTGCCTCCTCAGCTTCTCCTCCACACCCAGGGCAGGGAAATCATTTGGAAACATCCAGCCTGAAACAAAACCAGGCAAAGGAAAGAAATCCAAGGCTTCTGCAATCCCTGTAATGATTTTGTCATTGACTTCCTGGAGCGAAATTTTTGATTTTATGGATATTTGTGATTTATTTGTCAACGAGCTGAGAAAAAGGCAGATTTATTTGTGACAGTTCTGGGAGTCCTGGAACGGCGTTTATTTGGTGGAGTGCAGTGGATATAAAGGAACTTCAGCCACGGTTTGTACTGCACAGAATTAATGGAATTATGGATGGGAGTAGATGAGCTTTGAGGCTCGTGATGAGCTGTGGGTTGGAACTAGATGGGCTTTCAGAGGAACATCAAATGTGCTGAGTTGGAAGGGGCCCACCAGGATCTGGTCTGTGCAGAACCCCAGGAAGTCCAAGCAGGAATGCAAGTGTACCAAAAACAGGGGGAAAACACCCCAAAAAGCTCTGGAATCCATTCCAAACCACCCCATGATTCTGTGGTTCTGCACAAAGGTCTTGCAAAGCATGACAGTTGAAAGACCTTAATTTTAAACACTTGCATTGATAGAATTTAGTAATAATTCCACAGTTTTAGTGTATGTGATCTGTAGGAGCTGAAAGTAAAAGCATCCTTTGGCCTAGAAATCCTTGGGGTGGGTGTCCATGGGCTCAGGAATCAGCCCTGCCAGCCCTGGTTGGAGCAGCACAACAGCACTGTGGCCACTTGGTGCCCAGTGTGAGGTGGCAAATGTTTGTCTGCATGAGAGGACCTGTCTCCTCCTCTTGATTTCCCTTTTAATCCTGATTAGGAGGCAGATTGTTCCCTGGTTCCTGGAGCCAGGTCCCCCTTGGGCTGAGGGGATGGCTCAGACCCAGCCAGAGGCTCCTGCTGCTCGAATTTGCAGCTTCATTTCACTTGGGACAGTGCCTGGACCAGCCCTGGGGGCTCCTGGAGCAGCAGACACTGATGGAGGAGGGAAGAAGTGATTAAACCAAGGTGGCATCTCCAGGCCAGGCAAGCCAACACTGGGGTGAGATTGTTCACCTTCAGCCTTTGCCAGTCTGTGATGGATTGGTTTGGGGGTTTCAGAAGACTTCCCATGCTGGGAACAGCAGGCAGAATGGAAAGCTCAGGAATTCCTGAGCCTTGGAAGGTCACCACTCCCTTTGCTGCAGGGCTGTGGATCCTGCACAAATGGTGCATTTTTTACAGTAGTGGGGTTTTTTTTGGGGGGGGGGTTGTTTTGTGCTTTTTGTTTCTTCAGCTTAATTGAGGCACTAAAGCACGAGCTCCAGGAGGGTTGGGATGAACCTCCCAGGGACAGGGTGGGATTGTTGGGGGGTCTGTGCAGGGCTGAGGGTTGGACTGGATGGTCCTTGGGGGTCCCTCCCAGCTCAGCCCATTTTGAGCCTCTGGTACATTGTCCCTCCTCCCCACCCCTGCTCCCCCCCCCCATCCATCCCCCGACCTTTCCTCCCCAGCTGGGAAGTGCTGGGAGCTGTGAGGAACCTGCCAGTCCTGGGAAACCCTTGAAGCTTTGCCAATAAATTTTAATAGCTGGGAGTTAAAGCTTTTCAGTGTTTTAAATGTTGTTTTCACTTCTTGATTAGCAATTCAGCCCTGCTCTTCATCCTGGGACGTGCTGGTTTGCATCACCCCTCCTCGGCTGGCACTTCAGTCTGCCTGAGGGGCTGGAGCAGCACTGAGACACACATTCCAAAGCTCATCCTAAGCCCTCACCTAAGTCAGAGCTTATTGCAAATCCGGGAGTGCAAGCACTGAATATTTTAGCAATCAGAGCCCCTGTGCCTTCAGCAGCTGGGTTTGGGGCTTGGGGGTTGGGACAGGAGGTTTATTGTAATGTTCAGTGGCATCAGAAGGCACTTCCCTATGAGAAGGTTTGGGATTCTTGCCACCAGCTGGAGCCTTCCCAGTGTGGTCAGGATGATCTTTGCTGGGAGTTGGGTGTGTGTTCCTTTGTGCTTGGTACTGGAGGGAGAATTGTGTTAGTCCTGTGGAGTGGGTGTGTTTAGGGGGGGATCAAACCTGAGCCTGGTTACTTGACATATTCTGACACCTTCCACCCTGAAGTGGTGGCTGCACCTTCTGCCTCGAGCCTGGAGAAGAGGAGGCTTGGGGGGGGGCCTTCTCCCCATCCCTGGGGGGATTCCCAAGCCCTGTGGATGTGGCACTGGGGACATGGGGCAGGGGTGGCCTTGGCAGGGCTGGGGGGGAGGTTGGATTTTATAATCTCAGAGGGCTTTTCCAGCCTGGACCCTTCCATGACTCCCTACTGCAGCTCATCGAGGCAGAGAGAGGGGAGAGGGGGGACCCAAAGTGATCAGCATGGTATTGAGGCCCCCTGGAAATGCCATTTTGTGGGCTGACACAGTTCCCCAGGGGATCCAAGGTTCCTGTGCCACTCTCCATGATGGACTTGTGATGAACTCAAACTCTTGTGCCTGCAAGAATTTAAACAACCCCAGAACTCATCCTCAGGCACCGAACTGTCCCCAAAAGCCTTTGTTCGTTGTGATGATTCCCAAGTTTCACAGGTTTTAAAAATACCCTTCCCAGTTTTGGTAGGAGGAAGTTTTCTTGTAGGACAAGTGAAATCACCATAAAAGGCTCGTTATCGAGTCTTACGGGTTCAGTGCTTTTAATTTAACTTGTTACATCACAGGAGTGTGAATTAATTAAACTTCCTATTCATATCTGTGGGATCTATTTTAGCTGATGGATCTCTGAGAAAAAGGTTGGAGATGCGTCAGCATCTCCTCTGCCTCCCTGAAAGGGAAATAAAGGCACTTGAAAAGAGCTGTGCAGAGGGAAAGGCATCACTGCCCGTGTCCTTCATCCTCCTGGCCAAAGAGCTCCTGAAAGGACAACTCTTCATCAGGGGACACGCTGTGATCAGCAGCCTGGGGGGACATGGAAGCTCCTTTGAATGCTCTTATTCCCTCTGCAGCTCAGAGGCTGTGCCTTTTCCTGGGCAGAGCCCCAGTCAGTGGGGGACCCACGGCCCTGGTCAGCACTTCTGAGCAGCTTTGATCCCACTGCTCTGGGCTCTGCCCTCTGAAGGCAGCTCTGGCCAGCAGCTCACGCTTGGGGCTCCAGCTCCTGCAGCTGCAGCAGGAAGGAATGAGCTCCTGCAGGAACTGAGCTGTGGGAAATGCATCCTTGGGTCTCCTGCTGCTGCAGGACATCGTTTGTGTTGGGGCTGCTGCTCCCAGGCCTGGTGTCATTAACCCCCTGCCCAGCCAGGGCAGGACAGGAGCTGTGTCCCTGGAATGCAGGGGATGCAGGGCTGCTGCTGCTGCCTCTGCTCTTCATTGCAGATCCTGGTTTAATTCCAAATGTTGGAATATTGCTGCCTGCTACCCCAGATTCCCTCTGGATTTTAACTTCACTTCAGATTTCATTTTGGTTGGAAGGGACCTGAAAGCCCATCCCATCCCAGCCCTGCCCTGGGCAGGGACACCTCCCACTGTCCCAGGGATCCCACCCTGCCCTTGGACACTCCCAGGGATCCAGGGGCAGCCACAGCTTCTCTGGGAATTCCAGCCCAGCCCCTCCCCACCCTCCCAGCCAGGAATCCCTTCCCAAGATCCCATCTCTCCTGCCCTCTGGCACTGGGAAGCCATTCCCTGGGTCCTGTCCCTCCAGCCCTTGTCCCCAGTCCCTCTCCAGCTCTCCTGGAGCCCCTTCAGGCTCTGGAATTTTCTTTGAGCACCTTTCCTGTGCTACAAGATCTCCCTGGCTCTGCATCCACCTGGTCCCTCACATCCCCTGCTCTGCACTGAGCAGTTCCCCAGAGCCCACAGTCCCTTCCCACTGCTTCCCATCCTGGAATCCCTTACCCTGCCAGCTCCAGGTGGCTCCTGCGATCCTCCCTGGTTGGCCCTGCAGGGCTGCCCCTGCTTTGCTGTTCCCTCTGCCCCACCAAGGACTGTCACTTGCTCTCTTTTTTGCAGTTTTAATTCACTTGCACAGGAATGGTTTCATGCCTGAAGTCTTTGGGGCAGAGGCAAAGTGAGCAAAGGCCCTGCATTCAGCTGGGCTCAGGCTGGGCTGGTCCCCACTCGCAATCAGGCTCCTCTTTGGAACGTCCCTCTCGTGGTTGTCAGTGTAGAACACGGGTTTTGAGCACCCTGAGCTCTGTGCAGCAGTAAATCCAGAGCCTGCTGAAAGCTGCTGCTCTTCCAGTGGTTGTGTTATCCCCCATCCCACTAATCCCAGCAGCAGGAATGTGTCAGGCCAGTCTGAGGCTGCACTTTGGGATCCACACGTGTGCTGGCAGTAATTTGATTAAGCTGCTGTAATTCCCTGGAAATAATGTTGTGTTTTGCTGATTCCATTGCTCTGGGCAGGATCAGTGTCAGGCTGGCAGGGCTCTAACTATTCCATTATCCCCTTTTCTCCATAAATTTGGGGCAGCAGCTGCCTGGCCCCTCCTAATTCCCTTTGCCAGGGATGTGCAGGTTGTCACAAAAGGGTGATTGTGGTTCCACCTGTGGCCTTTCAAGGCAAAGGCTCCACAGAGATCCAGAGAAAACCTCCAAGGGCTCGTTTTTGGGAAGGAAGGCACAACAGGAATTAGTGGGAGAAGATTGGCCTGGTGGTTCTTGCTGTAATAAACCCCCCAGAAATCCCCATCAATTCTCATCAATCCAATGCCAGAACCATCTATGGAGCCATCAATAGATTCACTGCTCCAATTTTACTTCTGCATTTCTCCCTAAAATACTGGCAGTGAGCAGCCAGTTGGCCTGAGCTCCTCTGAATCCTGGTTGGAAAGCCAGACAATTCCTGCAGAATGTGGAGGACTGCACAGCCAGGATGGGTTTGTGTGCTGGGAGCCACCCCAGGCTCCCCTGTGTGCTGCCCTGCTGCACACCCTGGGGTCTCACCTTCCCTGGGATGATTTGGCACCCCACAAACCCCCTGCAGGGTTCACACAGGAGGAGCAAACAGGGGACAGTGTTTCGTGGTAGCAGCTCAAAAAAGTGACACTGTTGACAAGCTGAGGCAGGCAGTGGCATCCTGTCTGCTCATTTACAGGAGAAAGGATTCCTCAAAACTCAGCAGTAAACTGAGCTGCCCTTGGAGGCTGGAATTTTTGGTTGGTTATTCAGTTGGCAGGGAAATATTACTGAAAAATACCATTTTTCTGCATATGAAGGGCTATGAAATAAAGTAGTTTGGGGGCTGGTTGCCTCCCCTGGCCTTGCACTGTGGCAAATCCAGATGTCCTCAGCTGCTGGGGGCTCTTCCTTATCTACTGGGCCACTGCCAGATCTGCAAAGTAAGGAAATCTATTTTGGGGAAGGAAGAGAAATCCCCAGTGCTCTTGTGAGAGTGGGAAAACATCTCCCAGGGAATGTGGCCTGTGCTGAGGTTCTCCTGGAACTCCAGGGCAGGGTGTTCTGCCTTTCTTTGGGAGTCTGGTGAAAATCAGAAGGAAAATGATGTGAAGCTGATGCTGTGGGTTGAACCACTAATTTAATTTCAGGCTCCTCTCCTGAGGCAGCTGCTCTTGTTCAGAAAAGCCTTTCAGGCAGCTGGGGAGCTGTAATTTGGGAATGAGTCTGGAATAGAGGCTGGAACAGGGGCTTGGAAGATGCAGATGGAAGGAGATCCTTCTGCAGAGTGTTTTAGGGAATCGTGGCATTATGGAATGGGATGGGTTGGGAGAGACCTCAAAGCCCCTCCAGTGCCACCCCTGCCCTGGGCAGGGACACCTCCCACTGTCCCAGGGATCCCACCCTGCCCTTGGACACTCCCAGGGATCCAGGGGCAGCCACAGCTCCTCTGGGAATTCCAGCCCAGCCCCTCCCCACCCTCCCAGCCAGGAATCCCTTCCCAAGATCCCATCTCTCCTGCCCTCTGGCACTGGGAAGCCATTCCCTGGGTCCTGTCCCTCCATCCCTTGTCCCCAGTCCCTCTCCAGCTCTCCTGGAGCCCCTTGAGGCTCTGCAAGGGGCTCCACGGTCTCCCTGGTGAACACTCCCAGCTCCCCCAGTCTGTCCCAGAGCCCAGGGGCTCCAGCCCTGGGATCCATCCCTGGCCTCCTGTGGACTCTCTCCTCATCCTGAGGCAGCTCCGCAGGTCAGGTCTCACCTGGGAGTGTTGCAGCTCCCGGATCCCTCAGCAGCCTTTGGGGCAGAAGGAGCCACTCGAGGGGCAGGAACCAGGGTGGGGACAGGGCAGAATTCCCTGTGGATTCAGGGCTGTCCCCTCGGGCTGGTGGCTTTGGAGGAGCAGGGATGGGGAGCTCGTTGCACTCAGTGTTGAGGGGCTGCTCTCGTGCCAGACCCTGAGGTGCTCTGGGGTGGAGGAGCAGCCCCACGACACTTTGCTCATTAAGGCCTGGCAGGAATGGAATGTCAGGGGAGCTCCAGGGAAAGGGGAATGTGCTCCTCTTCCCTTTGCACTTCGTAATTGTGCAGCTGAGAACCAGGGCAGGGAGGAGGGAAGCAGCGGGTAGGGGCCATCAGTTTGGGGATGAGAGCTGATTGCTGCCATTTCTGTGGGAGAAGGGACAGGGGAGATTCCCAAAATGAGAGAAAAGAAGGAATCATTTATTCCTTCCCCTGCCCCAAGAGGAGCCAACCCAGCAGCCCCGGGGCAGGGGCTGAGCCCTTCCTTCCCCAATCCCCAGAGAAGATGAATTAGAATCACAGCATCACTGGGTTGGAAGAGACCTCCAAGATCATCGAGTCCAACCCTTACCCTAAAACCTCAGCTAGACTAGACCGTGTCACCAAGTCACCAAGATGAATTAGATAACCAAAGATAGATATTGCAGTTAAATACAATGCACGTGGGGATTTTGCCTGGCTTGTTTTAGTTTGTTATCCAGCTGAAATAAGCATTAATCCAGCTGCTGTTGGAAACTAAAATGGGAGTGGGATCCTGAAGGAGCAGCCACGTGTGGGACCCTCGGATGCTGGGTTTGTGCTGGGCACTGAGGTGTGAGGAGGTGAGGGAACAAACCCCTCCTGGATGTGCCCTGGCAGAAGGTCCAGCTGGAAAGTGTTGCAGCAGACAAACCTGAGGGCATCCTCCATTTAAACCATCAGATCCCCAGCTCCCATCAAATCCCCAGCTTCCCAGTGCTTCTGGAAATTCAGTTTATTTGCTGTTAATGATTCTTGGGTACTGGGGAGTTCTTTGGGTCCTTTTAATGGAGCCAGGCTGTGATTTGTTGGTCAGGGATTGGGAAGTGATGAGTCTGTGATTTAAGAGTGGTGGATCTGTGATTTAACAGTGGTGTGTCTGTAATTTCAAAGGAAGGACCCAGCCAAGATGCTCCAGGCCAGGGTTGTGTCTCACTCAGGGACTCACCCCTGGGTTCAATCCCATCATTTCCCTCCTGGGCTCCCAGGGCTGGAGGAGGAGGAGGAGGATGGGGGACCTTCATACCTGTGACCTCTGCCTTGTGAGAGCTTCTCAGAATCAGGGGGTCACAGGACCACCGAGCTTGGAAAAGCCCTCTGAGCCCATCAGTCCAACCATCCCCAGCCCTGCCAAGGCCACCCCTGCCCCATGTCCCCAGTGCCACATCCACAGGGCTTGGGAATCCCTCCAGGGATGGGGATGCTCCCTGCCCAGGGATGGACAACCCTTTTTGGGAAGGAATTTTCCCTGATGTCCAACCTGACCCCCCCAGCACAACCTGAGGCTGTTCCCTCTCCTCCTGTTCCCTGGGGGAATTCTGCAGGAATTTGGCAGCACAGGAGAACTCCCAGTGGGCAAAGCTGCGTTTGACAGTGTGATGTGGGAAGGAATATCACCCCTGGGGAGCAGAGCCTGGGAGGTGAGCCCAGGAAGGGGGTGACTTGGAGCTGCCCTGGGTCACTGGCAGTCCAGAGCTCCTGGCAGGATCCAGGCAGTGTGTTCTCTGCAGGGCTGGAGTGGGAAGCTGGGATGAGCTCCTGGGAGGAGATCCTGGTTCTTGGAGTGCCTGGGGACAGCCAGGCCTGAGCTGGGGACCCATCCCACCCTCCAGCTCCATTTCATGCCCCATCCTCCCCTTCCACAACCAGGAACATCCCGGCCCCACCCAGTGTTCCACTGGTGCTGGCACTGGGAAATGACATTGGGAGAGAGTAAAGGAATTCTTCTCTTGGCTCTGGCCCAGAAATTCTAGTTGGTGCCTTGTGATCTACACAGGGAGAATGTCATGGAGCTGGAGGGAAATCCCTGGTGACAGGCACACATGAACATCCCCAGCTTTGGCCTGTTTCCAGTGGCACAGGGCTCCAAACCAGCCTGGCACTGCTGCCTGTAAGGGAAGCAAAATGGACCATTAATATTTCACAAGGAGCTCCTTCCTCCTCCCACTGACTCTTGGAACTGGAAAGGAATAGAAGAAACCTGTTTGCAGTTTGTCAGGTTTGTGGTGTGGTGCTGGGCTGGAAGGAGCCAGGGATGAGCACCCAGGGAAGGAACTGCCTTTGTTCCATGTGGGAGCCTCAGGATGGAGCTGAGGAGCAGCTGTGGTGCTGCAGGCACGTGGAGCCCCGGGCTGGGACTGATGCTCAGCCTGGGGTTTGCATCAGGGAGTAAAGATGGGCTGTGGAATAGGCAGGAATTCCCCCTGGGAATTGGGAATCTCAGCGGGTGTGCTGGGAATAGGGGCTGGATGTGGGGGGGGGGTTGGACAGCCAGGGACAGGGGGGCATTTGGGGGGTCCTGTGTGGGGCAGGAGTGGCACTCAGGGGTCCCTGGGGGGCTCTCACTCCATCCCAAGGGACAGCCCAGGGTCCCACCCCAGCCTGGAGCAGAGGCAGAAGGACCTGCCCTGGAGCTGAGGGTGCCCCCTCTGTGAGATCCAAGCCCCTGGTGCCTTTGGCCAGGAGATCCTGGGAATGATTCACGGCCTGACCGGGACATTCCACCTGGAACTGGCCTCGTGTTTCTCCCATTCAAACCAGTTCATTGTTAAAACAGTTAATATTCAAAGAGTTAATTTATCTTCCCACCGTGTTCCTGCATTCCTGTGTGTAAATAAGATCCCCAGTGGAATCAGACAAGTTCAAAACACAGTCACATTTGGGACAATTTTTGAGGAATATAAATCTCCTTTTTGATGTGAGAGTTGTTATCTTCAGGTGTCACCAGGGGCTAAAAAGCACCCAATAAACCCAAAGGTTTCACAGCTAAAAGGCTCTTTAAAAAGGGCTCCTAGAATTCCTACTGTGTCATTCAGGGGAAAAAAATTCCAGGATTTAAAAATAGCATTTTTTTATGTGAAAATGAATATAAAGTTATCAATGTCTTTTAATTCTTAAGGGACTTATTCAGTTACACAGATATTTTTTGCTCTTTCCAGTGTTTCTCTGGTTACAATGTGAATTTCTTGAAATATTTATATCCTAAAAAAGCAAATATAATTACATAATATAGGAGTATATAAATATAAGCAGACATTTATAAATACCTCATATGCAAGCATTTAAATACAAATACATAAATTCATAAATACAAATCTGGGCATAAATATATAAATATGCAATCCATGCAAAAATAGATAAATTGAAATATGTCCACATGCAAACATATATTAATATCTCAAATACTGAGCCATTTGCATATGCAAACATATGAAATATAGAAAAAATAAACAGAGATATTTAAATTTGTAAGGGAGCAACAGTTCTTCACCTTCTAGTGGAAGGTGTTCCTGCCCATGGAAGGGGTGGAGTGGGATGAGCTTTAAGGTCCATCCCAACCCAAACCAGTCTGGGATTCTGGGGTCAGTTCTCCTGTATTTGAATTTAGAGAGTAAGGAGAGGGGAGGGAGCCCCTGCTGAGGAAATGGGAGGTGGTGGAAGGGCCAGACTGCAGCACTGGGACTTACTGGTGCTGTTGGAGGGAAGAGTTTAAAGGGAAAGAAAGGAAATGTGGAATCATCATGGGATCATGGAATGGTTGGGGTTGGGAGGGACCTCAAAGCTCATCCCATCCCACCCCTGCCCTGGGCAGGGACACCTCCCACTGTCCCAGGGATCCCAACCTGCCCTTGGACACTCCCAGGGATCCAGGGGCAGCCACAGCTTCTCTGGGAATTCCAGCCCAGCCCCTCCCCACCCTCCCAGCCAGGAATCCCTTCCCAAGATCCCATCTCTCCTGCCCTCTGGCACTGGGAAGCCATTCCCTGGGTCCTGGCACTAAGGCAAATTTAAATATATATCCTTTGGCATTTTATTGGAATGCAGGTCAGTGTGGGGGCGAATCCTTTCACTCTCTGGGAGGGGATCTGTGGGTGCTGGAGGATTGGTGAGGAGCTGTCCCTGAGGGTCCCCATGGCCCCACATCCCCCAGCTCCATGGGTCCCACTCTGGCACCTCTGGCTGCTGGGAATGCCCTCTGTGGGCAGAGCAATGGGGCCTTTCAGCTGCAGGGATCTGGGATAAACCAGGTGCCACCTGCACACACGAGCCAGGAGGTGAGTGTGCCCTGGGTGAGTGTGTGCTGTGATCCAGCAGCAGGAGCTGAGCCCAGCCCTGAGCTCTCCTGGGGGAGGTTAAAGCTCTTCCAGATGTTAATGGGAGCTGTGCCAGGGCAGGGGCAGGGGGGATCTCAGCCCAAGGGTCTCCTTTGCCCAGAGGGAGGGTGGGCACTGCCCAGGCTCCCCAGGGCAGTGGGCACAGCCCCAAGGCTGCCAGAGCTGCAGGAGGGGTGGGATGACCCTTTCAGGGACCTTTGGGGTGTCTGTGCAGGGCCAGGAGTTGGCTCAATGCTCCTGACGAGGCTCTTCCAGCTCAGCCCATGCTGGGAGCGTGAAGGGGAAGGTTCAGGGATCAAACCCCAGGGTGTTCCCTTTGGCAGGTTCTGCTCAGGGTGTCCCTGGCCTTGGCCCACCAGGGTGCCCCAGCTCTGTGGGCAGTGCCAGGGGGTTGTGTGTCCTTTCCCAACCTGATTGAAGGCGTTCAGGTGTGTTTTGCTTTGTCACAACCCCAGTGTGTGAAAAGTTGGCTCTTTTGTCACTGTGCCACAGGTGACAAGGGCCAGGAGACAAGGATTTCAATCCCAAACACGTGAACCCAACAGGTCAGGCTGGCTGTGTGACTGGGGGGCTCTTCCCGCTGGTAAAAATGCAAGTGTGGACAGATTCTTGCAGTCATTTCATAGCAGAAGCTTCCCCAGGTGCTGTGGCCTCCCAGTGAACTCTGTTCTCCTGCTCTGTGATGCCCCACATGGTCATTCCAGCTGGGAGGGAACCCCCCAGACCTTCAGGGGGCTTTGGAAGGTGGGAGGGAGTTTCCCCTCCGTGCTCCCACCAGCTGTGTGAGCTGGTGTGTGGTCAGATCCTGGGGCATCTCCCCCAGCTCAGCCCCAGAGAGCCCCAGACACGAGGCTGCTCGTGGGGGACACTCAGGGTGGGAGGGCACTGGGGACATGGGCACAGGGAAATCGGTCCTGGGGGCAAAACCCACTGGGCAAACCTGCAAGGACAAACCTGCCCGTGGTTTGCCTCCAGCAGAGACCCCCCCTGGGATTACCGACCATGGGAATGGCTCCTGGAATGTGTTTCTTCTACGTTGCTCTTGTGTTTTGAGGGCAGGAGGAGCATCAGGACAGTGGAGTTGGAGCTGGGTTGGACTCCTTGGGGTGGCACTGGGTTGTCCCTCCCTCGGTGGATGGCTCTGGAATAAAAGCACAAACAGATTCCAGAGCTTTTCACTGGGAAGCCACAGCAAATACCTTCCTCAGCCTGGTTTAGACTTGGTTTTTTTTTCCTGGCCACTACCAGTGATATTTAGGGCTCAGGTGGGGGATTTCCTGCCCCCCAGTCATGGTCACTTTGTCAGTCCTGTTGTGCCTCGTTCCCCTCCATTTCAGAGTGCATGAGAAAGGCAGATTTTAGTAAATATATTTTTCTTGGGCTTTTCCTCTCTGCTTTCCCAAGCTCAGCTCCAAGTTTTGGCTCCATACACGAGGCCTCATTAGCCCTGGGAGGGAAACAAGGGAGACTTGGAGCAGTGATTCCATGATGGATCTCCTGTGCCAGGGGGAACATCTGCCCAAGGGGGGGAAATGCCTGTGCTGTGGAGATGGGAGCTGAGGACATGGAACTGCCAAGGTGGAACAGTGATTCCAGGGGAAACCACATCCAGCTCTGCACTGCCAGCCAGGCACAGGTTGGAGGCACTCCCTGGAGAGCTCCTGCCTTGGGAACAGCACTGGGACAAAGAGCCAAAGGAACTGGTCACACCAGAGGGTTGGTTTAAATAATTAAAAAAGAGAGCAGAACAAATGGGGACAGGACTGTCTGGATTTCCCCTTTCCTTCAGTGAGATGTGATTTTCTACAGTTGCACTCTGCAGGTTTTAAACACAGAATAAGCCCCTGTGAGTATCCCGAGGGGAAGAGAGAGACAAGGAGCTGATACACCCATGTCCAATATTCTGTGGAACAGCTGCAAGAGAGACCCTGCAATGCTCTGGGATTCTTTGGGAATCACTGGGTTCATCCTGGGATTTCTGAATTGAGCAGGAAAGGTAAAATGAGGGATTGCAAACTGTCCCTGAGGCAGAACTCCTGCAGAACTCCCTTGTGTCTCTTCCCTGCTGATCCAGCCCATGCAGTGCTGGGCACAGTTCCTGCTCTGGGGGTGTCCAAGGCTCTTTAAGTGTGGATATGCACTTTTCCCAGTTTTTAGCAGCTGGGCAGCTCCTGAATGGACACCAAGGGATGTATTTTCCACCTGGCACTCTGCAGGTTTTTAGAAAACCCACACTGGCTTCTCCAAAAAGACATTTTTATGGCAAGTTGGGTAATTAGGAATTTAATCACCCTTTCTCCAGTGCAAGGGATGTTTTGTGCACAGAAAAAGAAGCAAAGTTTCGAGGGTTGGTCCTGGGGAACAATTTGGAAGGTTGGTGGAGAGTCTGGAATGGTTTGGTTGCCTTAAAAAGAAGAGGGAAACCCAGTGGAGGTGTTTTTTGCCAGGGGTCCTGCAGAGAAGGAGCCAAGGCATGACCTGCAGAATGCCCTTGTTGTCCCCCCTGCACACACATCTGCCCAACATTTCACTGGGAAAAGCCTCCCCAATTAGAACTGAATTATTTCACTGGCTGGAACTGTCACTGATAAAAAGGTTCTCTTTTTTTTTAAATTAAAATCACTCAGAGTTTTGAGGTGAAAGGGAGTGAATCCAGCTCTCGTTTCCAGAGAGGGAAAATCCAGGTAATCCTTGATTCCAGGACAATGGACTCGTATGTTTGCTGGGAATTGGGAGCCCCTTGGTGGCTCAGGGCAATATTGATGAGCTGGGGTAGAGATGAGGTGGGTTAACTCCTCATTTTAGTCCTTCAGAGTAACTCTGGGACTTTCAGAGGTGTTGAAATAATGAAAAATGGGTTTATTCTTTGTGAATATTCACCCTGGCAGTTGCTGGAGTGCATTAATAAATGAGAGCCTTTGGTTCCAGAGGGCAAGAGGGAGAAAAACTCTGCCTTTGAAGGCAATTTTGATGCATCTCAGACCATGCTCAGACATATTTATAGCTTAGAAATAGCTGGAAATCAGGCTTTTATATTTAAATACAGCTGCTGCTTGCAGGAGGAGGCCCTCAATCATTTATCCCACCTTTAACAGGCAAATTAATTGAACTCTTTCCTTGTTTCATGTTTCACCCCTTCTTGAAAACTTAAGGAAAAGTAGAATTCCAAAGAGAGCTGCTCTGCTGTCACAGGAACTGCTGGTTACTTGTCTGAGGCTGAATTTCTAATGCTACATCTGTTCCTCTCTGCTTTACAGACAGAAGAGCATCAATATCCATAATTAAGCTGAATAATTTCCAGGATATCCACACACTTTGAGTTGTTTATAAATTGGCTGCATGAAGCAATTGATTTTTCTTTTTCCTAAGGCTTCTGGATAATTTGTTTTGCTCTTAATTCATGTGTTTGTTGTTTGGTTTTTTTTTTTTAATATCAAGTTTTAATACTTAGCAGAACAAAGTGAAAAAATCCCTTCTTTTTCTTGTGTGTGGCTGGAGGAGTTTTGAAGGTTCTGGCACAGAACTGGGAGGCGAAATTGTGCCTTTTCCCACATTTCTGAGGAAGAAGTGTTCACTGGGGAATGCTCAGCTCTCTTTGCCCTTGGTGGACTTTTTATTCCTTACTCACCTGGACCTCCAGAGCACTCACAGAAAGGCCAGGCCAGGCTGACAATTCAAGGCTGGCTCACACTGGTCCCACAAAAATGCAGCCTGGGAGGGCAGGTTGGTTGGGGGTTCCCACCTCCTTTGGAGGCAGTTTTGGGGGGGATGTTGCAGGGGCAGAGCAAAGGGGCCCTGAGCTCTGAGGCTGATTGCTAAATGTGTTCACAAGTGATTGTTCCTGGCCTAGAAATCTTATTTAAAAGGCTGGCTGAGAGCAGCTTTTCCCCCGGGGTGCTGTCCATGGTCTGCTGGGGGACAATGCAACCCAGGGCTTTCAGGGAGCGTTGCTTTGCTCGCTGCCTTGATTCTGCAAACCCTGAACAAAGGCATTTCTGAGGTGCTTTCCCCCCTCCCTGAGATGGTTCCTTGTCCTGGCCTGGGGCTCTGGGGGACTGGCACTGCCTGTGTGTGTGCAGCTGCCAAGGGATGAGCTGGAATTGTGCAGGAGAATAACAGAACAGGACTCTTTGTTTGATCAGTCTGGGGGCATTGCTGTGTCTTTCTTTCAGCTCCATCTGCATTTTCAGAGTCTCACTTGTCCACACTGTGCTTGTGGCAGCACAAGACACCTCCTTGTTCCCATATCCCTCTTTTTTTCCTCCAGAAGATTGGGGGTGTTCCTAAATATTTTGTGTTTAATAAAAGGTTTAATAGAGCTATAATATTTGATAATGCATATCTAGTAAAATAGCTGAATATTCTGCATTTCTCCCTGGCCACAACCCACTGGAAGCTCCCACTTGGAGGAGAGATTTGGTTGCCTGGAAACTACAGCTGGGCAAACTGGAATTTCAGATCCCAAGGAAATTCGGGGGTTTCTTTTCTTTCTCTTCTTCTTTTGGGTTGGAACAAAGGCAGCAGAATTTCTTACAGCCTGACCCAAACTGCTCAGCTGGGACATGTCTGTCCAGCCCAATGCAAGTGCTTGGTTTAGAGTCTGGTGGGGGGATGTGGAACATTTGCAAGAGGAGTTTTCTTGGTATTTTGTTCTTGAAAGGTTAAAGTGGATTTTATTGAAACCTTTTCCACCTCCTCCTTGGGAAGCAGAGCTCTGGTAGGAAAATGTTTGTCTGGCAAATTGCATTTTTGGCAAAACATTTTTCTCCACGGATAAAAGGTTTGGCTGAGAATGTTTTAGGAGGTTCCCCTTGTTTCCCTAAGCCCAGCTTTTGGCTTTGTGCTCCTGCTTCAGCCAGTTAGTTTTAAGCCTTGCCTGGTATTTTTTTTTCAGCTGAGGAGCCTTTTCTTGACTTGTTTTTGATGTCTGAAACTGGAGATCTGCTGTGTGCTGGCAGCTGCCACGTGGGGAACAGGAGGACAAGTGTTTGCCTTGCTGGGAATGCTCCAGGGGCTCTGGGAGGTGCTGGGCTGTGCCAGGAGCTGCCCAGGCTCTCACCTCCCAGGGCCACCAGCACATTTCCCTCTTGGCTCAGGGAATGTCCCAGGGGCTTTGTGGATGGCTCTGCCCTGCCCTCAGGGCTGGGACAGCCAGGCATGGGCTGTTGGGGAGGAACTGCAGAATTCCAGGGGTTGGAAGGACCATCCAGCCCAACCCTCAGCCCATCCCCAAGGGTCCCATTCCCTGTGTCCCAGAGGGACATCCCGACACCAGGGACTGGGCTCTGCCTCAGGGGCCTGAGGAAAAGGAGATTTTCTTCCCCATCCTGAGCTCCATGAGCTGCTTTCCCACACCTGCTCCCCAGTGAGGGGCTGGAGATTGATGCTTTGGCTTTGTGCTGTGCTACTGCTAAATTGTGATGGAGGGTTTCCCAGGATAAATTCCTGGAGAACACAGGGACTCCTTCCCCCTCCCGGTCACTTTGTCCCTCCCTAGTTACTGGCATTGACAAGTTTATGTGTGGCAGGTTTTGTGCTTCCTCTATTTCTGTTGCTCCACTAAAAGGAAATCAATAGAACTTATCACTGAGTCTCAAATGGACAAGGGGGAATGGCTTCTAAATGAGAGAGGGGGAGACTGGGAAGGCATTCCTGGCTGGGCTGCAATTCCCAGAGCAGCTGGGGCTGCCCCTGGATCCCTGGGGGTGTCCAAGGCCAGGCTGGCATCCCTGGGACAGGGGTGGGATGGGATGAACCTGAAGGTCCCTCTGAACCCAGAGCAGCCTGGCCTTCCATTCTGTGAGATATCTGATCCCATAACTTCTCCCCTTGGTGTCTGTGGTGCCAAGGCAGCAGAACTGCCCTGCTGCAAAGATGAACTGGAGGGTTTTTTCCCCAGTTTTAAGTTATTTTCCTTGGCTTCCTGCCTTTTAAAACTGAACTGCTCAGGCTGGGCTTGTGCTGGGGGGAGAAAGTGCAAATGAAAAGCTCCCCAGCACTGCTGCAGTGGCTCCATTCAAAGCAGGCTTTTCAAAGCAGGTGCTGACCTACTTGCTTAAAACTGGGGCCTTTTTAACTGTAGTTAATTAAAATTTATTCCTTTTTTTTTAAGGAACCCACTACATGAAAGATGTTTGTGAATCACAGCAGTCCCTCCCTACAAACCCCAGCTACAGAGTAAGGCTCAAGTACTTGCTCCACTTTTTTTCCTCAATAAATTTTTAGGTTCTTGTATTCAGAGCTGTTATTTAGTGATCCTGAAAGGGTGCTCAGCAGCTCTGACTGCATTTCCATTCTGCACAGAAAGGAGGAAACCTTTGGGAGTCATTGGGATGCATCAACTGCCTGCAGTTGCCCTGAACAGAGCACCTGGAAAGGGCTGAATTCCAAGGGCTTTTAAGACTTCCCAGCTCATTTTAAAGCAAATGTCGTGTCAGATGAAATAAATTAGCACAGATTTGCAGAAGTACAGCTGAGAGGAGAGTCCAGCCACCCAATAATTATTGGGTGTTTCAGAGCTCAGCTGCCCTGTGGCACCCTCAGGTTCTAGGAGGGGAATCCCAAGGTCTCCAAGGTCCTGGATCCCCTTGGAGATGCTGCTGACACCTTGCCATTCACTGGCTTGTTTTCCTGTGGAAGTGGAAGGGTTTGTCCCCTTGAATAGGCTTTAAATCTCCTGGAGGAGCTTGGTTTGCAGTTCATTAACATGCAGGCAGACAACGAGCAGCATCTGGGGCTGGCAGGGCTGCTCTTGCTGTGGCATTTGCAAGCGAAGCAGATGAGTTTGTTTGCAAGGCACACGTTCAGAAGGCAATTAGGAAGGGACAAAGGGAGCCCTCAGCAGCAGGTAGCAGGGCTGGGACAACCTTTCAGGAGCCTCAGGTGCTTGGGAGAAACTTTGCCCTTTAAAAGTGGGATTATCTGCTGCTGGGGCTGTGTCAGGAGAAAGGTTTTCTTTGAGCTGGAGGCACCAGAGGGAAATGTGGGCCAGGAATTGCTGGTTCCTCTCATTTTGCTCCTTGGGAGGGTGTAATTTTCTTGTTCCAGCTGTTCTTCAACACTCAAAACCTGGTTCCTGCTTATAATTTACTAATTGTTTTACAATCTGGGGGTTTTAGCATAGACTTATTAACACACACACACACATAAATATATATATATATATTATTTTTCAAGCAGCAGAGCAGCTTCTGCCAAGGTGGAAACTGCTACTTCACCTTCTTTTAAGCAATTTTTCCTGTTACACAAAGAAGAAGCTCATGTAATACCCCAAAACTTGTGTAATCCTTGCAGAGTGAGGTATTTGCTGATATCTAAGAGGAAAACAAGTTCTTAGATTGCCATGGCTGGTTTTTTTTTTGCCTTGGATCATGCTGAGGAGGCAGATTTTGCACTAAGCAGGGTGGAATATAAAAACCTCCTTCTCACAGAGAGTGGCTGTGGCATGAATGATGTTTTCCCTTCCAGGACAGTGAGGGGAGGGTTTCCATCTGGGAATTTTCCAGGTCAGAGCATTGTTCCACCTTGGGGTCACCATGAGCCTCCTCCTGGGGCAGTGCAGGGATGAACCAGGTTGTGAGTTGTCTGTGCTGAGGCCAAGGGGAGGTTAAAAAACCCCTCCAGCTTTTGTGCTCCCTCTGTGTCATTTCTCCCAGGGAAAAAAGAGAAGAATGCAAAGAACCAGAGCTGTGGAAAACAAATATTACCCTTTGTTTCCCAAGCACAGAGCCTGGCCCAGTATTCTGCTTCTGTGTGATATCATTAAATCAGGGCATCTGTCTTGTGCATCTTGTCAGAGCTTGGGGATAAACTTCTCTGATTTATGAACTTCCTCTCTGATTTATGAACCTCCAAACTCCTTCTCTGAAACCATTAGAAATATATATATTGTAATTGAAACCAAAATCATGGTGCAACAACACGTCCAACCCTTAACTACAGACCTGTGGCTACTTGAAACAGTGCAGAATATGTTTGATTTGATGGGTTGAGATCAAAAGTGGGGAAAAAAATGACGTGACAGACCCCAAAGAGCTCTAAAACATCTGTCCCTGAAGAGGATCTTTCTGACAAAATATTCTCAAAATTCATCCTGAGAGGCCCCTTGCAAGCCCAGCCTTCCACAGGTTCTGACTTGTGGCAGCTTTTGCCCTCCTTTGCCTTTGGCTCTGAGGGCAGGAGTTTTACTGCCCTGGGTTATCAACACACAGGGAAAAAAACCTCATCAGGAGGAGTGAAACCCCCATGGAATAAGGGGACACTGCGGATGAGCTGCCAGGGGTAATTTCAGTCTGAGGGCTTCTCTGGGTTGAAGAATAGTCTGAATTTCAGTCTGAGTCTCTGTCAGTTGGTTTGATAAACAGCCTGAAGGTGCTGAGGTGGCATTTTGGAGCCAGGCCTTTTTTCATCTGCTCATTTCAGAGGTAGGAGCCTTTAGAAATGTTCTTCTGTGTTATTTGTTGGGAGGCTGAGAGACTTCAATTACAGTTTTGGTGTGGAATCCCATAGATTATTGTCTGTATGGATTCCCACAAATTATCTCTCTGTATGGATTCCTGTGGATTATCTGGATAGATTCCCATAGATTATTGTCTGTATGGATTCCCACAAATTATCTCTCTGTATGGATTCCTGTGGATTATCTGGATAGATTCTCATAGATTATTGTCTGTATGGATTCCCACAAATTATCTCTCTGTATGGATTCCTGTGGATTACCTGGATAGATCCCCATGGATTATTGTCTGTATGGATTCCCATAATCCATCTCTCTGTATGGATTCCTGTGGATTATCTGGATAGATTCCCATAGATTATTGTCTGTATGGATTCCTATGGATTATCTGGATGGATTCCCATAGGTTATTTGCCTGTTTAGATTCCCATAGTTCATCTGTCCATGGATTTCCATGGGTTATCTGTGTGTATTCCCATAGATTATTGTCTGTATGGATTTCCATGGATTTTCTGTATGGATTCCCACGGATTATCTGTCTGGGTGGATCCCCATGGATTATTGTCTGTGTGGATTCCCATAATCCATCTCTCTGTCTGGATTCCCATGGATTATCTGGATGGATTCCCATAGATTATTTGCCAGGATGGGTTGGGTTGGAAGAGACCTTCAAACTCATCTCATTCCATGGGCAGGGACACCTCCCCCTGTGCCAGGGATCCCACCCTGCCCTTGGACACTCCCAGGGATCCAGGGGCAGCCACAGCTCCTCTGGGAATTCCAGCCCAGCCCCTGCCCACCCTCTCAGCCAGGAATCCCTTCCCAAGATCCCACCCAACCCTCCTCTCTCCCAGGAGCACCTCAACCTTCTGCTCTGTTGGTCCTGATTTAAAGAGGGAGTTTGCAGCACAGGGAAGTGACCCCATCACACCCACCTCTGGCAGGATTTGGGGCTCTTCCTCCCCAGGGTCTCCTGTAAAGAGGATGGAACTGCATCAAACTGCTGAGGGAATTCCTGAAGTTGTTGGACAACTAATTCCAAAATGAAGATGTGTTGTTTTGACATATCCGAATTTAATTTATTTTTCTGTGAAATACATTGATTTTTTTGCTTCAATTAGTTCATTATTTATCACTAAAAGTTCACAATAACATCTGACATCAGCTGAGATTATTTGACCTGGCATATGGATGTCAGTGAAAGTCAAAATATTGTCTTTATTTCGTTTGATTTTCTATTGAAACAGCACAAATTGCTGCATTTTGCCTTTTTTTTTTTCCCAGTCAAAATGCCTCCTGTTTTGTTCTAATGAAACATCTTGACAGTTTGAATCAGAAAAGATGAGACACCTTGGGAGTGAATGAGAGGAAGGGCTGTTTGCATGGGGCCAGAAATGTTATCCCAGGGGAACTCTTGGGGCTGGGAACATCTGCTCCTCAGTTAGTTCCCAGAGTATTTCATTTTCCTCCACGACTTGGGACACTGGGAAGCCACAGAAAATGCTTCTTGGTTGTGGACACTGCTCTTGAATCCCTGAAATCCTGGCTGGGAACAGGAGTTGTGGGTGTCAGTGGCCCCAGACAATGTATATAAAGAAATAACAGATTTATATTACACAAAGATATTAAACATGATTTACAAAGAAATGTATTTTCTAGAAAATGAATTAAATAGTTTGTATAATTTTTATATATATAATATAATATAATATAATATAATAGAATAGAATAGAATAGAATAGAATAGAATAGAATATATAATTATAGCTGTATAAAATCTATGTTCTTTATATTTTCATCTATATATTTATATATAATTTCTGTGTTTATATACAGAATATATAAAATTATATAGATTAGAATATATATAATATATAATACTATCTATGGTATCTAAATATAATTTATAATTATAATTATATATAATATGTAAAATAAATATTATATAAAACATATATTTTATATATACATAAACATATTTATATTCCATTGTTGGAATATTAGTTCAGAGCAGATTCTGGGAAGTTTTCCTTCCCTTTTTCCTTAACACTGAGCAGTTGCTGTAACCTGAGCTGCACTGATGGGTGGCTTTGTCTTTGATCCTTCTCCTCGTGGCAAAAGTTTTTGTGTCACTCCTCACTTCTGTTCCCTCAGAGGTGGGAGAGCTTTTGCATCTCCTGACTTTGGAAGTTCAGGGAGACTTTGTCTGAAGGCCAAACCAATCCTGGGATTGCAGAATTCCCAACCAGTCGGGGTTGGCAGGAGCTCCTGGGGACTCAGCACCAGGAGAATTCTCTGCAAAGCCTGTGTTGGAATGTTTCTAGTGACTTATTAATATCTAAAAGGACTTTAGAAGACTTTGGAAGGCAATGTTTCCATGGAAAATCCAGCCTTGGAGCATCACCAGCTGGGGTTTGGCTGTGGCTCATCTGCAGTGCCAGCAGAGCCCTGTGAGCTGGGGATGGGGAGGAAGGGGGCAGGATGTTCTGTCCCATAGCACAGTGTCCTGCCAGGCTGGGGGGGGGGTCTGGAAATAAAAGCCAGACTTTTTTGAGGTGCATCAACATCCCCTGGAAAGATCTGGAGAAGCTTCTTGTGGCTTAAAAGTGGCAAAACTCAGGGTTACAACTTGGCTGCTGCCCAAGCACATCCACCAGGGAAACTGGAGCCACAACAGAACCAGAAAATCATGGAATCCCAGNTTGGGTTGGGTTGGGTTGGATTGGGTTGGGTTGAGTTGGGTTGGGAGGGACCTTAAAGGTCACCCAGTGCCACCCCTGCCCTGACAGGGACACCTCCCACTGTCCCTGGGGGCTCCAGCCTGGCCTTAAGTACATTTTTAAGCCTCACTGCAGACCTTGCTTCCAACTTTCAGACCTGTGTCTGTAAACTGACAGTTCTTAAGAAAAATTCCTTAAAAGAAAAAAAAAAGTAACTCAAGGAAATGTCAAGAAAAAGCTTGTTCCAAACCAGGAGGAACTTCTTCCCTCCAGCAGACTGACATCTGTTATAATCATCTTCTAATTCCAGCAGACAGGTTCTTTGTCACCTAAATAATACCCTTTTTTTTACAGTGGTGGCAAGTGACAAAGTGAAATCCTTCCCTTATAATTCTGTCTGTTCCAAATTGTTGCTCACCCATCTCCCAGCACTGGCTCAGCAGCTTCCACCCTCTTCTCTTGACACTGTCAGACTTCAGCTTCTCTCTCCTGGGGGGTGTGGGTGGGAGTGTGTTCCTGACTCAGTTTGCAACTGCACTGAACCCCAAATACAAATGGAATGGCCCTGGTTGACCCCTGGGCAGCTCCAGTTGCAGCACCAAGGAGCTCTGATCTGCTCTGTCGAGCTGAGGTGGAGCTGAAGTTGTTGAAGTTAAAAGTTAAAGTTGGAAGTTGAAGTCGGGAGCCGAAGTTGAATTTAAAAGTTCAAAGTTGGAGTTGGAACTTGGAAGTTGAGGATGAAGGTGGAAGTTAAAGTTGAATTTGAGAGTTGAAAATTGGAGCTGAAAGCTCAGGTTTTCCCCACCTTTAAAGGGCTTCTTTAAAGCCAGGGGGGGTCAGAGATGGAAGTGTGGAACGTTTGGGATGTTCCTGGGATATCTCCTTCCCACCAGGCTTTGCCTCTTGGTGTGTGTGGGCTGAGAAATGGGGTCACAGAACTTTGGGACTGGGATTGTATGGATTCCTCTGAGGGTTGCCAGGAGCAGGGAAGCCTTACTGGAATATTTGCCTGAATTTCTGAGCTCTGGGATACAGAGTTAGGGATTCAACTCTCTCCCTGTTTATCAGGAGCTGCTGGCTCAGCCACAAGGTGTTCCTTAGGTTTATTGTGCTTAGATTGCTCCATCTGTGGCAAACAAATTAAGAAAAAAACCCTGATTTTAAATTCTTTTTTATGCTAAATGAAGGGCAGGTGCAGAAGCAGAAATGTCTGTTCTGTAGAATATGAGAATTACCATAATTATATTTGCTTTTCCCTTCATTCCAAGGCCAGTCCAAGGGGACCTGAGGAGCTTCTTGGGCAGCACTCCTGGGATATACAGAACAGTCAGACCTGGATTTGGTCAGAGATAAGGGGAAGGACCTGCTGAATTTCATTGGTGGTTCCTGGTTTCATCAGTAGGAAATTTCAGGCTGAATAAGGGACCAGTCCATGGGCGGGGGGTGGTTTGAGAGGGTTGAACAGGAGAAATGTGCTGGGGATTGTGTTGGACAGAAAGAACTGAAGTAAAACATTCTGTCTAAGTTTGAATTTCATTTCATAGCTTTCATCAGAAGGGATGGAGAGGTGGCTTTGCTGAGAAAAGGGCTGGATGTACAATTGAAGGCATTATTATTTTTAGGAGAAATGATTTCTGCTGAAGGCGTTTCCTGAAGTGAAACATCACTGAATATAATGAAGGTTCAGAGGCACTTGGAAATACTTAAGGATTTTTTTTTTACTGTATATCAGCATTCCTAGCTGCTAATTCCTTATTTTCAAAAGAGTTCTCAAATTAACAAAGTTTTAAAGTCAAAGCAGCTCCAGCTTGATTTTGGCAGCTGTCAATAACCAACAGTTGGAATCAAAAAGTGTTTTCTTAAAAGAATTGAAGTGGCAGATGAGCAGGATGAGACTTGGGAGCATCAACCCAGAGCAGGACCAATCTTGGAACTAAAAGGTTTAAATTTCACAACTAGGAGGGGAATTAATATAAAATACACAGTGCAGATGTAATTTATTCCTTTCCCTTTCCCTTTTCCCTTTCCTTTTCCCTTTCCTTTCCTTTCCTTTCCTTTCCTTTCCTTTCCTTTCCTTTCCTTTCCTTTCCTTTCCTTTCCTTTCCTTTCCTTTCCTTTCCTTTCCTTTCCTTTCCTTTCCTTTCCTCCTCCTTCCTTCCTTCCTTCTCTTTCATCTTTCACTTGAAGAGTGAAGACAGTGGCTGCAGAAAATGTTGTGAATACCCGTGTACAAACAGGGTTTAAACCATCCACCTCTCGTGCAGGGCCCCCCCAGAGCTCCTGCCTGCAGATGGGCTGGGGGGAGTTCCCCTGGGATTCCCAGCAGGACGTCCCAGCTCCCCCCAGAGTCCCCCCAGCCCCTCCCGGGGTGCCTGTGGTCCCCCCAGCAGCCCTGGCTGTTCCTCTCTGTGCCACCATCTGTTCCCCGTGGTGGGAGGGAGGGATGGGCTTCACTCCAGGCTGGTTTTCCCTCCCCGAGGCTCTGGTTCAGATGTTCCTGTTCACTCCCGCAGCCTGGGCTTGAGCACTTGAAATTGGGATTTGGAGTATGTTTTTATATATATATTTATATATTTTTTGTTAATTTGGAGTATATTGGAACACTTTTCCAAGGGTTCCAGCTGGCATTCAGTCAGAGCTGGGTGTACAGTGTCAGGTTTGTTTGCTGTTAGCACAGGACCTGCTGCCCTGCAGGCTCTGCTTGGCTCTGGACTTCTCCAAAGGATTCAGTTTTGGATCCCTGGCACAGAAAGTGTGTCCATGAAACACCATCATTGTGCTCATTCACTCCAGGACAGGAGATTCCATATTTCCCTTCCCTCTGGTTCATCACTCCCTGTCCCTGGGCCAGCCTGGAGCTGCTTTTCAGATTTCTGGTCACCAGAGCAGGTTGGACAATGGAAATTTGGGGTCTGTTTATAAGTTTCTGCCAAAAAACTAAAAGCCCAAAGGCCCTCCCTGCCCATGACCAGCTAAGACTTAATTCTGGGCTCGGAGTGGGTGCTCAGATGCTTTTTCAGTCCTGCTGCAGGCTGTGACAGTGGATCTTTAACATTCCTTGTGCTGCTCTGGAGGCGTCTCAGCCCTTGGAGTGACTCCTGAACAGAGTGAGCTGAGACAGGGCAAGTCCTCGTGTTCTGTGGGAGGGAATCTTTAGGACAAACAAGGGAAGTACTAAAAAAACTGAAGGAAAAGAATGTGGCCAAGTGTTTGAACCTTCCAGAGCTGTTCTGTCCACACCTGCAATTCCCAGTGATCTCAACCCTTCCATCAGGAATCAAACCCCTGTGTTCCTGCAGTGCAACAGTTTCTGGTTGACAATCCCAGTTTACAATGGAAGTGATAAAATTCTCCTCGGAAAGTCATTGCTCAGATTGCATAATTGGGCATTAAAGTTCTGATTATACTTTCCAAACTCTGGGACTTTGTTAAAAACCTGACATTCCAAAGTACTGAATTTCAGTGTTTGACAGCTCAGCTGTGAGAGGGTTTTTAGAGAACATTTGTACCATAAGAACAGCATGTTAATTGCCTAAAAAAAACTGGGACAGATTAATCATGGCAGGGAACAGGAGACTTAAGAGAATGTAGTTCTAGAGCCCTCTGCTGATGGGTTTCCTCATGGAAAGGGGGGTCAGGGTCTGCCCAGGGAGGGGGGCAGTGCCCAGCCCTGGAGGTGCCCAAGGAAGGATGGATGTGGCATCAGGGACAGGGTAGGGATGGGGCACAGGGGGGCTCCAGGGGCTGGGGGGGCTGTGCCAGCCTCAGGGATCCTGGGATTGTGTGAGTTAGAGGATGAACCTCCAGAGAACATGCACTGACAGCTTGTAGCTGCCCCCACGCTGCAGTCACTGCTCTGCAGCCTCCTGTCCTGCTTTGCATTCCAGCAGTGCTGAGCAAACTGAGCCCCTTCCAGCTGGGCTGGGTGTCCATGGCTTTGGAGGGGGATGGAGCAAACCAAGCACACATCTTCATTTTCCCCTGAACGTGCCTGTTCTAGTCCCCACTGCACAATAAACCTGAGTTTGGGGTGTTCCAGGAGATAAAATACAGAGAGCCCGTTGTCTGCAGCATTTTGAGAGTGACTGAGCTGAGCTGAGCACCTGGACTTGGATCAGGATTTTATCTCCACAAACTACTGGATATTTATATCGTTATTTTTAATTTATTGTTCAAAGCAGGAGCTGGCTTTGTGTCAGCCAGTCAGTCCTGGAATCACAGAATATCCCCAGTTGGAGGAGACCCACAGGATCCAAGTCCAGCTCCTGGCCTTGCACAGATTGTGTTGCTCGTTCTTTGAGGACATTTGAAGCACAGAGAGCTCTGGTAGGGCTTGTTTTTTCCCCAGATTTAGAAAGCCAAGGCTTCCTGGCACCATGATTTCCTTGGAGAGGAGAGGAGCTGTCCTGAAGGTGCCCTTGAATCTGCTGTTCCCTTGCACAGGGGCTGATTCCAACGTCCCCATGGGTTGAGGGAAGGGGATGGTTTAACTTCAGCCAGAGATGCTCTGAATCCATCTCGAGATGACTGGAGGGACCAACACTGGCCAAACACGTTTAAACCACGAGCAGGGAATGCATTGGGGAGTTGAGAACTGGCTGTGAGGGGAAGTGAGAATGTGCCTCCCACAGATTTCCTTAGGGAAGAGAAATCAAAATTTAACAGATCATTTAGCAGGGCTACAATATGTGATGGGAATGCTAACAGGACTCCTTCCACGTCCAGGGAAGCCAGGGAACAAGGGCCAGGAGGAGAGGGAACGGCCTCAGGCTGGGCCAGGGCTGGACAGGAGGAGGAATTTGTGCCTGGCAAGGGGGGTCAGACCCTGGCAGGGGCTGCCCAGGGAGGGGGGCAGTGCCCAGCCCTGGAGGGACTCCAAAAATCCTGTGGATGTGGCCCTTGGGGACATGAGTTCATGGCTGACAGTTGGACTTGATGATGTTAAAGATCTTTTCCAGCCTGAACAATTCCATGATTCCACATCTGGGCCTGGGTTCTGCCAGAGGAGCAGCTTTCACTGAGAGCCACAGTTGTCACTTTAATTAAAACTTTCCTCTGTAGCTGCATTTGCACTTTGTCATCCCTGGAACTCTCCCCCTGCACACTCAGCACAACGAGCCCACTTTTCCTGCAGTAAGCTCCTGCTAAGCTGATTAATATGTCAGGAATAATGCAGATGGATTGGGATATGAAGTGCTGAACAGCAGCTGGATGTTCTGTAGGATCCTGGCCCTCAGTGAGGAGGAACCCCAAACTTAATGAAAGTTATCTTGCTCCTATTCAAACACCAATTTCTGGATGATTTAGCAGGTAAATGATGTTTTCTCTGCTTTTCCTTTGGAGAACAGTCCCAGCCATGGCACCATAAAGCAAGGAATAAAGCACATTTCAGTTAAATTTCATACTAGATAATCTTTTAAACTAAGGGATTACTTCAAATCAAAGCTGGAGCACATCAAAGATCCCAGTTGAAATGTAAATTGCCCCGTTTCCTGACAGAACACTTCCCAAAGAAAATTCTCTCATTTATTGGGTTTTCTCCTGCTTAAATATCTGCAGGGTGAGCTGTCAAAGTGGTTGTAATTGCCAGCAATTAAGAGCACAATGATTAATTTTCAACATGTGCCACTAATATGCGACAAATTCCTGAAACTCTGTGAGTTCTAGGAAAAAAAATCTGAGCAAAACCCGGGGTTTTCCTTGAGGTCTTGTCCTTAGGGAGAACAGGGTGCAGGTTCTTCATCATAAAACCACCCCCAACCACTGGTTTTGCTGTCATTAAAATGTCTTTGTTCTTCATCTATGATTAAGATCATCCCAAAAACATCAACTCAGAAAATCTCACTTGGGGATTTCAAGGCAAGGCTGGAATTAATGAACATCTTATCAGGGATGATAAAGATTTAATCTTATATCACAAAGGAGGGGGTGTAAGGTTTGGTAATTCTGGTAAAAACTGATATTTTGTAGAGCTCTTTCTGTCTCCAGTTTTAGTCTTTTTGCAAACTTCCCAAATCTCAAGATGCTCCAGCCCTAAGGAACCTCCCAGAAGTTGTAGCAAAGAGAGGGAAACTTTCCAGCCTTAATATCCTCAAGAGACAAAAGGTAAAGCTGGAATCTGATTCTTCATGCTTGGTTATTTCCTTTCAGGATTAGCAAAAGCTGCAGATGAACCTGAATGCAGACTAATGTGATGGGAATATAATGAAGGGAATTCAATTATCCTGCATTAAATGGCATTTCTGGGGGAGCTGGGCTTGTTATCTGTGCAAGGGAACAATTGAGATAATATTTCAAATCCCACTTTTTGATAAGCCCAGTTCCCCTTTGGAAGCTTCCTAATGCTTCTGTCCTTGGGACTTTGGAACCACAGTTTCTTAATCTTTTCAGGAAGATTAATGAAAGCCACTGCCAATGGTTTGGAGAAGGGGAATTTCTGAATCCCTGATTTTGGACCTGCCCGAGTCCCTCACCCGGTCCCAGGGGGAGGTTTGGGGAGAAAATCCTTCTTGCTGCTAAACAAGGTGTGGAAACCTATAAATTAAATAAAATATAATAAAAAATAAAATATAGTGCAGTGGGGAATCAGAGAATCCTGGAAAAGCCCTCCAGGGCCATGGAGTCCCCACCCAGAGCTCTGAGGAATCCCAGTAATTCCTTGGACCCCTCCCCAGGGGTGTTGGAATGTCTCTGCAAAGGCTGTAAGGCACCTTCCCACCTGCATTTCTTCAGGAGGAATAGAACAAATGAGGAAGGAAGGGGGGTGCTGCTTCCTCAGGCAAAGAATAAGCAGATTCCACATCATCAGAACTCCTCTGAATGGGAAAATGGTGAGAAAATGCAAAGCAGGAGGGAGGCCTGATGTAAGAGCTTATGTAAGCACAGCTCCTGTCACAGGGACAGTTGTGGCTGCAGACAAAAGGCTTGGCCAGAATAGAGAACATCAGACAGGGGTGTTGGGAGTTACACAACTGCCTGAGCAAGGAAACAAGTCAGTGGAGACTCAGAGTTTTGTAGGAAACAGCCCTAAAGTGGGGCCCACAAAGGGCAGAGCAGGGAAAGATGAGCAGCACATCTGAAAACTAAAAGCTGAATGGAGAGGGGGGGGAGATGGAGAAAATTCCATCTGCTCCTCTGTGCAGGGAGAATCTTCCTCCAGCTTTTTTAAATCTCTCAATTATTAATGGGGTTGTGTTGCTAATTGAAATGTGGTGCTGGAAATGAAGATGATTCTGAGAGCTTTGAAGTTCCCTAATTATTTCAGTGACCCAGACTGGAAATGGCCACTGTGTAAATCATCTCAGCAGCTCACATAATTAATTAGGAGGGAAGAAAGGAAACAAAAGTGGATGTCTGGCCAATGCCAGGAGAGGATCAGGGGGGAAAAGACTTTGGGCTGAAGGAAATCTGAGTGTGGTTTCTTTAATTCCAACTTTATGCTCAGCTTTGCTCCATTTCATGTGAGCAGTGCCTGTTATCAAATCTCTTTTGGCAGAGAAAATAGGAGATCCCAGGTCAGAGGAGGGAACACCTGCCCTGGAACCTTCTGGAATCTCAGGTGATGGTAAATGCTTCAGAAGGGGCTCCTGTCTCAAATGAAGGGTTTTAAAAAATGGTATTACCCCCATCAATGGTGGTTTCATTAAGGGGAGGTTTAGGTTGGGTTCTTTATTCAGGTTTAGATGGGATATTGGGAAGGGATTCCTGGCTGGGATGGAGTTCCCAGGGAAGCTGTGGCTGCCCCTGGATCCCTGGGAGTGTCCAAGGGCAGGTTGGGATCCCTGGGACAGCGGGAGGTGTCTGTGCAATGAGCTGAGCTGTGAGGTCCCTCCCAGGCCAAACCAGGCTGGGATCCTGTGCTCCCAGGGCTCAGCAGTTTGGTTCCCAGCAAATCCCTGGAGCTGTGGCCATGCCCAGGCTCTGAGCTCTGGGAGTGCTGGATCCAGCCCCAGGAATTGCCAGGGATGTCCTTCCCTGGGGCCAGGATCTTGTGGGATGGGTGTTTGGGGGTGCTGGGGCTCCCAAGGAGCTGCTCTGCACTTCCACCTCTGCTGGAGTGGGAAAACTCCTCTGGGAGAAGCACAAGGAGATGCTGGAAGCCAGGACGACTTCAGGGATTGACAATGTGTGATTTCCAAGCTCAACCATTGGCTCTAAAGAGCCAAACATTTGCATATTAATATTGTTGATTGTGCTGCTAATCAGAGGAAGGAAGGAAGGAAGGAAGGAAGGAAGGAAGGAAGGAAGGAAGGAAGGAAGGAATCTCTCACAAAGGAGTCACTGGAGCTGCTTGGAATGGAATGAATATTTTCTGACCCTTCTGGCAAGTGTTGCCATTATTGCTCAGCCTTGCAATGCTCCCATTCCCACTCCCAAGGATTTTCAGATCAGTGAAACTGCCATTTCTGGGAGTTTTCTGCAGGAAATTCCAAGAGCCTGAGGGGTTTTCTGTTTGGTACTTGGTCACTGGGCTTTGTCCTCGTGGAATTTTGACACAGGTTAATTCAGGGAGCCAAGACCTCCCTGAGCTGAGGACATTTAAATGAAGTGTGACATGGAAAAGCTGCTTGGCAGAAAAATTAAATCCTTAATTAATCTCTCCTGAAAATCACAAAAGTCAAAATGGGTTTGTCCTATCAATTATCCAGAGGCAAATTTTGGTTTGTGGTTGGGTTTTTTTGTTTGGTTGGGTTTTTTTTAGCAGGAATATTTTAATTCCTTCTGTTCTTCAGACATCTGGTGACTCTTTGGAAGGAGAGCATGGAATTCCAAGCTGATTTGGGCTGGGACCTCAAAGCTCATCCAGTGCCACCCCTGCCCTGGGCAGGGACACCTCCCACTGTGCCAGGGATCCCAACCTGGCCTTGGACACTCCCAAGGATCCAGGGGCAGCCACAGCTCCTCTGGGAATTCCAGCCCAGCCAATAATTCCTTCCCAACATCCCACCCAAGCCCTGCCTCTGGATATTTCCCATCATGTGTTCCCATTACAGAGGGCAAAGAGAAGAGAAATTGCTGCTCTCCTGTTCTTCCAAGATGTTGGGGAGCTTTGGGTGTTGTGGTTTCATCCCCTCTTTAGCTCAGTTTTGTGAACATCCAGCAGGTGAGGAATGTCTGCCCTCGTGCTCCCTGAAAAACAGGGATTAGTGTTTCTGCCACACAAAAGATTCATGAATTGAGATTATACTTTATTGTAATGAATTTACATAAAACTCCTGTTTTGCTCAGATTCAGGATTTTCTTTGCAAGGGAACAAAGTGCAGGTGCTGATACTGAGCTGCTTGCTGGAAGCTGAGGAGTACCAGCCTCTCTCATAGTGGTTTTTTTGTCTCATTCAGGAAATAATATGAATTTGGGGCTCTTTTGGAGTGAACAAGCTCAGTGTGGGACATGCTGAGCAATGACCCCTAATACCCAGCCAGGGAAAATTCTAGTTGTGCCACTGGTTTGAATGGGAAGAGCGCTGGTGTTTCCGTGAGGAGGTGGGAAGCCTTGCAGGGATTAAGGAATTCGAGGTGACTCAGCTCCCACAGTCAGGGGGTGGCTCTTTGTTGGCTCCTGGACTGAGCCAGGCTCTGAAAATCAGGATGGAACAAAAGGGAGGGAAGAAAAGTGTAATTACCAAAGCTGGAATTAGTCCAAGGTAGGAATTAATAAATGCTGAAATTAATAAAATTTTAATTACCACGAGTCCACAGGCCATGAATTGTTGCTCCTTTCAGTCCTGCAGTTCCATCTTGGTGCTGCAAGGAACAATCCAAGTCCCAGGGGAATTTTTTACAGATTTCCCAGCATTTCCGTGTGTTTTCTTTCTATCTCCCAAGAGTAAATAATGGAGCAGATTATGGACATGTGCAAGCCCATTTCTTAGCAAAACACATTGAAATTCAGCCTTTCCTGTGGCCATCCCTCCTGCAAACATTCCCTCAGGAGCAGTTTCTGTTGGGGAGTCACTTCACACCCCTTTTCTCCCAGAACCTCAGCAATGCACCACAACTCAGGTTCAAACTCCTCTGTCATTCCAGTGTTAATCTCTTCTTAAATCCAGATTGTTCATCTCTCCACCTCACACCCTGGGCTGGGTTGTGTTTGTCTCCTGAGGAGAACATTTCCAATAGATTATCCAATTAATCCACAAACCTATTTTATCATGACAGGCCTTCCTGAAGCTTTTGAGGAAGGCAGAGTAATTAAATCATTTCTGTTTATCCTCTTCATTTTTCCCCCTCTAGCTTTTAAAACAATTTTCTGTAGAAGAAGAAATCACAGATATTTTTATGAACTGTATAATGGGAATGCTTTTGTTTGCACAAGCAAAAGAAAAATCCTTTAAAAATTGGTTTTGCTGCTGGAATTGCTGTTTTAGTGCTGTTCTATCACTGGACTATTTGTAAACTTTCTGGCTGGTCTTTTATCCTGGTTTTGTTGTGGCTTTTTATGAAAATGGTGTTTGATGCTCAGCAAAGTGCTTTGTAATTCCTGTGGGAAGAAGGGTTTGCTGAGGAGTTTTTGAAGTTCCAAGTCTCTGTTGAGTTGTTCATTGTCTTCCAATGGCTCGAAAAGCTACAAATAATTCGTTATTCCAAGGGCATTTATTTTTACAGTGTCAGGGTCTGGGTCCTGTTGCTTCCTGGGTGGGGATGGCAGGAGGTCGAGCAGCTCCAGAGGTGGGAATTGCAGGCTGTGGGAGCAGTGCTCTCAGAGTTTCCATCTGGTTTGGTCTTGTGCAGTCACTGGATGATGTGGGAAGATTTCTGGAGCTCAAGATGCAGTGCAGGGGTCGGTGGGGATCAGCCTCCTGCAGCTCCGGGCTCCAACATCAGGAGGACGTGGAGCTGCTGGAACGAGTCCAGAGGAGGCCATTGTGAAATGTAATGCTGATAGAATTTTGCTTTCGCTAATGAGTGAAGTCCATGTTGTAGGCAGTTTTAGAGTTATGCTTTGATTAAATGAATAAGATTCATGTTGTAGTGTTTAGATATGTTAGTAGTGTAATGTAAGAGATGGTGAGCTCTGATGAGCCCCTCCTGCTGAAGGCCATTAGAACAAGGACACATTGTTCACTCCCTGAAACTTTGAAGGAACACAGACACCTTTCTGCAGTAAATCTCTCCAGGATCTCCTGGGTAGGCCATCAATTGCTCCACCAGAAGGTAACGCCACCTTCAGAGCCGATCGAGGAAGGCTCATGCCAGTTTTTCCAGGGAAGTTGAAAAGTTCAAGATGAGGAAGAGTGTTCTGCTTCAGTCTCAAGACCCTCAAAAAGCAATAAAATCCCCCAGACCCAAATTCCCAAGGGGAGGAGAAAGGGGATGTACCTATGGAAATAATTTCCCTCCTACCTCAAAGAAATTGTAATAATCCCACCCGCTTTTGTGCCAATTTTGTTATAAAAACCTGACCTGTCTGAGGACCCTTTGCGCCTCTGACTTGAAAACCAACCAAGTCACGCGCCCAGCGCTGGTTGCCTTTGTTTTATAATAAATTGCTTTGGAAAATTAAAACAATTGTGGGCCCGTTTCTCACAGCCATGGAATGTTCCAGAGGCTCTGGAGCCGGGCTGGGAGAGCTGGGGGTTAAACCAAGCGCTGGCTGGGGCTGGGCTCGGTGTGTTTCCTTGTGTCCTGGGGCAGGATGGAGGCGGTGGCTTGTGGTTCTGCTGGCAGATCTGGCCTGGAATAAGAAGGGCGGGATGCAGGCTCGGGAAAGCGGGGTTGGCGGTGTGCAGTGCGGGTGACAAAGGGGAAGCAGAGTGCCCAGAGTGCCGCGGGTGTAGCAGGCCGTGCCCTCTCTTGTGCCCTCAGTATGCTGCTGGGAGATGACAACCAAAAGGAAGATCATCGGCCGCCTGGTGCCGTGCCGCTGTTTCCGCGGGGAGGAGGAGATCGTGTCCGTGCTGGATTACTCCCACTGTGGCCTGCAGCAGGTGCCAAAGGAGGTTTTTAACTTCGAGAGGACCTTGGAGGAGCTTTACCTCGATGCCAACCAGATTGAGGAGCTGCCCAAGGTAACGGGGGTTCTGCTGGGGTACGGCCGTGGGTACTCCTGCTGGAAACGGGTTTGCTCCCTCAGGAGACGGGGGGAGAGCTCCCTGCAGGGACAGCTCCTGGGCAGGGACAGCTCCTGGGCAAGGACAACTCCTGGGCACGGACAACTCCTGGGCAGGGGCAGAGGAGGGGCAGGGACTGAGCTCTGCCCTGTGGGACCAGGGCCAGGACCCAGGGGATGGGCTGGAGCTGTGTCAGGGCAGGGGCAGGGGGGATCTCAGGCCAAGGGTCTCCTTTGCCCAGAGGGTGGGTGGGCACTGCCCAGGCTCCCCAGGGCAGTGGGCACAGCCCCAAGGCTGCCAGAGCTGCAGGAGGGGTGGGATGATCCCCTGGGACACAGGGAATGGGACTCCTGGGGATGTGGGTCCTTCCAGCTCAGCACATCCCGGGATTCTGGGATGCTGAGTCCTGCTGGTGGCTCTGGGGGTTCAAGGACATTTTGGCAGAGTTTTTCCCACCCTCTGGAAGAGCCCAAGCAGCCAAACTCTCATCCATGCTGGATGGGGAGGAGCAGGAGCAGCTCTTCCTTCTTCCCAGCACAGGAAAATTGTGGTGGAGAAATGATGATGGAGTGGAGCCTTGGAGTGGGAAAAGAACAACTGTCCAAAGGGAATGGTTCTTGCACAGGTAATTCCCGTGGCATCTGATCTGGAATCACTACATGTGGATCTTCTTCTCCCTGCTTTTCAAAGCCCCCTGTCAGGGTGAGCCCTTTATCCCTGTGGGGTGTCAAAGATCCTTCCAGCTCAGAGTATTCAGTGATTCTTTTGGGAATGCCAGTGCTGAGGAGGAGTTTCACACTAACATCACCCAAATTGTCCTTCCTGAGTAAACCTCCTCTTATGGAATCTTTCAATCTGTTCTTCTGCTGATTAATATTTACTATGAGGAATTAAAAGTTACTGTAATTTAAGTGGTAGGGAAACAAAAGAGGGCAAGGGAGTGGAAAAACCAATTAATGGCAGGTGCTGGCTCCATAATGAGGCATGAGGTCGTGTAATCCATCCCTTAATTGAGTTTTTCTCCACAATAATGAAGGATGCTCACAAGCCTTTAATTAAACACTGTCCCCTGGAATCCACTCTCCAGCATCTCCCAGATTTCTCACTTGGGCTGCACAGACACTTCCTATAAACTCTATGCACAGATGCAGAAAAGGTGCTTTTCCCAGTTGCTTTACTGGGCTGAGCTGGGTCACTGCTTGAGGCTGTTCACTCCATCCATAGCTCTGCCCAGGTGGGCAGGCAGGGCAGCTCCAGGAGCTTTAAGGTCATGGAAAACACTGGGAAGAGCTGTCTGGAGAAGAAAACAGGGAACCAGGAGAGTTTCCTGCCCCGTAAACATGATCCTGGTGTGGACTGGTGGGTCCCTGAGGTCCAATTCCTTTGGAATAATTATATCTTGTCCTATTTTCATCCTGCTGCTGGGCAGGCTTGGAAGTGGCTGATTTAGGTGGGGATTTGGGGGCTGGGTTTGCATCTTTTGGTTGATTTGTTTTGGGTTGGAAGTACCAAAGTGGGTTTCAGGGTTGCAGTGGCTGGTGGAAGCCAAATACAACATTGAATAGAATAATGCCATAACTCCATGTGGAGTCAAAGGGAAGGTGATGAGGAAAGTGATAGTTTTTAATCTTAATTTAAAGTAAATGCAGCATTTTTCACAGTGAGTAAGAGCAGATTAATAACAGTGTTAATTTACCTTCTACTCACCATTTTTTGTCTTTTCCCTTATTAATCATTACCATGAATTCAACAGCCCAAATAATTCCTTTATCAAATTTTCTGCTTCAGATAGTTCTGTTCCATGGCTCTGAACCTTTTTTTTTCACTATTCCAGGAGGGAAAATGTCATTTTTTTCCCTGAAATTATCACTGTAGTGCTTAGCATTAACTTTTGGGTCACATGTTACCTTCTACCACAGGCAGAGCTTTCCCCCCTCTGTAAATACAATTTCAAATAACTTCTTCCTCACAGGAAATTTTTGTGTTTTCTGTCCTTTGCCTGAGTTTCTGGGCCTTGGAGTTGCAACAATCTCTTGAAATTTCCTATAATAAGAACGCTTAAAAATTTAATGATAAAAATAATAAGATTTAATGATAAAACACTGCTAAAACCTCCTGATTGCTCTCACTGCTCTACAGAACCCAATAAATTATTTTGCATTAAACTGATGGATTAAACTCATCCTGGTTTTATTTTTATTTTTCCTTTCATTTTATATATCATAATGATTTTTTTCACCATCAAAATCAATTAGATTTTAATTTAATTTTCAGATAACTAAAGCCATTTTAGAAATCGATTTTTAGGTTCTAATTTTTATCTTTCTTTTTCCCTTTAAGGGTTTGCAGGGTTGTTATATAATTCTTACTCTGTTTTCCCCTAAATCCAGCCAAGGCTTTTGATTTTTCTGAGCCTTTGACTCCGTCATCAGGAGCTGCTGCTGCACAAATGTCCCTTATTTGTGTGAGTCAAATGAATTGATGACTAACAGAAAGGAATATTGATCTTGGTGCAGGTGGAGTCACTGGCAACTGGCATCCAGAAAAACAGGAGTGGGATGAAAATTCTCCCCAGGAACCTTTGGAGCAGCCAAAGCCTCTCTGGTGCTCAAGGACTCGAGATGTTCAGATGAAAAGCCCATTTTTATAACTTCAATCTGAATTAGCACCACTTGGGTTCCACTCTGAAAGGAATTAAAGTTGTGTGTGGACATGCAGGGTGAGGATTCCACCAAAGTCAGGATGGCAAGGACAGGGAGCTCCAGAAACTGAGGGAAACACCTTTGGAACGTCCAGTGGGTCCAAAAAATGGGCAGTTTAGGGCCTCCAGTCCTGCCCTCACACCCTTTCATTCTTTCTGATCCACCAGCACATCTGAAAATCTCTCCAGAGGGAAGGTTTTCTCTCAGGCTTCTCCCTTCCCCACTTGCAAAGCCTTGGATGTGTCAGAACCCAGAGCTCCAGACCTTCCCAGGCAGTGACAGCAGGAATTCCGAGCCTTCCTTGGCTTCTGAACTGGGAATTCTCCAGGGGAACGGCTGGGAATGTGTCCTGGGTGTCTCCTTTTCCTGCAGTATTTCCTTCATGGAGTTTAATTCCTGGAATCTCCTGCTTTTTGCACTGAAATCCTGGAGCTGTTCTGGTGTGGAACGAGAGGCACCTCTGGAGCCTCGTGGTCACGTTCCTTCCCAGGCTCCTCCAAAATGATGTGCTTCCAGCAGAGAGGAAGAGCAGGGGCTCCTGGGTGCCTTGGGAAAGGATTCCTTATTCTCCAGGGAGGTTTCCCATGGATGAGGTGGGGATTCCCAGCATGGGATGGGTTCTCCTGCCCCTCCTGGGTGGTGCTTCTCGCCCTCAGCATTCACTGTTCACATGATTCCTCCTCTTTGTTCTGGGACTTGGTTGTTTTGAAGGCAAGGCAGGATTTTTCTGAAGGCTTCTGATGGAAAGTTACCTGAGGAATGTTTCAGATTGGTCTAAAGTGCCCTTAAATTGAAGCAACAAGTTGGCATTTTCACGCCCTCCTGGTGTTGATTTTCCGCTCTCCGGGCACTTGGCTGAGTTTTCCATCAAGGCAATGAATTTATTCTGCACTCCCAGGTAGGCTGTGGGGGAGTTTATGGACTTTATTCTTGGGGGGAAAGGCTGAATGTGGTGAGAACTGCACTGGTATCTGAAGGACCCTTGAGAGCAGAACCCACTGGATTGTCTGGTGAAAACTGGGGACCTGGTTTTATAAAATTGGAATTTGAATGAAGAATTAGAATCAAGTCCTGAGTTTTGTGGAAGAATTTAAAGAACATGTCATTTTTGTATCTTGAAGATAACGAGTTTCATCTTCATGCAGCCAAAGTATTTTAACACCTGTCATGAAATTAAATCAGAAAATCAAATATTTTTTAACCAAGAAGCAAAAAAAAATATTTTAATTGATATGACATATAAAATACATCCATAATATATATGCTGGAATAATATCAACACCTACAGAAGGTTGACTGCAGTGAATATGGAGTTTTGGACAGCAAGCTCTTCTTAAACATTCCTGCTAGTCAACTTTTTGGCTTATTCTTGTCCACTGTAAGAATGTCTTCTCAAAAAAACCACATCCTGAGGCTTGAATTCTTCTGTGCAGATGGAGTTTTGTGGTATTTCACAGACCCCGAGGTGGAAGGACCCCCCGAGCCAGCGTTGGAAGGACCTCAAGGACCATCGGGTCCAACTCCTGGACCATCCTGTGTAGAAATAATGACCCCAAACAGATTTTTTTTTTTCCCTCTAAAACTCTAGAAATGTGTTTTTCTGTTGCAGCAACTGTTCAACTGCCAGGCCCTGAGGAAGCTGAGCATTCCTGACAATGACCTGTCCAGCCTCCCCACCACCATCGCCAGCCTGGTGAACCTGCGGGAGCTCGACATCAGCAAGAACGGTGAGGCAGCAGGGCCAGCCTCACCAGGAAAGAGCTCTGCAGCCCCACTGGGGCAGAAACTCCTGCTCTAGCTCTGGGCTCTGCTGCCCTGGCCCTTTGGAGAAGGTTCCATAAGGATGCACCTCGGGTGGTTTTCTCTGCCGTGGAGTTGGGTTTAGCGCCACGTTCCACGATGACTTGTGGCCAGTAAATAGTGGGAGGAGGAGGGTGAGGCCCTTTTCCAGGGCATGTGGGGATGGTTCCACTTCCCAAAGTGGCTTAGAAGGCATTGTGTGAAGGATTTAAGCACGTGGGGCTGGGGGTAAGCAATTCCCAGGATTTATAGAGACCCATGTGCTGCTGTGCATCTCCATTGACACATTGGTGTGCCTGGAGACCTTTACACACAGAATTACACAGGATTAATAAGGTTGGAAGAGACCTAGAGATCACCAAGTCCAACCTTTACCTGGGTTAACAACCTACCCAACAGCAGTCGGGTCTGAACTTTGAAAATGAGGCTTTGGCACTGCTGGGAATGGTGGGAATGTCTTATCAGTGCAGGCTCCAAGGGTTCTGTGTGTTCTCCCAGGAGACACAGTTTGGGAGGAAGTGAGAGGCACCAAATCAGTGCAAATGATGTCACTCTCTAACTTTAGAAGATAAGAATTAGCAGAATAGTCTTAGTGCAAGGCTCAGGATCTGTTCTGCTGTGTTTATGTAGGGTCTAGTACCAACTTAAACCATAACACTGAACTGGGTACTGCAAGCTGAAGTCTGGTGTGCAAATACCAAATGAGCTCATTTCTGAACACACCAAATAAAACAGGGTTGTTTTTCTGTAAATAATCATTCTTTCCATATTTTTTAGGAATCCAAGATTTTCCAGAAAATATTAAATGTTGTAAATGTTTAACCATCATCGAAGCCAGTGTGAATCCTGTGTCCAAGTGAGTGCCCTGGGTTTGCATCCTGTGGGGGCAGGGAAGGAACTGGGATTCAAAGGGATTGTGTCGAGGATTAATCTGGATTTCTTTGTAGTTGTTTGAAACCCAGAGTGGATGAAGGTGTTGGAAAGTCTGAGAACTCTGTTAATAAATGTGGGGTCTGTCCAGCAGAGCAGAGGGGCTGAGGATTCATGTGTCTGGACACTGAAAATCTCGTGGTTGGGGCTTTGGCAACACTTCTTGCTTCCAAAAAGTTGCAGGAATAGTCACAAAAAATCTGGGTAGTAAAGCCAGGATTTGTGAAATGGAGTGAAGGAGGTGAAAGGGTGGAATTTGAATATTTCAGTTTAAGAAATACAGAGAGAAAGAGGGAGAGGAAAAGGGAAAGGATGAGGAAAAAAGAGGGAGAGGGAGAGCAAAAAGGAGAGAGGGGGAGGGAAAGAGGAAGAATGAAAGAGAAAGAGGGAAAAGGAGAAAAAGGGATAAAGAAGGGAAGGAAGGAGAGGGACAGAGGGAGAAAGGAGAAGAAAGAAAGGAGAAAACAGCTTTGGCTTAAACCCTGAACCAGGAGGGGGAAAAGGCTCCTGTAACCTGAACGTCCTTGGGTTACTGCACGTGGTCCTTGCAATGGGGGCAAGGTGAGAATGGGCAAAACTGTCTGTGACGAGTGAGTTCTGGAGAATTTGGGGAGAAAAAGGTGAGAGAGAAAACCCACCTTTCCTCTTCCAAAATATCCATTGTTGTTGTTTCCATGGCAACGTCAGTCTGAGGTTTTCTCTGCTTTTTCAGGCTGCCAGATGGCTTCACACAGCTTCTAAATCTGACCCAGCTCTATCTCAATGATGCCTTTTTGGAGTTTCTTCCAGCTAACTTTGGAAGGTAAGGATGAGTCACCAGGGAACGCTGAGCTTCCATTTGAACCTGGCTGAGGCTCCAAGGGACTGGTTCAAAGGTGCCTTCTCTTGCCAGACTAAGCAAAAACCAGAGATTTTGGCTTTTGAGCCCAATTCTGGTTGCTGGCGGTTGCTGGGGGCAGGGTTGTGTCAGCAGGAATTCGGGGGGGAATTGGTGCAGTTTGGCAGTTGAGGGAAAAGGTGAATCAGGGCTTGGAAGCCTGTCCTGCACTGAGTGTGAGACACTTGTGGCAAGGGCAGAAGCCAGAACTATGGGCTGTGCCCGTGGGAAAGTGCCCAGAGAGGGGAAGGGTTGGGAGTCACAAGGGCAGAAAAACGACTGAAAGGCAACTTGGGAAAGCAGAACAAGAGAGAAGAGTCCAAACACAGCAGAGCAGGAGAGAGATGGAGGATGAGGGGGGAAAGAAATGCAGCAGAAAGAGCCCAAAAAAGTGAGCTAAGGACCAAGCAGAGGTGCTGGTTGAAGGTTGACCCAGTTTGGCAGAAAAGAGGGTGGTGGGTCCTCCCCCTGCTCAGCTCTGGCACAAAAGGGGAGTTTATTCCACCTGAGGAAGGTGAGGGGGAACCTTTCTGCCCCTGCAATGTCCACCTGGACAAAGAACTCAAAGATGAGCAGAGAAAATGATGTTACAGAATTCACTTCACCCCAGTTTTTCCTGGTCCATGCTGTGGGTGGTTTGTGGTTCAAGGGGTCCAAGTGAATGCTGAGGTGACAGAACTGGGGCATAAATGTGACCTTGGTGTGCCCAGGTCTGGGGGAATCAGGAGTTTGGTCCCAGAGCTGAGCCTGCAACACCCCTGGGAACCCTTCATTTAAGGAGGAGGAGGCAAAATTGCCATTGTTTGCACTCGAGGAGTAAAGGGAGGCCACTGTGGGCTTGGAGAATTTGGAGAAAATTTAAAAGCAAGTTGGGAACTGAAGAGAAATTGCTTTTTATCCCCCAGTAAATCTGGAAATGCTTGAGTGAAACGAAATTTTACTGTGTTTATTTTGCTCAGATCATGAAGAAAATAGGTTGGAATTACTCTGAAAAGGAGATTTATGTCCTGTCTGAGTGTGTCTGCCCTTACATGAAACCACTTGGTTCTGTGTATGTTTCGTAACCACACTCAGCCCCCAAAAAAGTGAATTGTTAAAATAATGAATTACAAAAATTGGTGAATTCAGCCCCACAAGAACTGGACCTTGGACTTTATCTTTGTAACAATTTTTACTGAAAAGACTCTTTTTTAATTGAATAAGTGATTGTGAATCATTCCTGTGGATTCCTGAACTAATTCTCTGAATGAACTCATTATTCTCTACCCTGTTTCCAGACTTGTCAAATTGCGAATTTTGGAGTTAAGAGAAAACCACTTGAAAACTCTACCAAAGTAAGTGATGGAACATTTACATTTCTTCACCTGGAACTGCCAGAAGTGCAGAAAGTTTGTATTTGTACCAATGCAATGGGGGCACTTCTGTTAAAAGGTATTTCTTTGGAGGCTTTAAAGACATTTTTCTGGAGGGTTTTAGCAAAAATCCATGATTTTGTGATGTAGTGGGAGATGGAAACTGGTGCATTATCTGAGTGTGTGGCATTTTAAGACACATAAATAAAGTTGAGAAGTAACAGGCTGGTCAGTGGGGATGTGACAGTGTTTTCCTGTGCAAGAATTAATCTGATGTGTTGAAAAACACCCTCAGTGAACAGAATTTAAGTGGGTTTGGTGCTTTTCAGAACTATTTCAAAACCTGGATCAGCAGAATCTGGTGGAAATGACCATTTGCTGGTGTTTTTTTGGAAACAGCACCAAGAAACAGGGAATTTTAATCATTTGTTGCTGAATTGGGCCAACATTTCACTGGTGTTTTGAGAAGGGAATGGTAAAGAAATGAGCAATAAATCTCTCACCCTCTCCTGCTCCACTGCATAAAGCAGGGAGTTTGCTTTTGCATCCAGACCAGAATTGTAGAATTGTTTTTTGGAACAGGGATCCTCAGCAGTGAAAAGACATCCCTGGATTTTTAGCAAGAGTTTGTCCCCATTGTGGGAGTTGCAGTGGTGCCACTAAACTGTATTTATTACACTTTGCTAATCCTGAATTGCACAGTTTTGAGCTCATTTTCGAGGGATTTATCAACAGCTCCTGCCCAGGCAATTGCCTGTAATGGGATGAGCTGACACTTTCACCAATTCCTGGGAATTTTTATCCACAGCATTATCCTGTTGGGAGTGAAAGCTGGTTTTTTGTGTTCGAGCCAATATTATCTCTATCAGTGAAAGACTCCTGAAGATTCATTGCTCCTGGGCTGTCAGCAGACCTGGCACTCCCCAACTGGGTGTTTTGGGGCAGCAACACCCTGGGAACAACCAGGAATATTCCATATCCCAGGGAAAACCTGGAATCTCCCCCTGTGCTGGGAGTTAATCCAGGGCTGGAGCTTTTCAAAGGTCTCCCTTGGAATGGTCTTGGCTCTCCGAGCTCCTTGGGCAGAGGAAAAACACCTTTTCATGGTTCTGGGGGATTTCTTTCAGCAAATATCTGCAAAATTGAGCAATTGTAGGAGCCTCATTTGTTCCTGGTGAGTCACCAGTGTCTGAGAGCCTGGAATTGCTCAGAGAATCCCTGGGTTTGTGGTGACTCACTGGTTCCCAACTGGAGCTGTGGATTCTCAGCTCCTCTTTGGTTTTCCTGGCAGAACAGTTACAAAAATCAATTATTTTTGCAATTATTAATTGTATTAGAATTGATGGATTGCAAAAAGGATGAACTCCCAAAATGCTCAAGTACAAAAATTGGTGAATTACAAAAAGAAGGAATGAACAAAAATCTTGGGTTTCTGCATGAGAAATCCCAGGGAGATGTGACCAAAGGGGTGAACCTGATGTCAGGGAAAACCAGGATTTCTCTTCATCTTCAGCTATTGCTCAGAATTTATTTGCTTTGTGAGGAGTAAAAGTTGTGTAACTGAAGCCCAGCCTCTAAAATTGGCAGAATGAAGTTGTTCTGAAGGTAAAAACGATTCAAAAGTGGGGGAAATTTAACAGCAAGGTCCTGTCCCGAGGGACTGCCAGGGGTTTGGGTTAAAATGAGGAGGAATCAGGGATCAGACTGGGAAAAAAAGGTGGAAATGTTTTAGTAGGGTGGAAAATGCCTGGGAATCTTTGTCCTGAGAGAACCTGGACGGTGCCAAAGGCTCTTGGTTGGAGGGTTCTCACTGGAGGCAAAGGAGCCTTTGGGACTGGGGATCCAGAAAGAGGGAGATCCCATCTGGGGAAGCCCCAGGTGCAGTGGGAAGGGTTGGAGCAGGTCCTGCTCTGAGAGGAAAGATGATGGATGCTCAGGGCAGTCTATGGAAGGGCCCTAAAACAAGGTGTAACTCGAGTTAAAAACTTCATTCCTTGCCATTCTTTTAATTTCTTTTTAAATGCCTTCCCACTTCTTTCCATTTCTTTTCTTCCTCCACGAATTTGCAAATAAAACTGTAGAAAGTAGAGGCTCTACAAAGTACAGGTTCCTTTCTTTCCCCCTGGGTAATTTCTGTATTTCTTTCCTTACTCACTTTACAAACTGATTAAATCAAAAATATTGTGAGTCATGGGCTGTTCTTCATTCCCTGTTCAGTCACCCAACAACTCTTTCACACCTAAAAAAATAAGCCAGAATATGAAATGCTGCAGTGGGAAGACCAAACTTTTAATTTTAATTATCCCACTACCAGATCTGCACCAAATTCATGGGCCAGGTACCAACAACTGCACAATATTTAGCCAATAAATCAGGTGAGAACAAGGCAAAGTGGGGGAAGTTTCCTGTCCTTGGTGTAATGACCATAAATACAGATTTATGCAAATCACTTAACTCTTAATTATGCTGATTATTTGTTAAAAGTGATGAGACTTTTGAAGGAAACTCAACAGATCAAGGTTTCTAAGCAGCAGCATAAAAACTGTCTAAAAAGTCACAGTAATTTGTTTTGAAGACCACACAAAGTGAATTAGACCAGATTCTTCCTCAGCAGAATAAACCTCAAAGAATGGTTGATGTTTTGCAGAGGCTAAATTTGCAAATTGGGGGGATCCAAACCTGGAGAGTTACAATTCTTAAGCCATTCTGTCACTAAAACCTTACACCAAAATGAGAAAATAATCAGAATAACACAGATATTCCAGAGCTCAGAAATATCCTTGCCTCGCTACCATCCTCCAGATGGGAAATGTGCTGGATAAAAGTGATTATTATTTCCAACAACCTGCTGGTGGGGAGGTAAAGAAGCTTTCCTGTGGCCCTCAGACAGCAGTAAGACATTTCCATTCCTCTCATCCTTCCCACTCCCCAAGCCCCTTTCCTGGAGGCAGAGTTGCACAAACCCCAGGTTGTCTCCAGTGTGTTGAAGTCGGTGGAATGTGGAATTTGTATCAGGCCAGGGGAGCTGAACTGGGGGCAGAGCTTTGCTTTCTCCTGCTCTTTTTTGAGCTGCTCTTCTCCTGAATTTCTGATAACAAGGCAGGTGTTGCCACACTTTGCATCGTTCCTGGTGACCCGTTTTCTTCAAACAGTGGCTCTGTCTGAGTTTAATAACTCCCACTCCACCAGGCTTTACTACTTGGGCACTACATTATTAAAATATTGGTAATGTTTTAATAAGCCACTACTACAGGGTGTTTTCCCTTTAGGCTTTTTAACCTAAATGTATTTGCTGCTCGGAGAAGAGGCTGAAAAATGGATGCTGGGGTTTGCCTGTTGTAAAAGTGCTTTTCTGGCTTCTTCAGTGGGTCAGAGTTGTCTGAAAAATTGCCTTAATTGTTCTTTATGGAACCCCACAGTGGGTTGGGTGGGCAGGGACCCAGGTCTGGTGGGAGGTCCCAGGGCTTGGAACAAGATGAGCTTGAAGTCTCTTCCAACCCAAACCAGCCTGGGATTCAGGGATTCCCTGATTTCTTTTTCCAGGAGAGTTTAGATCTGATCCACGGCACTAAATTTCAGCTGAAGACTTCATGGCACAAAGGGGTAGGAGGGGAGAACAGTTATAACTGTGGAGAATCACCCAAGCCCACTTTTGTTCTTAATTATCCCCGAACCTTGAGCTCCTCCCAGAACGACCGGGAGCTACAAACACAAAGATTCCTCTGCCTGTTACTAATGAGATTGGATTTGGTTGTGCTCACACTCCATGCTCTGCTTTCCTGGGGATGGTTGTTTTATGGTGTGCGAGGAAATTGCTTGTTATACTCAGGAAACCCTAATTTCAGAGCATCCCTTCCATTGTCCTTGATGCAAACTGAATCTGAGTGGAGTAAAAGCACCTTCAGCAATTCCAGTTAACACAGGGGTGCCTGAGGGAATGCACTGGGAACAGGGTGGGCTTTGCCTCCATGGCCAGCAGAGACCTGGGTTTTTTCCAGCAGGACTGAAAGGTCTCTCCCAGCTGGAGCGGGAGGCTCCCAAAATCTGTGTGTCCTGTGTCCCTCTGCAGTGGGAGACTGAGCTAGTCTCTTCCTGGGCAGGGGCAGAGGAGAGGCAGGGACTGAGCTCTGCCCTGTGGGACCAGGACCCAGGGGATGGGCTGGAGCTGTGTCAGGGCAGGGGCAGGGGGGATCTCAGGCCAAGGGTCTCCTTTGCCCAGAGGGTGGGTGGGCACTGCCCAGGCTCCCCAGGGCAGTGGGCACAGCCCCAAGGCTGCCAGAGCTGCAGGAGGGGTGGGATGATCCTCTGGGACACAGGGAATGGGACTCTTGGGTTGGAGGGATGGGCCCTGGGGGTCCTTCCAGCTCAGGATATCCTGGGATTCTGTGACCTTTGGGAAAGAGTTTGGCCTGGAGCTCTGGGACGGGGGATCTCTGGCATTTAGTAGGTTCTAATTTAGGGGGCTTTCTCATTTAGGAGCTCCTCTCCTTCAGTGGGGTTTGCTGGTTTGGGGGTGGATGGTTTTGAGTTAAACACTCATGGGATGACCATTCCCCTGTCTGCCCTCAGCCCAAGCCAGGAGTACAAACTGCTCCTGCACACCCTGGGGGCTGTGAACTTGAGCTTGTGCCTCATGTAGGAGGGAAGGGACACCCTGCAACCCGTGTTCTTGCAGTGTATCCACCAGAAATTCCCACAAACCAGCAGGCAGAGAGCCCCAAACTTGTGATCAGCTCTGGGGCTACAATAGGACCTCGTGTTGCCCTTTCCCTTGAACTTTGGGAAGATGTCCCTGCCCAGAAAGGGGCTGGAACAGCCCTTCCAACCCAAACCAGCCTGGGATTCCATGAAGAACAATTAAAGCAATTTTTCAGGCAAGTTTGATCCACTTTTTTAACAGGCAGACACCAGAATCCATTTTTCAGCCTCTTGTCTGAGCAGCAGATACTTCAGGTTGAAAACCCTAAAGGGAAAACACACTATAGTGGTAGCTGCTTATTAAAATACTGCCAATATTTTAATAATGTAGTGCCCAAGTAGTAAAGCCTGGTGGAGTGGGAGTTAATAAACTCAGAGAAAAATTCCCTGCACTGGGAGGCTTTAAACTGATGTCATCAGGAAAGGAAAAACAACCAGGCAAAACTTGATGACTCTGAGCTGCCTTTATTCCTACACATCCCAGCCCTGATGGGTGACTGCTTCTGAAAAACTGGGTGTCCCATGTGTTGGAATCAATGCCAGGGATCATCAGCTCTCTGTCCCATTCCATTTCCCTGCTCAGTGAGTTCTTTTATGAACTGTTAATCCTTGTTTTTCCTATTGAAATACAGATGTAGATTATAATCAGAAGTTACAGCCAGGATTTGTAGTTGTTTTATTATTTATCCAGTATTTATTTGGCAGTTATTTTAGACCTTTTCCATGCTTGCCCCATTTCAGTCCCTTCAGAGCTCCATGTGGATGCTCCTTCCCAACACTGGGGTGTCAAACAAACGTTGCCCATGTTTGTGATGTTCCCTAAAGCAGCATCACCCCCTGCCTGGGGCAGTTCTTGGAGCAGAAGATGAGACACACACGTCCCATTGTGGAGGTTCTCGTGGGGTCCTTGTGGGTGGTGTGGTAGAACAACCCTGTCCTTGGAGATCTTCCACTTTTTCAATGTGAACTTCTCCTGCACAAGAAGAAATCACCCATTTTTCTGCCTAGAATCCCCCCCAGATATTTCTGCTCCATCATTTTCCAAGGTGCTCTTTGCCACCTCCAGCCACTTCCTCCACGAGGATGCAGGTCATGACTGAATCAGGGGCTTTTTCAGCTCAGATTCCTTGAAATAACTCTGGATTTGAGGTGTGTTCCCACTGCCCTCAGGCAGCAGGAGGAGGAATCCAAAGGACTGTGCAAGGAGCCTGTGTTGAGAGTACAATTCATTTTTGGGTTGGCTGGTTCAGCCAACTTTCAATCATCAGATGGTCCTTAAAATTCCTTTACTCTTGTTTTTTTGGGTGGGGGGGTTGGTTCAGCCCACTTTCAATCATCAGGTACTTCTTAAAATTCTTTTACTCTTGTTTTTTGGGTTGACTGGTTCAGTCAACTTGCAGTCATCAGATCTTCCTTAACACTCTTAGAACTTGGTTCATCCCTGTTAATTATTCAGCACCTTAAATTAGACCTTCTCCCTGCTCTCTGGTGAAGAAAATGGGCAAACAGGGCTAAAACTGCATTTTCAGTCTCTTTTTTCCTTGATGTTTGTTGGTTCCATGCAAAAATTAGTGCATAAGAGCCTCAAGCATGAGCTGAATTCCTGGGAGATTCGAAGGTTGTATTCTACATCCTGATGAAACACTGGTTATTTTTAGGCAGCTTTTAGTCTGGGAAGCTTGAGCTGCTTCTCCTCAGCCTTGGGGTGGTGCAGACACAGATCCTGAGTCCTGGAAAATGTCCTCAATCATTTTATATTAATTTAATAACCTGGTGGAGTCCCCAGCCCTGGAATTGTTCAAAAATCACTTGGGGACATGGTTTAGTGGTGCTGGTTGAGGATCCTAAAGGTCTTTTCCAACCTTAACAATTCCATCATTTTATTATTTCAGACATTTTCTCTGTTAAGTGTTTCAGTCCCTGTGGAACTACTTTGTACCCTCAAAATCAGGTTTTTATCTCTTGTTTTGAAGGCTGGACAATGCATTGATTCAGAACTTCCTGGCATTCATTTGTCTCTTTGCTTTATACCACACATCATTTCTACTCTATAAATTATATAAATTCAAAATTATATCAATATATTATAGCAAAACATTATTCTATTGGACATATTATGTAATTTTAAATGCTATAAATTTATAAACTCTATAAATTATCATGAGATTCACTGAAAACTGAGGGGATTTTGTAACAGTTGCATGATATCTAAGGAGCTCTTTGTGGTTGATCATGGGATGCTTTAGCCCTGGTTAAGATTTAACTATTCTGCAACAAGGTTTATTTTACAGTATGATTATTAGATATTAAAAGTATAATTATTATTTATTACTATATATTAAAATTTTACTTACTAGTAAAATTATGTTTATACATTAAAATTATATTATTCAAAAGTATCAATTTTACAAAGTGCTTCCAAACCAATTCATTAATTTAGAGCTATACAAGGTTTAAAATACTAAAATTAAGAGGCTCCTGGACATGTGATCCCAATCAAGATTTGATATTAAATTAATTATTTGATTAATTTATTGTTTCTTATTTTTTCATTGAATTGTTTCTTATTAATTCCTTATTCAACTTTGGCCACTTTTATCAGCACATTAATTCCATTGCATCCTTTAAGCCTTGAATATTTAACTGGGCATTATTCATAACTGAGCCTTTCCTCAGCCACCTTTATAAAATCAAATCAGAAAACAGAATGAAGCTTTCCCTGAGAAAAATAGAAGTAATTACATGAAAGAGATAAAAAAAGCAGCAGTTAATGGAAAGTCTCAGCTAATTTTCCACTGGGGACATTGGCTGTGCTTCATCTTTTGAAGGAACCCCAATTAATTGAAATTAATCTGCCCCCAAATCAATGTTTCTGAAAATGTGTGACTGTAGAAATGACACAAATAATGGCCAAAAGTTGCATTTTTTGGCTGAATTCACAGTCCTGGAACAATGCAAACCTGTTAGAGTTGTGCCCAAAGGTTTCCTTGTGTGAGAGATCTGTGAGCACTGATCAGACAGGTCGGAATGGGCAAAAGAAAAATGAAACCTGCAGTGAGTGTGGAATGGGGGAGAGACCAGCATTAAAGAGCAAAATGTACCAGAGATTAATGTGTGCCAGTGGCTGTGGGTGGAGAAAGATGAAGTGGCTCTGAAAAATGTGTTCCTGGATGTTTCTGAAGCACCAGAAGAGCAGCAAAAATTCCATTTTTGTTGGGTTTCACAGGCTCCCTCCCCTCTCCTGCTGCAGAGGGGCCTTTCAGTTGCTGGGGGGGTTCTTGCCCTGGTGTCCTGGGCAGCCAAGGGGCAGCAGAGCTCCTGGGCAGCCCCAGCACAGCCTGGCTTGGGAGCTCAGAGCTGCCCAAAGTGGGCTCTGCCTCAGCCCCAGCCCCCGAGGAGGGTTTTGGCTCTGGTTGGGATTTTAGATCACAGCAATTAAGATGATTAAGATGATGCTCATTTTTTGATGAGGGTCTGATTACCTGGAAGGTGTCAGAGCTGCCTGTTGCACTGAACATTAAATGACTTCATCATTTTTACCCTCTGTGCTCACCAAGCCCAGGGTGGTGTTGAGGGCACTTTGATCAGAGAAATTCTGCTCCAGTGGCAAATCTGTCCCAGTTCTGTTGATGTTCCTTGATTTATTAACTGGGTCAATAATGTGAACTTCATTACATTTGACCCTCAGAGCAGCTGAGGGCCATGAGGAGCCAAACCAGTCTCTAGTTCTGAAAGCACTGATCACAAATGTACAAACTTGCATCAATATTTAGATTGCATCTCATTTCAACCACTTGTAAATATAACAGGGGTCATTTTTACTGAGCAACTACACAAAATTCTGTCGAGACTGTCCATTTTTGGACTAAAACAACTGTTGCTTCTTAGTTCCAGAACTTTAATTACTGTCTCAAGGATGGAACATATTCTCATATTGTTCAAATTTACATCTTCAGCATCACACTCATGCAGCTGTTTTTTGCCCTAACAGTTTCATTGCAGCTTTATTTTATCCACCCAAAATTTAACTGACATTTCGGGAGCCCAAGTCTCATTTTTGGCATTTCTCAATCTCTTGCAGGTCAATGCACAAACTGACTCAGCTGGAGAGACTTGACCTGGGCAATAATGAATTCTCTGAGCTGGTGAGAAAGGCACCTTTGCTAATACAAGACCTGTGGGGTTTGGGTGCTCTGTGGGTGGGGCATCAAACTTTCATGGAAAAGGCTTTGTTGGGTTGTGGTTGTGGATGAGGCAAAGGTTTCCCTGTGGAATTGCAGATTCCTGAGGTGACAGAAAATGCTTCATTTCCATCAGGCTTCTGCAAGGTCACAGAGGAACCTCCTGGGATCCTTCACTGGGGCATGAAATGAGGAGCTCAGCATAAATTGTGGTGTCAGTTATGCATTAATTTCTTAGTATCATTCATTATGTCTTATATCTCAAACATTAGAAATTGCTGTTACCAATTATTAGAAATTACTATTAGTAATTATAATAATTATTAGCAAGCTGTGGCTGCCCCTGGATCCCTGGGAGTGCCCAAGGGCAGGTTGGAGCCACCTGGCACAGTGGGAGGTGTCCCTGCCCAGGGCAGGGCTGGGATGGGATGGGCTTTGAGGTCCCTCCCAACCCAACCCAGTCTGGGATCCTGTGACTCCAGCAGAAGTAAATTTTGGACTCCCAAAGGAATTTCTGTCCCTAACTCACCCCCAAGATGAGAATTAAGTTCTCTGGGATTGAGAGCTTCTGGGATTGAAAGCTTTTGGGAGTTTTCTCCAGTGTCTGTCTAGAAAAGAATGAGGTTGCTGTTCCCTGTGGGTGTGTTTGTCCCACAGGAACAGTGTGAGGGGCTCAAACTGAGCTCTGAAGGGGGTCTGCTTTTAAGGATTGCTCCCTGGCTGTGTCCTGCAGGAGCTGGGAATGTTACAGCAGCAAAACTGCTCCTTTTGGAGTCCCACCACTGCCAGGGATCTTAGTCCTGGAAGGACAGGGATTATGGTCCTACAGGGGTGGAATTTCCTGTAGCTTTAGTTAAAACCCAGAGAATTCCTCTCCAAACACATCTGGAAATGTCACCTGGGAATTGGAAGCTGTAGCAAAGTCTCTCCATCTGTTCTATGGACAGTTCACCATCTCCTCCTGTCATGGACAGAATGTTAAAGTCACCTCATTTATTCTGTGAATGAGAAAATAGATGGGTTAACTCAGGGTTTGAATGAAAATTGATGCCTAGATAAACAGAATGACATTTCCACAAGTGACATGTGGCATTTTAATTGTGGGACATGTAAATACCCTGAATTCTGAGTGTCTGTTTTGGGGGTGGGTTGGATTTGTAGTCTTGGTTTTAAAGGACAACATCCTGCATTGTTCCACTGTAGTGCAGTGACCCCAATAATTCAGGACAGGGATGGCCCCATCCTGCTGTTAGGACCAGATTCCCTGAGCTGACTCATGTGTAGGATGCTGGTCCCTTAATGTAGGAACTGGAACCAAATGCCAGAAGCAAAATGGGCTGAGGCAAAGGAACAACAGGAATCTGTAGGAAAAGTGCTGCTAATTTAAACCCAACCTGGGAAAAAAAGGATTAAAAGGCCCTGGTTTTATGGGTTCTGACAGTCTGATTTGGCTTTTAATAGAAACTTGCTTTTTACTGGAGAAAAGTGTTCCCTGGAGCTGTGGTGGTGTGGGAGAGGTTCATTCCTTTGACATTCCTGTTTTGCCCTGGAAGAACCTTTGCCCTTCATGCCAAAGTGAAGCCACAGGCACAGGGTCAACAATAAAGTTCCAATAATGAAAGAATTCTGTTCATCCATTTGCCTGGAAACAGGATCACACAAATCCTGGGGTTCCTGGAATAGAAATTGTCTCTCCCTAAATAGCAGCTGTATCCAAGTGGCTTCGTGTCATCCAGGGAGGGAAGGTTAGGGTAAATCCCAAGGAATGGGGCAAAGATTTGACATCTCAGGGGGTTTTTCACCCTTTTTTTGACATTAGAAGGGTCAAAAACTGGCCCCAGGCAGCTGATGGGCAAAGGCAGCTCCTCTGGGAGCTCCAAGGCTGGGCTCAGGAAGGAGGAGGCAGCAGCTTTTTGGCTCCCCAGAGTTTCAGGAGTCTACAGGCAGCAGCAAGGCTTTGGAAGGAATCTGGGCAGGAAACACATAAAGGCAGGGACAGAAGGAGAAGGGGAGAGGATAAATTAATTAACATTAATTGACAATTAATGTCAGTCTTTAATTCCAACCTCATACTGGGAAGCATTTCTGTGGGATGGGAAGGGTGGTCAGAGCCTGGAGCAGGGTTCCTGGAGAGGGGGCTGATGCCTCAAGCCTGGCAGGGATGAAGGGGCATTTGGAGAGTTCCCTTATTCAAATTTAGGTCAAGTTTAGAATTGGTGAGGACTGGATGGTCATTGTAAAGCCTTTCCAACTGATCCCATTCCATTCCTATTCCACCCCATCCCATTCCTACTCCTATTCCCACTCTACTCTAGTCCAGTTGTGGCAATCTAGGTGGAAAATGCAAATATTCTCCACAAACACCTCAACCAAGGCATTTCTAACCCAGACAAATAAGTTTTTAATACCAAATGGATCAAGGTGCACCATCATGTGCCATAATCCATGGCACGCCATAAATTCCATGACAATGGTGGATTCTAATCCATGCACAAGGAATTTCACACCAGACTGAGCCATGTCCAGCTCAGGAGTAGTGTATTCCCTTGGGGAGAGGTGTCTGTTAATGGGAGGAATTTAAAAGCAAATTAAAGTTGAGAGGGGAAATGATGATTCTCCATAATGACCTCAGTCAGTGAACACCCCAAAGGAATAAAGAAACATTAATCAGCACAGGAACAAATAGTATAAAATGCCCATTAATCAGTTTAGCTGGAAATTAGAAGTGGGTTTAATCATTGAAAGACAACGGAATTTCAACAGGATCAGCTGAGGCAAAATAAATCATCCTTAAAATGTTAATTAATGGTGTTTTAATAGAAACACTTTGTGTGGCAATGTGGAGAACTGAGGGATTGAGCTCTGCTGCTGAGCAGGTTTACTGTTACCTGGTGAGGCATCAGGAGCTTCTCCCACCTGGAAAAGTGGGAAATCCCATTTCTTAGGGAATGACAACATCCCCAAACACTGGGACCACCTGGGATAATCTGAGCTCTCTCCCAAGAGACATTTGTTCTGCCTGGGCTGGGATAATTCCAGGACACTTGTGCCACAGGCCTTTAAAATGCTGGGATGGGATTTAGTCAGGACCAAATGGAATGTGTGACATTAACTCTCCTGAAAAATTCTCCTTTGTATTCATTTCTTTTCCAAAGGGTTCCTAAAGTTTACAAGTTATGAGAAAGAGCACCAGTGGTTAAATTAAATGAAGGGGGTGAGCTCTTCCTGCCAGTAAATACCTGGAAAGCTGATGTAAAAAAAAAAAAGACAAAGAAGGATGAAGAGGGAATTTTTTTTCATCTTTATTTTTACTAAATTTAAATTTGAATCTATTTTTTAATCTTTATATTTAACTAAGAAAAACTGCTATGTTTAACTGCCCATAATTATATCTTTTTTTTCCTCAGCCTGAAGTTCTGGAACAAATACAGAATCTAAAGGAGCTGTGGATGGACAATAATTCTTTGCAAGTCCTACCTGGGGTATGGACATTTATTTTATATTATTGAATTATTGGGGGATTTAGTCACCCATTTACCTGAATTTTCCTGAATGGGGACGCAATCCTCCCTCACAGAGTCATTAATTATCATCCAGAAATAAAAATGGTGGGATAATGTCTAAATGTTCAACACAGAAAATCTTCACCTCCATGGTGAGGCTTCCAAAAGAGGTGGGAATTATGAGTGAATATCCCTTGGATCCGTGTCCAGATTGAGAAATAATACACCTGTATGGCCAGGAACTCCAAATTCCAGCAGATTTAATGAATCTGGAGCTCATTAATTAGTTGGGGGGGGTTAGTTTGGTGCAGCTCCTGAAGGGGGGGCTGAGACCACCTGGGTCCTGCTCAGGGCCAAGAGGTGCTGAGATAATGGCCCACCCCCTGGCTCATCACTGTTTGTCTCTAATTAACTCAGAAACTGGGGGGTGTCTGTGCAAGTAACTCTTTCTCACGTGTTATTAAGTCTATAGGGAAGTTAAAACAGCTCGTGTACCTGGATGTGTCAAAAAACAGGATAGAAACCGTGGACTTGGACATCTCAGGGTGTGAAGGGCTGGAGGATCTCCTCTTGTCATCCAACATGTTGCAGCAGCTGCCAGACTCCATAGGTGAGAAGAACTCAGGCATCCTTGTAGCTTTTCCAGCTGAAAACTCAATTTTTATAGATGTATAGTTTGTAATTGCAAAACTTTTATCGTGGCCCAAGAACTGCCATGAAACCCCAAAGGATTTAGTGAAACCTCTGGGTCTGGACAGTCCCTGAATCCCATTTTGGAAATCAAAAATCCATGGGGAGAAGGTATTGATTATTCTGCTTTGCTGTTTTAAAAGAAAATGAGCAATGAAGGATAAAATTCATCTGATCTAAGTTTGAGAGTAAGCTCAGCATTAAATCAGAGCTTTATTTTGATTAAAAAACGTCCCTATCACTGTCCTAGACACAGATATTCTCTAAGATCCAGATCTGAGTAATTCAATGTTAGAAATTGTGGGTCTCTTTAGCACAGGGGAAATGACAGAAAATATTAATGTGAATTATTTTTGTATTATTTCTTCCTCACTTGTCCTGTAGGACTGTTGAAGAGACTGACAACTCTGAAAGTAGATGACAACCAGCTCACAATTCTGCCCAATGCCATTGGCAAGTGAGTATGAGATTAATGTGATTTTCAACAGTAAGGAAAAGGTGTTTTCCCTTCTGCTTTTTCCCTTCTGTTTTTGATTTGTGATAATAAAGTAAGACAAAGGTATCTGGAATTCTAAAATAATTTAAATTTTAGAAATAAATTTTCAAACTGCTGCCTGACACCCACTTTAAAACACCTAAATTTGGAGCACCAGTTAATTCTGTGGATTCATTCTGGTGTGAGGGCTAAGGAGGCGAAATATATTGAATTTTCCAAGGAAAAAAGATGCTTTTCTGTGTGAATCACTCGCAATTTAGATGATTAGAGCAGCAAAAGTTGAAGAAATAGGAATATTTGGGGGGGATATGCATCTGTTGCCATGGCAACCGCTGGGGTCTAGTGCTGGGAAGGAGCCACTGCCACCCTCAACTTGTGGAGAATTCCTGAAATATTACACTGAAAATCCATAAGGATTTGATGGAAATGGGGCAGGAGCCAAGGATTTCCTGGGAATGGGGCAGAATCCTGTCATTCATTAATTATGAGAGGCACTAATGGTTCCCTTTAGCTCTGGTGGTGTCAGGTGGGACACGATCCCTTGTTCTGCTCAATGTCTGCAGCTCATTGCCCACAAATCCTGCTCTTTGCTGTCAAATTGGATGTGACCAGTGTGTTTCTAGTGCATTCTTTATGTTGGTTCCCACTGCACATGTCCCTTCAGCAGAGATTTGTAATATTGGGGTGGGTTTTTTTTAGGATGTCCCTTCCTCCACGTATTTTGCCTCTGAAATTCTACATAAACTGATATTTTTGTGGGTTGCTTCTTCACCTTCTGAAATTTTATGTAGACAGATATTTGGGGGGGAAAAAAAAATCAGAATTCCTGGTCCCTGGGCAGGGTCCCTTCAGCCCCAGGGCTGCTGCTCTCCTTCAACTGCTCCCTCTTCGTGTTGGAGCTCAGCAAACTGCATTGAAAGGGGTTTTCTGATGCCAAGGATGTTCACTTAGACTTGTCCAGGAATGTGATGTCTGGGGAATCATCTCAAACATGCACATGTTTCATGGAATCCCAGATGGATTTGGGTTGGGAGGGACTTTAAAGCCCAGCTCCCTCCACCTCCTGCCATGGGCAGGGACACCTTCCCCTAGACCAGGTTGCTGCAGGCCCCACCTAACTTGGCCATTTCAATAGTATTTTAGCTGTTGTTTGACCATTTGGGAAAAGTAATCCAAATTTGTGGACTATTTCAGCTGCAGCCACTGAGAGCCCACGGTGGCTCACCCTGCTGTGTCTTTAGATTTATGGGATATTCATGGGCAGCATTAAAAGTTGATGATGTGAATCACTAAAGGACAAAGCTTTGCTCCTCAAATCATGGTGTAGTCATAAATTCTGATGGGCAAGGAAAGCTCCTGAGGCTCCAAGTTCTACTGGATGCTGCCAAAAGGTTGATCTCGTACCCAACATTTTCTTTAACAATTTGGGCAGTCAGTTTCTGAAACCTTTTAAAACCTTCCTTATTTATTGGATTGCACAAACTGAAGGGAACCCCCTTTTTTAACCTGCTATCTGTTCAGTGTTGTTTGTCTTGGAGCCTTAATTACATTGTAAAGCCCCAACTGCTGCTCTGAGGTGGAAATGCAGAGCAGAAGCTGATCTCCTGATATTGCCACGTTATTTTGGAGTGACTGGTTATGCTTTTTCAGTGAAGAACTCTCTCTCTAACAAGGACAGTGTCTCCCACATCAAAATGAACTTGGCTTTCTCTGACTCATCCCTTTGGATGGTTTCCTGCTGGGTCCCTTTCTCCTGAACAGTGGTGGCAGTGGGCACCACAGAGCCCATTAGTGTCACACAGGGACTGGCAGTGTGGAGGAGGGAAGGCTCCCTCCAGGGATCTGACACTTCAGCTCTCAGTCGATGGTGCTGCTGGGGAAGCACCACCCTCATTTGTGGAGCTCTTGTTCAAAGGACAGGCCTGGGGGGGGGGCATTCAGAGACAGGGGACAGTGCAGACCCAGCTAAATAAACCAGGGATTCCCAGTGATGAAGTTACTGATGGAGCCAAAGCTGGAGATGATCTCTGTAGGACCTGGGTGGGTGGGGAGGTGGCAGGAGGGAAGCCACAAAGGGAGTGGTGCAGGGTTTGGGTTGGAGGAGTGTTTTGTGTCCAGTCTGGGCCATACCTGGCAGGACCAGATGCTGCACATGATGGAGTAAACTTGTATTCCCAGGTTTTACAAGAGCATGGAGTGATAGAACAGGGGAGAATGGCTTCCCACTGCCAGAGGGCAGGAGAGATGGGATATTGGGAAGGGATTCCTGGCTGGGAGGGTGGGGAGGGGCTGGGCTGGAATTCCCAGAGAAGCTGTGGCTGCCCCTGGATCCCTGGGAGTGTCCAAGGGCAGGCTGGAGCCCCCTGGGATGGTGGGAGGTGTCCCTGCCCAGGGCAGGGGATGGGGCTTTAAGATCCAACCCAAACCATTCTGGGATTCTTTGCAAGATTCCTTTTGCCTGATGTTGGACACATAGTGGCTGTAGGTTAATCCTTAGGATTGAGGCTGATTTGGAAGTTCCCTGGGAGCTGTGGCTGGTGGAAGAGATGATCTGTGGCTGTCCAGTTTGGGCTGGAATTGCTCTTGTGTTCGTGGCAGTCCATGATAATCTGGCTAAAAACATTCCTCATCCCCCTCAGCCCATGTCCCGGGAACTGCCCCACTCCAGTGGGCACCAAACTGACCAGGCTGGTGCTTGTCTGCCTTGCTTCAAACCTGCCCACGATGATGAGAATTTATCCTGAAGTACAGCAAGGTTAATGATACTTTCCCTAAATTAGCATTGTCAGAATTATAGCTGTTCCTGTCAGCTTAGTTTCATGCATGATCCACAATCCATGATCCATGGAAAATCCCTTTCAGAAGTGCATATATTTTAGCCACAGAGTTAAAATAGAGTTTCCCACAGCCTGTGTTGGTTTTACTGGGGCCATCTCCACCTGTCTGCTGAGGGCACCAGGAAGGAGGGCACTGAGAACCTCTGTGCCCAACATCACCTTCCCAACAAAATTCCCTGGGCTGATAAAGTTGCCCTTCCCTGCCAGGAAAGTCCCGGTTGGAAACGTGGCATTTCTCAGTTAATTTATCTATTTTCCAGCTTTTCTGGTTGTCCAGGAGAAGGAGGAATGTGTTCATCCTGCAATTTGACTTTCCCATCAGGCTTCCCTCTGCCAGGGTTGTTTGTGTGAAAGGAAACACAACTGAGCTTTGCCTTCCCTCCAATCCTTTTGTACTTGGTTTGAGATGAATTGTGCTGGAAACAGAGCCTGTTTTAAGGAAAAGCTGTGACCAAAACCTGGCAGAGCTTTTGGATGGACTCCATGCAACTCTTACACTAATCACTTGGGCTTTTTAGAATTCAGCAATTAGAGGAAAGTTCTGAGGATCCCCTGGTAGGAAGAGCAATTTCTGGTTTCATGGGTCATAAAATTTAAGGGCTGAAAGATCTTTTTAATTAAGGAAGTGGAGTAAAGGCAAGTTAGACAGAAAGGGAAGGTCCAATCCTGCAGCTGGGAGTTGTACAAATACAAAGTCTGTAGCAGAGCTAAGCTGCTGATCAGATCCACCAAATTATTTGGGATTAAAAGCAGAGAATCTTCTGGGCATTGAGTCCCTTTGTCAGTGGTCAGTTAGGAAGAAAAAATTTCTTCCAATTTAACATTAATACTAATTAAAGCACTTGGGAGAAGGGGGGTGCAGCAGGATCAGGGAGTGAAGGCACTTGCAGGGGTCACACAGCTTCTAGTCCTTGAGCTGGATGAGCAGAGCAGCTTTCATTTGAAGAATTTTGATATCCAAACTGATAAGAGATTCAGGAGATACTTCTTCAGAATAATTGAAGATGTATTTGTACAGAACATATATGTGGGATATGTATATATTTATACAAATCACTATATAATGTGTATTACCTGGAATATTTAATGATAGATCCCATGATATTACAGATCTTAGATTATAGGATGGTTTGGGTTGAAGGGGCCCTTGAACACATCTACATTTTCCTGTTTGTAAGTGTTATTTGCATTAGCAGAGGACAAATTCCTGGTTCAGTGTGACCAGCCCTGATCCCTGTCTGTGTGAAGTCCTTGGAATTCTTCCTCATATTCTTCAAGTGTCCTCATGAGGATATTGAGGATCCTCAATATTTCCAGAAAATCCCAAGGAGGATGTGGCCACACCGTGGTCTTAACCTGCCTTACTGGGTAAGGTTGGTGAACTGTGCCCCTCAGAGTTCTAAAATCCTGTTATTATAGACTTTTCCCAGGGAAAGCATAGAAATCATGGAATCCCAGACTGGTTTGGGTTGGGAGAACCTTAAAGCTCATCCCATCCCAGCCCTGCCCTGGGCAGGGACACCTCCCACTCCCACTGTCCCAGGGGGCTCCAACCTGCCCTTGGACCCTCCCAGGGATCCAGGGGCAGCCACAGCTCCTCTGGACAAGCTGGAAATCCAAACCTTTGGCACTTGGAGTGGTTTTGGGTCGGTAACTTTGGTTCTCCTCTCCTTGCACATCCACTGACAAATGTGTTTCCAATTGCAGTTTGTCCTTGCTGGAGGAGTTTGACTGCAGCTGCAACGAGCTGGAGTCCCTGCCCTCCACCATCGGGTACCTGCACAACCTCAGGACGTTGGCAGTGGATGAGAATTTCCTCCCGGAGCTGCCCAGAGAAGTGAGGAGCTTTGAAGGGTTTGGGGGGAGCTGGCATTTCCTCCCCACCCAGACAGATCACCTCTCAAACCAAATGTCTGGGGGATGATGGGGAAGACCAAACCCTCCTATGAGCTCAGTAGTAAAACTGAGCAGTAAATCACTAAATTTGTGTGAAATTGGGAATATCCCTGTGAAGAGCAGAGTGAGGAACCCCAGGCATCCCAAGGGTGTTATTTTCTGGTTAAATTCCTTATTTTCTGCTCTGTCACTGCCAGCAAAACCCCAACTGAGCCACCTCTTGACATGAAAAGTGAGTGATAATAAATATTACCAGTGGGGATCCCCTCTTCATCCTTGGCTTTGTCATTCCCCCAGATTGGGAGCTGTAAAAATGTCACGGTGATGTCTCTGCGCTCCAACAAGCTGGAATTCCTCCCTGATGAAATTGGCCAAATGCAGAAGCTGAGGGTGTTAAACCTCAGTGACAACAGGTACAGTCCCCATCAATTTTTTTTGTAACCACTTCAAGAATTTCTTTTTTTAAAGAATTCAGACTTTTTCTTGTAGGTGTTTGTAAAAAGACATTTATGTGAAATATAAATTTTAAATATCTGTTATTTAAATAGATGCTATTTGAATCTAAATTTAAAGTGTGTATTTTAAAATCAAATTTATATTTATAATCCTATTTTGAAACAAAGCAATTGTTACTTTATTTAAACTATAGGGAAGGGGTCTTGATTATTTTGTTAATCTTTATGGTTTGGGCTTATTTCCACTCATATTCAAAGTTGAATGGGGCCAAGATCTGGGTCTTGGTGTGTTTTAATAGGTTAAAACCCATTTAATTCTTTTATGTTCTGCTGTTCCCATGCAAAAATGTGGTATTTGGCTTTAATATTGAATATAGGCTTGTAATATCTAATGATGTATGGGGAACCATGAAATACAAGCACAGGAGTTTGTTCTCCTGCCTCCACTGAAATCCAGGGAACATTTTTCATTCCCTTCAGCAGAGTTTTTTCTGTCAAAAGCCCAGAATCTTCTGTTCTTGTGCACCTGACTATGCTTAGATGAGACTGAGTTTCCTTGAGATTTATGCTCGTGGATGTGCCAAGAATGTGGCAGTTTTCAGCATAACCACAGAAATACAGGTTTGCTGGACAGTGCCACATATGGGGGGAAATTCCTTTTTCTCCATAGAAATTTTTAATCCTCACTCAGTAAAAATTAAGGGAAGGACTTCCCATCCCTGTGTCTGATTTGCTGTCAAATAACAGATGAATTTCAGCATAAAGTATAAACCATGAAATGATGTAGAAACTCCTGTAATGTATTTGTTTAAAATAACTTCATCCTCTTGGATTAATTTGTGCTTTGCAATTATGGGTCAGAAAATCCATCCTGGCTGGACCAGAATGGAAAGTTAAACTTGAGTCTGGTTGGTGTTGAAATTGTCCAAATCCCAGAGTGAGGAAACGGCTTCAGGTTGGGCCAGGGGAGGGTCAGGTTGGAAATTAAGGAAAATTCCTTCCTGGGAAGGGTTGTCCATCCCAGGGCAGGGAGGATCCCCATCCCTGGAGGGATTTCCCAGCCCTGTGGATGTGGCACTGGGGACATGGGGCAGGGGTGGCCTTGGCAGGGCTGGGGGTGCTTGGACTCCATCTCAGAGGGTTTTTCCAACCTGAACAATTCCATGATTCTGGAATTCTGTGATCAAATGGTGGGTGTCTTGATTTTGGGTTCCTGATCCCAGAGCTTTCCCAGGGACAGGTGTGTGCCTGGGCAGAGTCTGAAATGACACTTCCAAACCATTCCAGGTGCCATTCCTGCCACAAAGGCTTCTTCCCTTGCTGGCCCTGCCTCCTGCCCTGCTGTGTGTGCCCAGGGCTCTGGGATCCTGGCTGTGTCAGTGGTGCAGGTGAACACAGCCTGTCACAAATCCAGGGAATTCTCAGGGGCTGTTCCTTGGCTGGTGCCTTGTTGCTGTCCCAGGGGACATTCAGGGAATTCAGGGATACAGAGAGCCTGTTCTCCAGCTGCCCAAATCCCAGGATTGGGATTTCCACTGGGGGGAAGGTTAATTATGGGCCCAGCATCCCAGTGATGGGATGTTCCCTGGGATGGGCTGTTCCTTAGTGTGGGATTGGATGTTCCTTGGGGTGGCAGCTGTATTTGTATCTATAAAAATAGATATATAAATATATATACACAAACAGGGTGGGTTGGACATATCCCACCAGAATTTACCTGGTCAGTCCTTTGTGACCTTGTCCTCCATGTCCATCCTGGCAGTGCCCCTGCACTTCATTTCCCTTGCTGAGGGAACACACTGTCACTGGGCCTCTCAATCCATCTGGCTGGTCCATCACCAGGGATGTGGAGTTTTACAGAGGGAACCACAGGCTGAGGGGGACCTCAGGTGTCTGTGAGGGGACATGTTTTGCTCCCAGTGTTTGGTTCCCTCTCGTGCCTTTTTGTCTCTGTGGTCTCAGCTCCTGCACACTTTGGGTCTGTATCTTCTCACCACTGTAAGGTGGACCTTGCTCATCTTAACTAACCAGAAGCTGTTTTAATTTCAGGACTTCCTTCAGCTGTCCATGTTAGAATTCCACTTTAACCAGAGAAACAGACTCCAGCTTTCCTTTCCATTCCATACACCCTAAAGTTACAGCTGAACTTCTCACCCCCATAGCTGGGAGTCCTCTCTCCTTTTATCTTTACAGGTCCAGGCCTTTCCAACCCCATCCCAGGCTCTGGGGAGTGCAGGATTCAGTTGGCTCTGATGGGTTGGACCCTGAGGTGGAGTCTCCTGGGGGCTGGTGCAGCTGCCCCAGCTCAGGTGGCTTCACCCTCCCTTCAGTCAGGACAGGTTGGACTTGGACACCTGGGCCAGGCCCACTGTGGCTCCAGGAGAAGCCAGGCAGCTCTGCTGGAGGAGCTGCTTGGGCGAAGCTCTGACCTCCAGCACGAGTAAGGTGCTCCAGAACTCCAGAACGAGTCGCTGGGGGTGGCTTAGGGAGTCAGAATCTGGGATTCATGGAAAGCCAGAGCTGTCTTACCAGTAACCGGTGTTCTCCACCATGTGTAGTCCACATACACACCTGTCTCCCATCTGCTTCTCCTCTCTCCTCAGAGTCCTTCCAGGTCTGAGCCCTGTGATTGAGAGGTAGAATTGTTAGAAAGTACATTTGGGCTACACTTCTCAAAGAGCATCGGTTACTGGTAAGTCACCTTTCTTTTAGTTCTAGATTGTTCTTAAAGAGCTGAAAGAACCCTCCCCTTTCTGTGTGTGCCACTGCTCCTGTCCTGGCCTCACAACTCACCCCCAGAAGGTAGAAAAGCTCCTCGTGTTACACACTCCATCCAAAAAAAAAAAAAGGCTGTTCCTGGTGTCCCTTCTCTTTCCCTGGTTAGATATTTAATGTCACACTCATGCTCCTTCCCAAAGAGGGAATTCCTTCTGGCCACGGATTCCCAGCCGTGGTTTGGAGAGCATTGTGCTGGTGGTTCACCTGGATCAGGTTCTTTGGAGCTCTCACACTCTGCAAAGCCCAGTTTGCTGAGAGTTCCCCTGGGGAACTGTCACCAGTAACAACTCTCTGGGCCTGACCTGCTCACCCTGCTTGGGGCCATTGACCCCCAGCATGTTTGGACATGAAGCTGTTCCTGTTTGGGTTATTATTGGAAAGTTCTTCCTGAATGTCACAAAGTACAATGTGTGTATTGATGAATCCAGAAATATTCCCCTGGGGTTTGGGAAACTCTTCCCACTCAAATTGATAACCAGTGGAAACTCTTCCCATTCTCTGAGCCTGAGGTTTAGGGCACAACAACCCCAAAATGTAGTACCTGTACAAATACCTGGTGGGTTGTTTTACAGGAGTATGAGAAAAATGATTATTACCAAGACAGAAAGTTTAAAATTGTGTGTGTCAGGGGGCTCACAACAAAAGCAAAGACACCTCAAATTTGATATTTTTCATATACAAACAGTATCAATGACATTTTCTTTACTTTTCTTGCGTTCTCGGAATAATATTCTTACTCTTACATGATTATTACTTAATCTGGAAGTATTTAGCCCCTAAGGACTTCACAAATAATGCAAAAGATGTAATCTGGGATTAGAAATGGAAGGAATTACCCTAAATCCCTCCTTCCAGAGGCTGTAACACACCGGGCTGCAACTTCTCCGTGGCTGTGAAGTCCTGTGGGTCAGGAATGTCATGCCCAAAATTGTGCTGCTTTGGGTGGATTGGTTTTCTTCATTGAGAAATGTCTAGAACACATTTACTATGAGAAAAAACCAACACTCTACAAAGAACACAGACCTTTTTGCTTTTCCAAGCTAGTCCTGGGAATAGTGGTTTCCTGAGAAATCAATTGGTGCTTCAGGGTTTTCCCTTCAAAGAGATTTTTTTATTGCTGAGCTTTAAACCTTCACACTTATCAATGGCCCACATGATTTTATCTGAAGCAACCTCATTGATCTGAGTGCAGATAATCTGTGGAGCACTGAGAGATTCCTTTATTTGGGTCTTGGCTTTCCAGCTCTTTTTGGAGAGATTGAAAGTGCAACTTCTTAGGGACTGAAGTGCTGCTGCTGCAGCTGCTCCTCGTGCCAGGCAGCACACACAGGGCAGAGCTGGGGGGGATTCCAAGGTCCAGTTTTCCCCCAGAAATCACTTCTCTGGCTGCCTTCAGCTGCCCGAGGGATGCAGAGGCTGTGGATGAGCTTCTCCTAATCCCATTCCCAGACCTGGCTGGCCTGAACTTGCTCCCTTAATTGATAGAATGTCACATGTGGACGATTCCACGCTGCAGGATTTGTTTTAGGATGAGACAGCAATGAAAACTAAGTTTTGGGTAGGTCAGGCTCTCCTTCCTTTCTCTCATGGGGTTCATTCCAAGGGTTAAACATTTGCACACATGGAAAACTGCTCTGGCCTCCACAAGGATTTAACTGGAGGTTTATCTCTGTGTGTGGACACGTTCCTTTTGTATTTCACTTCAGTGGATAGCTGCTTTCTGGTCTAATATATCCTTGTTAAAACAGTTCCAGTGCCTGACCTGCAGTGAGCACAGGCTGCTGTCCAAGATATTCCTGGAGCTCATGGGAATGAGCTTGGGGCACAAATACAGCCCATCTCCCCAAGGGAGACACTTCCAGAGCTTTGCTGCATGGAGACAATGGTGCCAAGGCTTGGGGGGGGGGGCTCATCTCCCAGAAATACACAATTTTTGTGGAAAGGAGACTCTGGGAATGTTGGGAGAGGGACAGAAGGTTTTCCCACCTGGTTTTATGGAGCTTGGAGAGTCTGGGAGAGCCTTTGGTTCCCCAGAGTGGAGTTTTGTGACTCTCAAAAAAAGGGCTTTTCCTCTTTTCTTTTTGCTGCATCACACTGAGGTTTTGTCTTTGTTGAAGGTCCTTTGGTCATTCCTTCCCTCCAGCTCCTGAAACTCTGCACAAAAGTTGGGGGAACATCAGTCCATGGCTGGGCCAGGCCTGGTGCTGGTGCAGAGCAGGTTCAGAAGAGGGATTAGGGAAGGGATTCCTGGCTGGGCTGGAATTCCCAGAGGAGCTGTGGCTGCCCCTGGATCCCTGGGAGTGCCCAAGGCCAGGCTGGGACCCCTGGGCCAGTGGGAGGTGTCCCTGCCCAGGGCAGGGGGGGCACTGGCTCATCTTAGAGGTTCTCCCAACCCAACCCATCCCCTGATGACTGAGGAGTGACAACACCCTGTTCAGAGTGAGGTGGTGGGAAAAACATGAATGAGTTTCCTCAAACATCTCCTGGTCGTTTCCCATTCCCACATTCAAATCACTTGGAGGAAATGTGTTTAAATGTCTAATTAAAATGCTAATTTGGTTACTGCTTCATTTAATTTTGCCATTTAGGCTCACTATGAATATTTATGTTGGTCTAATCTTTGGTCTGACGTTTCAACAGAGATGAATTTTCCATGATCTCAGAGCGTTCCTCTTCCAAAACTCCAGTGTCCAATGAAAGGAGTCTTGGGAGCTGCACTGGGGTCTTTCCTCTGAGTCTCCCTGGGACCAATATTTTCTCTGTTTTCTGTGTTTTAAGTGTAATTTTGGCTCCATTTTGCCAAGGCAAAATATTGGTATTTCCTTAGTACCTTTAGGGTGTGATGTCAGCAGTTTAACGTCCCAAATTTCACTCTTAACAAGGATTGCCCTTAATAAAATGTTATATTTTAGTCAAAACCAAGAGAAAAAAGCTGTAAAATGGCAGCAGCCATTTCAGTATGATCAAACAAACAGGGTGCACACAAATCTTTCAAGAAACTGTTGTGGAAATGAAGGATTGATGGTTTTCCAATATTCTCATTTGCAGACTGAAGAATTTACCCTTCACTTTTACTAAACTCAAAGAACTTGCAGCTCTGTGGCTTTCTGACAACCAGGTAATGCCCTTCAATATTCACATTTTCCTTATCTAAGGGGTCATAGAAGGGCTGTGAGTGAAACCTGTCATTTAATCCGTGGCTGCAGCAGAATTTTGGAAGCATTTTCTCCCAGCCCAGCTTTAGACTTTGCTATCAAGGTGTAGATCCTGCTGGATTTCCTTTAATAACTTGGAAAAATCACCTTTGCAGGATTTATTTCCCCTGGATAAGCTTCTGTATCCTTACAAAAGTAGTCAATAAAGGGCAGGAGTAGCAAGAGAATAGTTCTTAAATAGAAATTCAATACGTAAGACTTTGTTGCCAGCCTTGTTTGTTCCATCCTTTGCTCCATCTATGCCTCTATTCCTGTCTCCCTTTTTCCTGCCCCTTCCTGGGTATTTTAAACTCCCTTAAAATCAGGAGGAGTTCAAACATGTCAAAGATGCACCAGAGCTCTGAGTTTTGGAGAAAACTCCTCTCTGTCCCTTTTAAACCCGAGTGTGCCTTTCTCTGTAGATTCTTTAGGGTTCTATTTTAGGGCCATTTATGTAACACCAACCCTGAGAAATGCAACAGTTCAAGCAGCAGCTGAGCACTGAAATAAGTCTTAACTGTTCATTTACTTTTATAGCTGAGCCAAAAATGGGAAAGGGAGGGGTAATACAAAGTGATGATTAAATTTTCATGTGTTAAGTTGAGATTCTTGATTTTTTTTTTCACTTTAATTTCCATTAAAAAAAAAATTAACATTTCATGGCTGCTCAGCCCAGGCACAGAACAGCCACTTCCAGGAGTTTCCAGCACTTTGGCTTTTCTGTGGAGTTGCAGGGACTCATTCCCCTTCCAGGGACTGTGCCAATCATTCCTGGAGTTGCATTAGAATAAATCAATCATCAAACCTCCTCAGTTGAAGTAAAACCCTCAGAGTGGCTCCTTGTAAGTTCTCCAGGGTCTTACACCAGGTATACTCTCAGAACTTGCAACTACTGGGAGTTTACTCCTCCACCATTAATTAAATCCTCGTTAGTCCTGACTTAAACTGGATCCCAGCCCTAGTGGGGGGGTTTTACCCAAAACGTGGGAAAAACCCAAACAAAGAAGGGATAAGATCATCTGGGGAGACTGAAATTATATATTACTTTTAAAATTAACAGTATTACTTTTTAAACAATATTTCTTAAAAAATATTAAAGTAATGAATTAAAATATTAAATAAAAATATTAAATTAAAAATATTAAATGTTAACATTTTAAATATTAAATATATATTCTAGTTTAACTAGACTATATATTTAATATTAAATTAAAAGTCAACTATAACCATATTACTTTTTAAATTAACATTAACAGCTATTGAACACTCCATTTAAATCTTCCTGGAAATTTTTGCTTTTTCTTTTTAATATTTTTCCCAGCTGGGGATTTTTCTTGAACTCCTGCAGGTGGAGACAGTGGGTTCTGCTGAGGATGAATTGTGCAGTGACACTTCATCTCCGGCCCTTTTCCTTCCTCAGCCTGGAGCCCTCCATCAATATTCCTGGTGGGAATAGCAGGAATTGCAGGAGCCAGGAATGGGAGGGGAGATATTCCCATCATCTTGTTTTAGTCCACAGGGAGTTTCCCCCCCCCCCCCCCGGGGGGNTTCCCCCCCCCCCCCCGAGGTGTTCCCAGTTTCTCCCTGGGTTTAACTGGTGTTTCCCTCTGCAGTCCAAGGCTCTCATCCCGCTGCAGACAGAGGCACATCCCGAGACCAAGCAGAGGGTGCTGACAAACTACATGTTCCCCCAGCAGCCCCGCAGTGATGAGGGTAAAAGCCCTGGGAGTCCTGCCCAGGCAGCAGGGGGGGGTTGGGGGCTGGGGGAGGAAATCCAGGGGGAGAATTCCAACCTGGCTCCGTGTGTGGCTCTGGCTCCTCACACCCAGGCTGTGGGACACACAGACAGCCCTGGTTTAGGACACACAGACAGACAGCCCTGGTGTGGGACACACAGACAGCCCTGGTTTAGGACACACAGACAGACAGCCCTGGTGTGGGACACACAGACAGCCCTGGTTTAGGACACACAGACAGACAGCCCTGGTGTGGGACACACAGACAGCCCTGGTTTAGGACACACAGACAGACAGCCCTGGTGTGGGACACACAGACAGCCCTGGTTTAGGACACACAGACAGACAGCCCTGGTGTGGGACACACAGACAGCCCTGGTTTAGGACACACAGACAGACAGCCCTGGTGTGGGACACACAGACAGCCCTGGTTTAGGACACACAGACAGACAGCCCTGGTGTGGGACACACAGACAGCCCTGGTTTAGGACACACAGACAGACAGCCCTGGTGTGGGACACACAGACAGCCCTGGTTTAGGACACACAGACAGACAGCCCTGGTGTGGGACACACAGACAGCCCTGGTTTAGGACACACAGACAGACAGCCCTGGTGTGGGACACACAGACAGCCCTGGTTTAGGACACACAGACAGACAGCCCTGGTGTGGGACACACAGACAGCCCTGGTTTAGGACACACAGACAGACAGCCCTGGTGTGGGACACACAGACAGCCCTGGTTTAGGACACACAGACAGACAGCCCTGGTGTGGGACACACAGACAGCCCTGGTTTAGGACACACAGACAGACAGCCCTGGTGTGGGACACACAGACAGCCCTGGTTTAGGACACACAGACAGACAGCCCTGGTGTGGGACACACAGACAGCCCTGGTTTAGGACACACAGACAGACAGCCCTGGTGTGGGACACACAGACAGCCCTGGTTTAGGACACACAGACAGACAGCCCTGGTGTGGGACACACAGACAGCCCTGGTTTAGGACACACAGACAGACAGCCCTGGTGTGGGACACACAGACAGCCCTGGTTTAGGACACACAGACAGACAGCCCTGGTGTGGGACACACAGACAGCCCTGGTTTAGGACACACAGACAGACAGCCCTGGTGTGGGACACACAGACAGCCCTGGTTTAGGACACACAGACAGACAGCCCTGGTGTGGGACACACAGACAGCCCTGGTTTAGGACACACAGACAGACAGCCCTGGTGTGGGACACACAGAGGAATTCTGTCATTCCCAGGCCACAGATTTACATTTCCTGAAGCACTTTTATTCCCAGAGTGGCTTTGGAGCAGCAGTTTGGATCTGGGATGTGAGTGCCCAGGAGCTGGGGGTGTGCAGCCCATGGTGGGAGCTCAGGGGTCCCAGCCTGGCTGAGCTCAGGATCTGGCTCCTCACTAACTCAGAGCTTTCACACTCTCCCTCTGCTCCAGGTCTGCCCCCAAACCCTGCTGCTTCCCCCCCCCTCATCCCAGTTCAGTGACAACTGTCGTGGTTTCCCAGTTTCCCCCTCCTTGAGTTTTCAAACCATAACCCAAGATTGTGTGACCAGCTTTAGATCCTTTCCATGCCCTGGGTGCCCCAACTGTCGGTTCTTTGCCCTTTCCCTGCAGATTTCCAGTCGGACAGTGACAGTTTTAACCCCACCCTGTGGGAGGAGCAGAGGCAGCAGCGAATGACTGTTGCCTTCGAGTTTGAAGATAAAAAGGAAGAGGAGGAAAATCCAGGGAAAGTTAAGGTAGGTTCTCCCTGGTTTGTTCTGTTATTCACATATTATGGACAAGGTACAATACACAGGTCTTGAACTGAGCAGTTTTTGTGTTCTCAATCCCCACTGCCCTGGTCCTGTTTGGGTCCCAATTGTTCTGTCACAAAACCAGAATTAACAGAGAATATTGGGAGACTTAGAATTACTGTCCAACCACTCAGTTCTTTAGAAGATGAGGAGGCAGCAGAGGATAAGGAAGAGTTTGACACTAAAATATATCCAAGGCCAGTTTGGAGCAACATGGGCTAGTGGAAAGTGTCCCTGCCCATGGCAGGGGATGGGATTTGTTTAGGTACCCACACAGGAGCTAAAAGCTCTTTACTGGAACCTTCTGAGAGCTTCAGGTGAGTCCCTCCAACCTCAGGTTGCAACAGCTCTTGGGGAGGTTTCAACATGTGCATTTTTAGCAGTTCCACCAGAACTTTGAGGGAGAAATGTGAAGGTTCATTGAAATTCCCAACAGGCAGGAGCCACCCCAGCTCTGCAGCATTTTAGAACAGCACTGATTACACAGATTTCACTTCTTATCTCTCAAAGTGAACTCTCAGCCAAACATATGTTAGGATAGATTTGGTAATTGGAATTGTTCAGTAACTTTTGCCATCAAGAATTTGAACTTTGAGAATCCTCTCTTTGGGGTCAGGGTGCTTTTGGTGGAGCATTAAACCCATGGGATTGTATGGACAGGGAATTCGGGTTTCCTCTGGATCAGTGAGGAAAATCTCTGCATTCCAGTGCTCTGCCCCTGTGGGGCTGTTCAACATTAACACTCACAGTGATGGCAGAGGCTGCAGTCCCTGCCTGGGACTTGTCTCCCAGTTCATTTTCCCTGACTAGTTCTAAGTGAGGGTTTGCTGTGACTTGGCTTTTGGCCATGTCTGTCTCAGGCCTTCCCCTTAAACCATGGTCTGAACTGTGGGACAAACCAGCTGCCACCTCCAAACAGGATTTCTTTGAACCATAAATCACCCAGAGCTTTAGTGATGCTGCTTTACAGACTCAGTTTCTCTTTTCTGTTGAAATTTTTTACTAACATAAGACATCCCAGTCATACATTTTAATGTTTTCTGTTGAAATCATGTCAGAACCTACACTCTGTAATGTTTATTCCCTTGTGGTTCAGAACTGCCAGTGTTTCATATAGTTTTATTTTCCAAATCAATCATAACCCTCTGAAATATTCCCACTGAGAGACCATTTTTGTTGAAATCCCAAGTTACATTTTTCCCACTGTACCAGGGAGCTGTTAAAACAAGCCCCTTTTTTACCTCCCCTACACCATGAGGCAAAAGCTGCTTTGTGGTAAATGATTCCCAATACTTTATCACATGGAAAATGGGGAGGAATTTAAAGTTGCAGCATTATCCCAGCACGCACAGATCACTCTGGGAAACTTAGAAACTTCAAAAGGGGCATTTTCTAGCAAATCTCTGGCTCTGTCAGTCAGGTGAAGCACCTTGCAGGCCTTGGGGACCTCCCTGTGTGCTTGGAGTCTGTTCTGCTGTGCAAGAGAAGAGGAAGATGCACTCGAGTGCCTGTAGGAACATAATCCATCTCCAAGAGCAAAGAGCTCCCAGGGGATCAGATCCTGTTGTCAGCTGCCAGCCACAATTCAGATTAATTGAGGACATAGGAAGTAGCTGAATTAATTCTGCATTTACACCAGGGTTGTTTGGGAAAGGGGGATTGAATATGTCAGTGCTCTTGAGCAAAGTGCAGGGCTGACATGCCATCCACTCCTGGGGTAAAAGATTGTAGGGAGCCACTGCCATCCATGATTTTCTGCCATTGGAATTCCAGTGTAGGTTGAGTAACTGAGCCCATGGCAGTGCCCAGTGCAGGCAGACCCCCCTGGGACCCCTGCAGGGCTCCCCCTGAGGACGGGCCCCGAGCAGCAGGACCGTGCCCAGGCTTTGCTTCGCTTGCTGTTTGCACTTTGTGTTTGTGCTTTAATTCTCTTTGTGAATGTTCAGGTTGAGATCAACCTCAAACGTTACCCCACCCCCTACCCGGAGGATTTAAAGAATATGGTGAAGTCAGTGCAGAGCCTGGTGGGCAAACCCAGCCTTGGAGGGAGGCCTGAGAGCACAGCACCAGCTGCCCCCCCTGACCAGCCTGGCAAGGAGCAGTACGAGCACAAGTGGCCCCTGGCACCCAAGGACATTGCAGTGGAGGTAATGCAAAGGCTCCTTCTTGCTCTCCACGCTCCCAGCTTTGAGCTCAACTCCCCCCAGGGATGTTCTGCACCTGCAGGAACCTCTCCTTCCACCCAGGAAGTCCATCCAGGTGGATGCTGAGCTGCTGGTTTTCCCAATGCTGCTGAATTTGGGGTTTGCTCTGGCCAGACCTGAACTTTGCTGTTGATTTATGTAATTAATGATATGAGAGCTGTATGTGAGCAGGAGGATGGACCTGAGCACCTTTTCCATCCCAGCCAGGTGGTTGTGTGTGACCCTGCTGTGCCTTTGGGTTCTGCTCCTCCAGGTTCCCAATTAACCTTGGCCAATGTTAATGAAGGCAGCAGAGCAGCTTCTTCCACTGCAGGGAGCTTTGCATCAGGTATCCCTGAAGAGTGGCTTCCAAGGAGTTGCAGAATCCAGCTCTTAATGTGTTTTCCAGCAGAGGATCAGCACAAACAGGGACAAAGTGCTATTCCCAGATAACAGAGTCATTTGGGAAGCTAAATCCTAAATCCTGCTGTTCCAAAGAGAGCAGCTTGATCTCATCTACCCCTGGACACCTGGCTGTGTGCAGGGACCAGTCAGAAAAAAGGGAAATCTTCTCCCTGGAGAGGACAGGAACACCAGCATTCCTGAAACCTTTACAAAGCCTTAATGCTGAAAAGAAAGAAATGAGCAAAAAGAGTCTCACATTCTTGTTCACTCCTCTGTTAATCAACCATGATGAGAAACTCACTGTCCTTGGAATATCCCTGTCTCTGGCTTGGCCTGTGTGCAGGAATTGCTCTTCCCAAATTTTCCATGTCTTTAGCACAAATGGGCTACTCTCACATACTCAGCTGGAGATGCTCTGTCAGTGCTGTGGGGTTTATTTGCACTTTAACATTTTCATTTCTTACAAAAACAACCAACAAAAGTTTTCCCTTTAAGATGCTTCAGGAAACTTCCTTCAAATTTAGGCACAGTTTCAATTAGTGCTGAAATGTTTGAGTTAATTATTTGAGTTAAAATATTTAAGTTAATAATATTCATGTTTCCATCTGAATCTAAAATCATAATTTCCACCATTATTCCTTTTTGCTCATTAAGTTCTCACTGTAAATCTGGTCTGAACAACTTGGGCTGAAAGCCTTGACATGTTCTGCTCTTGGTGCAGAGTATATAGGATTTATTTTGTATTATCTAGGCTTTGAACTTGAATATTCTTAAGAGTTTGCTGTGGGTTTTATTACCCCTAAGAATTACCCATCAGGAATTTGATCCATGAGGCCTGACAGAGACTTGAGGAGGTTGATCCCATGGCAGTGGTTGGTGGTGCAGCCTCCAGAAATCAGTGGCTGTCTTGGTTTGTTAAAGGAAATGTTAATTTTTTAATGACAGTGTGCCCATCCCAGGGAGCTGAGCCCCACAGGGTCCTGAGGGAAGGCAGAGCCCAGGAATCCCAGGGGGAAGGAGTAAATGGCAGTGCCACCGCAACCCCCAGTTCCTCTGCAGGGCCTGGGTTTGTGTGCAGGCACAGGAGCTGGGAACACACCAAAACCCTCCTGCAGAAGCTGCTGAACTGCTGCAGTCAGAGCTGTGGTAATTCCTGAAGTGCAATTAAATAATGGGAGTGCAATTTGCTCCTTAATTGTCTCCCCCAAGCAGCTGCTGGGAGCTCCCAACTCTTCCCATGGAGCAGTGGAGAGGTGCTTTTCATCCTCTGGAATTATAGTGGGGAGCAGGGGGGACTTTTTCCCATTTTAATTTCCCTGGTTCATAGTCAAGAGTAATGACACGAATATTTCATCAGCCAAAGAAAAGGAAAGGAGGGTCCTTGTCCCTCCCACCAACACTGACACAGGGAAGGTGTCCTGGCTCCAAGCTGGGAGCTGTAAATACATTCTCCTCTCTCTGGCCTCCTGCAGGAGGATAAAGACACAGGGGAAAGTGCAGGAGAAGTGTGAATGATTTTGTGAACAATATTGGCCTGATTTCACTTGTAACACATTAAATAAAACATAATTAAGCTCCATTTGCCTTTCAGATAATTAGGAGACATGATCTCAAGCCTCGAGTTAAAAGCCAGTTTGAAATTGCAGGTGTGTTCTGGTAGAGCTAAAGGCTGAAGGCAGTTTCTAATACCAAGGTAATTTAATTTCAGGTGCAATGCTCACTTCTCATCCCCAGAGACCAGACAAGGTGGTTTCTGTTCTCATCCCTCTTGGGTTGTCTTGCAATTAGTTTACATGTGTCTCTCCACAAACTGTTCCTAAATAATTAAAGGGAGCATCTGAAATGAGTAAAAAGCTGCATTTCAAATCCCCTGCACCATCCTCCACCTACAAGAAGCAAACAATGTCTTGATTAATCAGCAGTTAAAACAAACGTCTTCGTTGTTCTAAGTCATTTTGAAAGATGTGAGTTTTGGGGCAAACAGAATTCTGGGAGAACTGTGTGTCACCTTTCCATGAGAAACAATGAGCAATGCCCCAACTCAGCAGCTCAGGTCTTTATAGTTCATAGCCTTGGTGTGTCTGGATTGATATAAGAATATTCTAAGGATGTCCAAGTTCTCAGGGTGCCCAGAGCAGCTGTGGCTGCCCCATCCCTGGAAGTGTCCAAGGCCAGGCTGGAGCCCCCTGGGACAGTGGAGGGACCTGAACCCATTCAGTCTTTGTTACCATGTGGGGTTGGGTTGTGGGTGGGTTGTTTTGGGGGGTGGAAAAGTGTTCTTTATGGTTTGATTGCAGTGTGCTCTCCTTTGCTCTTCATTCTTCATCCAAGTTTCAGTAAATCTGGAACCAGCAGCGTTTGCATTGCTCCAGTTGTGACTTTGCTTCTCCTGATCCCTCCCACTGCCCAGCCCCCTCCAGCCTGGAGCTGCTGCCAAGCCCCTGTTCCTCTGGGACAGATCCATCATTCCCTGGCAATCCCAGAGCCCTGGGCTGCTCCATGCACAGCCTTTATGTTCTTTGCAAGGAGACTCCAAGAGTTTGGTCACGCCAGAAGTTCCATCTCTCCAGATTGCACTGCAATGTTCTTGTGTTCTCAGCTGGAATTCTTGGTGATATTCCTCTTTCCAGTTGTTTTCATGGTGCTTCCCTTGTGTTTTCTCTTGGGAAACAGCTCCCCACAGTTTTCTGTCCTCTTCCTGTCTCCTTCCCCAGTTAGTCCTGAGGAACAAGTTCTGACTCAACACAATTGCATTTCTCTCTTCCCTTTCTTCTTGCAATTTCTCCCATTCATAATAATTTTTTTTCCCTGTTAGTGACCTTTTTATTCTTGAGCTTATAAGAAAAATGTCTTCTTAAAAAAGTAGAGTTACATGGAATATGATTTAGGGTTTTTACAGCATCTTTCACATTCACAGCATATTCACAAATGCCAGAAGAGTTTCTTCAGAATTGCACTGCTTTTTGTAGGAAATTAATAATAATAATGATGGTGGTGGTGATTATGATGAAAAACAAATACCATAACATGGGAAACTTCATAATCCTGTATTCATCATCATGTCAGAAATGGAACCGCTGGTTCTTGCAGCAAGGGGGGGTTATAACTTACAGCCTTTGGAAGTTTCATGGCACCATGTTGGGATTCTAGGTTCAAGAGAAAGAAAAGAAAGAATTCCAAAAGAGCCCCCTGTCTGAGACAGAGAACACTCAGAAATCTCCTCTGGAATTCCCAGACAGGGAGCAGAAAGCTGAGGGTGCCAAGAGCTCCGAGGTACACCCAGACCTGTAACACTCACGGGGGTCACAGGGCAGAATTTCACAGCCTGCAATGCTGGGCACTCAAAAAGGAACTGCTTCTGCCCCAGTTTGTCCCACTGCACTGGGAGTGGTTGTGCTGCACCGTTGTGGGGTTGTGTGGATGTCACTGTGTCACCTGTGGAACCCCACAGACACCCAGGGGCTCTGCATGGGGAAGGGGAGCCTTGGCTCTGTCACACCATGGAATTGTTTCCCTCGGGGCCAGTCCTGAGGGGGTTAATTAGACTGGGCATGTCTGTTCTTTGCTGCTTTGGGAAGGTCCTGCCTCCAGTAGAACACCAAGAGCAGAAGGATTAAAATAACTGTTGTATAAATATAATTATGTTCTTCAAAGGTGGCAAAGATCCTACAAATCTCTGTCACTACACAAAGGAGTTCATGGAGAAGAAACCTCTGAAAGCTTCCTCCTGACGAGTAAAAACAAGTCAATTTTGAAAATATTGGAGCAGCTTACATTTTAATAATGGGGGGTTTGGTTTGGGTACTCCAATTTAAATTGTTTAATTTTTACATCTCTCCTTACTGACTTCCCTCTGCCAATTCACTGGAGAACCTTTACCAAGAGCATGTCAGGGCACAGAGATCCTCCCATGTCTCCATTAGTGTAAGTTCCCCCCCTAAATACGTTTCTCCTGACTGTTTCCTTCCTCATTTATATGAAGAATTATTGATTTTCCCTTACTATCACTCCAAAACTTCCTGTGTTTTACTCCATACTCTCCCTCTCCAACTTCCACCCTCTCTACAGAACAACAGCTCCTCCTCTCACAGAGTCCTGGTGGCATTGGCTCAGCTTTCCATCTCCATCAGATCCCTCTCCATGACTTTTCCCCACCATTCCCATGGGTTTCCCATGTTGCCCATCCCTCAGGCTCCCTTTCCTCCAGTCCCCTCCTGATGTACCAGTATCATCCCAGTACATGTCACCTCCATCCCTGTCTCCACAAGACACCCACCCTCATCCCTGAACTTTCTCCAGGAATAGGAACTGCCCCAGAATTCCTCTGTGTGCCTTCATTCCCTTCCAGCCATCCTAGGAGCCTTAATATCCTAATTAAAATTATGTCTAAGTCCATATCCCCCTTCCCTTCCACATTTTAACTCTGTTATTTTCATTTGTATCCCATTGCAGGGAAGTCTTTGAAGGTCAATATTTGCTGAACTCTCGGTGACAAGTTTATTAAATCCAAATCACTTTAATTTAGCCACACACTCTTCAGAGACGGGGCCATTTTAATTAAATTCAGCTAATTTTAATTAATACAGCTGAATCTATGGAGGGACTTGTGCCACAAATAACCAAACGAAGAACAATTTCCTCCTGAAATACCAGTTGTTTACTCCCAATTTGTGTTCATTTCTACTGGCAGCTTGTTTTTGTGACCTTGACTTCATCCAAAATGTTTACATGGCCTTGATGCATCTCCCAGTTCCATCTGTTCTGTCCACATTCCCAGCATGAGCACATCACCATCATTTTTAGGAGTGTTTCTGTAGGACTAATTAGGATTTCAGTTGTCACATCAGCACAATTAGACACTGCCCATGTGGTGGGGTTGTGGTGTTGGGAAGGGAAGGCTGTGAAAAGTTTTGGTGTTGGAGTTCGAAGTGGATTGTGTTTCCTGTGTTTACTCTTGGTTATTCTGTCCCTCAGGATGCCTTTGGACATCCTGGCAGTGAGATGAGGATAGGGGAGCTTCGTCCCTCCATGCCTGAGACTCCGTTGTACCCCCCCAAACTCGTCCTGCTGGGTAAAGACAAGAAAGGTACCGACTTCATTTGCAGCCTTGGAGATGAAAACGTGTGTGACGTGCCCAGAGAGATGTTCCTTGAGATGTTCTACCCTCCCCTCTGACTGTAAAACACACCCCAGGCATATCTGTGCACGTATATATTTACCTGTATCCCCACAGTTTCTACTTAAAATGTGTTTTTCTGGAGTTTCCTCAAACCCACCCCCTGAAAGCTTTTGCTGTGTTTTGTTTCAGAGTCGACAGATGAGTCTGAAGCAGATAAGATCCATTGTCTGAATAACAGCGTTTCCTCAGGCACTTACTCAGACTATTCCCCTTCCCAGGCTTCCTCAGGGTCCTCCAACGCGCACGTAAAAATGGGCTCCTTGCAGACCACGGCTAAAGAAGCAGTGAATAACTCTTTGTGGGGGAACAGGTGGGACATCTCCCTTGCCACAGCTTCTGGCTGCTCTTTGCCTTCTCCTGTGCACCCAGAGTGAGGAAGGGCCCTGAGGGGCAGGTGTGAGGAGCAGCTGAGGGCACTCGGTGTGTTCAGGGGCAGAGGAGGAGACTGAGGGGAGAGCTCCCTGCAGGGACAGCTCCTGGGCAGGGGCAGAGGAGGGGCAGGGACTGAGCTCTGCCCTGTGGGACCAGGGCCAGGACCCAGGGGATGGGCTGGAGTTGTGTCAGGGTGGATCTCAGGCCAAGGGTCTCCTTTGCCCAGAGGGTGGGTGGGCACTGCCCAGGCTCCCCAGGGCAGTGGGCACAGCCCCAAGGCTGCCAGAGCTGCAGGAGTGGTGGGATGATCCTCTGGGACACAGGGAATGGGACTCTTGGGTTGGGGGGATGGGCCCTGGGGGTCCTTCCAGCTCAGCACATCTCGGGATTCTGTGGTAACAACATCGCTCTGGTGAGGCTTTCTGTGCTGTAACAGAGAGCATTTTACCCTGTTCCCTCCTCCGTTTCTCTGCAGGCTGGCACAGTCGTTCCCGCAGCCCCTGGAGACCAAGCCATTGCTGAGCCAGCGGGAATCGGCCCCGGCCGGGAACCTGCCGCCGCGCCCGGAGCGGCGCCCGCTGAGCGACACCTTCGCCGAGGGCTGGACCGACGGCTCCCACTACGACAACACGGGGTTCGTGGCCGAGGAGAGCGTGGGGGACAACCCCAACGCCAACCCCCTGCTCACCACCAAGTCCAGGAGCTCCTCGGCCCACGGGCGCAGGCCGCTGATCCGGCAGGACAGGATCGTCGGCATCCCCCTGGAGCTGGAGCAGCCGACGCTCAGAAACACACACGAATCTGAAGTGCCTCCTCCCAATCCTTGGCAAAATTGGACCAGAACCCCCAGTCCTTTCGAAGACAGGACAGCTTTTCCTTCCAAACTGGAAAGCACCCCCAACACCAGCCCTTTGCCCGAGCGGAAAGATCACGTCAAAGAGTCTCCTGAGATGACGAGCACTTTCACTCCAGGAATAGCATGGGAGTATCACGATTCCAACGCCAACAGAAGCCTCACAAACGTCTTTTCCCATATCCACTGTCGCCCAGACCCTTCCAAAAACGTCATTTCCATCAGCAAGAGCACGGAGCGCCTCTCTCCCATGATGAGGGATTTAAAAACGAACAAGTTCAAGAAGTCGCAGAGCATCGACGAGATCGACATCGGCACCTACAAGGTGTACAACATCCCCCTGGAAAACTATGCATCCGGTAACGATACCGTGGGGCCCCACGAGCGGGTGGACAAGCTGCTGGGCGCGGAGCACGGCGTGCTGAGCATGTCCCGCAGCCAGTCCGTGCCCATGCTGGACGACGAGCTGCTCACCTACGGCAGCGTCAAGGTGCAGCCGCAGCACAAGTCCTCCGTCACCAAGAAAGTCTATCAGTTCGACCAAAGCTTCAACCCCCAGGGCGCCGTGGAGGTCACGGCCGACAAGAGGCTCCTGCCGCCCTTCCAGCTCAACCCCGACTACATCCCCCAGCCGCCCAAAAACCTGCCCCAGGAGCTGGTGAGCCCGCGGGGCTACCGCGGCTACGTGGAGCCCGTGTTCTCCTTCTCGCAGCCCTCGGCGGCCGAGGAGCCGCTGGGCCCCCCCTTCGGTGGGCAGGCGGCGCGGCCGGGCTTCCTGCGCAGGGCGGACTCGCTGGTGAGCTCCGCGGAGATGGCCGTGTTCCGCAGGGTCGGCGAGCCCCAGGAGCTGCCCCCGGCCGACAGGTACGGCCGCGCCGCCTTCCGAGCGCCGGCCGAGCGCCAGCCCGTGCCCGAGGCCCAGTTCCTCAAGCGCAACGGGCGCTACGAAGACGAGCTCCCTTCCTACCAGGAGGTGAAGGGCCAGACCGGGAGCTTCCCGGTCAAAAACCTCACGCAGAGGAGGCCCCTGTCCGCACGAAGCTACAGCACAGAGAGTTACGGCACGTCCCAAACGCGGCCGGTCTCAGCCAGGCCGACCATGGCAGCTCTGCTGGAAAAGATTCCGTCAGACTATAACTTGGGTAACTATGGCGACAAGCCTTCCGATAACAGTGATATAAAGCCAAGGCCTCCCCCTGGGAAGGGAAATGAGAGCTGTGCTAAAATGCCCGCTGACTGGAGACAACAGCTACTTAGACATATAGAAGCTAGAAGGTTAGACAGGGTATGTTTGGCATTTCTCTGCAATTAATGCCTTTAGTTGTGTGTTTCGGTATGTCAAACTCTTTGCACGCGCAGTGGTGACCACCAGAATTCCCAGGAATGAAGTTCCTGCCTTGGTGACAGAGGCAAAGGCCCGATGAGGGCCCTGGGGGGGCTCACGGGGGGTCCCGGGGAAATCCAGGGGCTCCTCTCCGGTCACTGGCGTGGGCACTCCTGCAGCACTTCCAGAGCCATGCAAGTCCAAGGGCCTGCGTCCTGCTGGGGGATGTGGGCGTGCTGCTGGAGCCCCCCCCGCCAGGGACCACGGGGAGCTCTGGGCACATCGTGGCAGTAAAAGGGAATAAAGGGAAACATCACCGAGAGAAAGTCGAGTGATGTATTTTAGCCTTCGTGTCGCTGTCAGTGGAGGGGGTTTAAAGGTGTCTCTTGACTGAGAAATATCACTGGGTCCCCACTGCCACTGTTTTGGACGAGGAATGTGATCGTCGCTCCTTTTAGCTGTAGGAAGTTGTGCTGATTTGCCTCCTATCCAAAGATGCAAGTCCTTTAGTGCATGGTTTCAGTCATTACCTATTTAATGACCTACTTCATGAATCGTATTCACTTCAGCTTCTGAAGTGGTTGTGAAAAGTTCCTGTCACAAAATGCAGAAGTGAGCTGCCAAATGTGTCCATTTACCTGCTTTCTGCCAGAGCCTCCTGAGTTTGGTGGTAATACACTCCTTGCCTCCCAGTTGCTCGGATGTGATGATATTAAAACATCATTAAGGGTCAAATGGGTTAGATTTAAAAGCAGCCTCAAAGGCTGAGCCGTTTCCTCCCTTCACTTTTCCTTGTGTTGTGTAAAACCCATTGGAAAACAACTAATTCCCAGGGAAACCAGTGCACCCCGAGCAGAGCCATTCCTGGTGCAAATAAACACTTCCCAGGTACTGTTTGTTTAAGGAATATCTTTGCACTGAGCTTACAACGTGTATCCAGGAATATCGAGGAATACTGGAACTCATGGGGAGCTGAGGATGGTGCCAGCCCTGAGCTGGCAGCCACCCCTGGGAGCTGGTTCCTGCTGGGGGCAAAGCTCTCAGGGTTGTGCTGCCTGGGGGAGGCTTTGCTGCTGAGAACCCACCCCTGGGCTTGGAGCATTTCCATGGGGTGTGGGCAGGAGCTGCATCCCAGCCGTGCCCTGGCGGGCAGGGATGGGCAGAGCCTTCTCCCCAGGGTTTGCCCCTTGGTTCCACACACAAACCACCCCGTGGTTGTGCAGCCAAGCCTAAACTGGGCCCCGTTTGCCAAGTGCAGAGCTGTAGCCTGTGCCAAGGTGCAGGCCCCACTCCTGGTGTGCCGTCAGCGTGGAGGTCCCTCCTGGTTCCCCTGTCCTGTACCACGAGCAGTGTCCTCGCTTTGTGTGCCCAGTGCATGCCCGGGGGGGCTCCTGACCTTGGGGACTCTCTGTTTGCTTAAACTAAAACTCTGTGAACTTAACCATGTTGATGTGTGATACTGAATTCGATGAGCATGTGTGTTCATATGTGTCACGTGGTTGTTTCCTCTACTCAGAGCGCTGCTTACAAACACCACACAGTTAGCCTTGGCATGCTGCACTCTGGAGGGGTTTCAGCAATGCATGCCGGCCGAAGCATGACTTTAAACTTGCAGCCTAAATCTAAATTTGAAAACCAAATGCTTCAAGAGCTACCTCTACCGAAAGTAAGTATGGCCCAGCCAGCAGCACCCAGTAAATTAACTCCTTGCTTCCTCCTGGTTTAGCTTTGCCTACTCCTCGTGCTTAGAGAGACCCAATCCAAAAAGCAAGGGGGTGGTGGGGCAGTTTTGCTCCTCGGTGCTGTTGCTTTCTGGATTGAGTGGCTCTCGTGGCTGTCACTCCTGCTTCCCGCTCTCCCCCAGCCCGGCACCATCATCTCCTTGAGCTGTGCAGAGAAATGGGGGGGGTGGTTTGCTCTGGGACTGAGCTTAGAGAAATTAATGTAGAAATGTTGGGTGTGCATTGAAATAGGCTGCAGGAGACAGGAATGTCACCCTTGGAGCATTAGTTGGCTGTGAGCTTTGAGCACCTGCCTCCCCCACCCAAAGCCTTTTCAACCTCAGTTAAGTAACACCAAGAGAAGGAGAATAATCTCATTTTTCACTACTACACATCTATTACCCACACATTGCTGACAAGGGCAGACACACAAAGCCATGCCCAAACCAGTGTTTGGGGGGAGAAGCCACAGGAAAGCCAGAGAGGGATTTCAGGGGGGGAGGTGCTGAGACCTTTCTGTGCATCCAGGTGCCCCCACTCCGGGGTCAGGGCAGGGACCCCCGAGCCTCCCCCTGCCTGGCCAGAGGAGCTGCTGGCACAGAGCAGGGGGGGAGTGGAAGGGCAGCAGAGCCCAGCTCCAGGCACTGCCATGGGATCAGCCCTGGCCAGGAATTCCCAAAGGAAATTCCAAGGCCCCGTTCCGAGCTCAGATCCGACAGAGAAGCCCAGGATGATTTAACTGAGTGGCAGCAGGTTGTGCAGGTTGCACAGAGCTGGGCCCTGCTCTGCTCCCTGGTGTGACACAGGCTCTGTGCTGGAATTCCAGGGAAAGCTGGGCCAGGGGAGCACACACAGGGTCAGTGCCAGGCTTCCCCTGCTGTGACTGGCTCCATCACTGTCACCTCCATCCCATGTGCCATCGTGTCCCTGGGCCCCCCATCCTGCTCTCTGTGCTTCTCTGTCCGTGGGGGGGTGGCACCCAGGCCCCTCTCTGGGGGCTGGGGTGACATTCCAGTGTTGTCTCTGCTTCCAAAGAACGTGTTTGTGTCCTTGGGTCCCTGCCAGGTCTTGTCACGAGTCCTTGGAAAAATCCATTTGCCATCCCCCCAGATAATGGTGCTGGTTTGGTGCACACAGCAGGAAGGAGGGCCTTTACAGCACTTGCAGGAATTTAGGCTGTGGATGAGTGTGGATATTAATGGGTGGGTGTCTGATGAATTCAGGAATCTGTTCAGAGGGACATATTTTGGGGGGTGCTCTGATGTGGATTGTTCTGCTTTCTATTCCACCAGCATTTCACTGCTCCATCCCCATAGAAACTGGGATGCTGAACTGCACTGAGGGGTTTTTCTTTTATTGTACTGTTGGGGAAGCAGGGAAGTGATTGTTGGATGAATGTTGTATATATTTACTATTGTCTCATTTTATTCCTTCACATGTTCTAAACAACTTGCATTTCTTGATGAATCCAGGCNCTCCCGTGGCCTGGATTCCAGAGAGTAATGAGTGGGGTCTGGTTCCAGTGGATGGGCTGCACATCAAGTTTAGCCATCACTTATTGTCAGATGTTATTCCATCGATTCTGTTCACTGTGAAAAATGCTGGAAGTGCTGCTTTTCATTTTTCACCCACATTTAAGAGATGTGGAGTTGGTTGCAGTCTGTCCAAGCTCAGAAAATGAGCAACATTCCAAGGGGCCAAATTCCTTTTGATGCAGCAAATGAAGCCACAGAATTTTCCTGTTGCTTGAGAAAGCAGAAAACAGCCTCTGTGTTTGGAACTGTCCCCTCTCGAGTGCAGAGCCCCCTTTGCAGGTCAGTCAGTGGGGAACCAGCCCAGACCTTTCCAGTTTTGGGACCTGTCTCCCAGGTCTTTTATAAGTCTGTGCTGTGGTGGAATCCATTCCCAGAAGTGTCTGTTGTCACCTTCCCTTGGGAGGAACAGTCAGTCTGGAGAGATTCCCTTTGGAATGAGCCTCTGTTCCCTCTCCTGCACCTAGAGGGTTCCCTGAGTTGATCCCTGGGGATGTGAGAGGATTCCCAGGGCAGCTCTGGAAGGGGTGGCTCCTTTTTCCAATTTAATGATGGAAAAAAACTCTACAAGAAGGGCTTGGGCTTTCAACAGTGGCAGTGTTTTTCTAGTGGTTTTTAATAGAAGGAAAATTACAACTTCCATGATTTTCTGGAAGGCTTGAATGATGAAAGAATTATAATCAAAGATTTCTTTCATTTTAAATAATCAGGGGTTGTATTTTTTTATTTAACAATTGAGATGTACGATTTAAATGACAAATTACTTCTATTTAAATTTCTGTTGAAAAATAGTTTTTAATTGATAATCTCCCAGCTTTCAAAGCAAATTTGATTTATTCCTCAGCCATCAAAGAACCGTATCCTGATTTTTTTTAATCTAAGCTGGAGAAGAGTTTCTTTGAATGACAGAGAGGAAAAATAGATCGTTTTTGTTCTTTGCAGATTATCATTAATCAGAACTCAAGAGGCACCACGTCAGTCAGGTGCTGTCAGTGGTGCTGAATTTTGGAAAGTCTGACCCTCATGTTGGGAAAATTTCCAGTGATGATAAAGAAATAAACAAATGAAAGAAAATCGTGATGGGACAGAAAAAAGCACAAACACCCTCCAAACTCCTGAAAACAGGAGTAAAATAACCAGGGGGAAGAGTGACAAAAAAGAAACGTGTAACAGGAGAGAAAAGGGAAAGATAACAGCATTTAGGAAGCTTTAGCTGTGTGTTATGGCCCATTTTTATTCGGAGAAACATTTAATTACAGGTTAATGTTGTACAGAAAATATCCTTAACACAAGCCAGGCCTATCCTCGAGAGCTCTGGGAGCCTCCTGCAGAGGCAGTGCTGGGGATGAGGAGTCCCAGCCTCCCCTCTGCCATCAGGGAATGTTTTCTGCAGAAAATAAAAGCATCTAATTCATCTTGGTGGCAAATACTTCATAAAAAAAACAACCAAAAAAAAGAGGGTTTGCTGCTCGAATGAGCAGCAAGAAAGTTGCAACTGTGGTGGAATTTCGCCCAGCTTTGTTTCTGTGGGTCAGTTGGATGAGTTTTCTCTTTTCCCTCACCATTCATTATTCTCCTGATGGCTCTGCCGTGCCCTCCAGGCTCTCTGTGCCACCAGAGTGCCCCCGGTGTGGCTGGCAATGAACTTGCTGGGGGGTGTGTTGTAGCCTGGGCTCAGGCTGGCCGGGGGCTGTGGGGGTGACTAAAGGCTGCCCTACGTTTGTGACAGAGCCCGTCCCAGCAGAGCAGCCTCCTGGACAACGGGCAGGACGAGGTGGCCGTGGGCAGCCCCTGGACCCCGTACCCGCTGGGCCGGCGGGACGTGCCCCCCGACACCGTCACCAAGAAGGTAAGGAAGGGGGCACCTGCCTGGGCTGCACCTCGCAGGCACTGGGGGAATTTGGGGGGTGCTTGGGTTGAGGAGCATCTCTGCACTGAGCTCAGGGCGTGCATCCAGGAGTATCGAGGAACGCTGGAACTCAGGGAGCTGAGGATGGTGCCAGCCACCCTTGGGAGGTGGTTCCTGCTGGGGGCAAAGCTCTCAGGGTTGTGCTGCCTGGAGGAGGCTTTGGTGGACATCCCTTCCGTGGAGCATTTCCATGGAGCATCTCCATGGAGCATTTCCATGGAGCATTTCCATGGAACATCTCCATAGAACATCTCCATGGAACATCTCCATGGAGCATTTTTATGGAACATCTCCATAGAACATCTCCATGGAACATCTCCATGGAGCATCTCCATTTAACATCTCCATGGAGCATCTCCATGGAGCATTTCCATGGGGCAGCTCTGTGGGGCAGCCGCTGCCCGTGGGGTGTGGGCAGGGGTTTGGGCCATCCTGGCCGTGCCCCGGTGGGCAGAGATGGGCAGAGCCTTCTCCCCAGGGTTCCACACACCCCACAGGGTCTCTGGGGTGGTTTCTGGGGGGGTTGTGCCAGTGGTTCCATGTTGGGGTGTGCAGAGGACACTGGCCCGGCCCCAGAGTCTCCTCAGATGTCTCATGTCAGTGACAAGGATAAAGTACAGAGGTGTTGGGTTGGTTCCAGCCCAGCCCTGCACAGGCACAGCCCTTGTGCTGATAAACTCACCAGAAACGGGTCTAATTGCTGGTAGCTCGTGGGGGACTTTGAATTCCAGTGCTTGGAGCTGGGCTGTGCAAACTTTGGCTGCTCCCAGCCTGGCTCAGCCTGGGAGCTGCTGGGTTTGGCTGCTCTGATGGAAGAGCTGAAGGATCCTGACAAATCCAGCCGTGTGTGGAGTCAGAGCTGGGAGGAGGAGCTGCACATGTGAGCTGGGATAATTGCAGGGATCGTTGTCTGTGTGGAAATCCATCCTGGATTGATTCCTAGGAGTGCAGAACACCGGAGTGAGAGTCCTGATGTGCAACTGCTGGGTGTAATTACCCCTCAGGCCATGATGAAGGACCTCCCTGCTGCCTTCACAGCTTTTATCCAAGGCAGTGGCAGGAGCAGCAACCCTTGGCTTCCCAGAACAGTGCAACCAGAGATCCACAGGGGAATTGCTGGAAGATGGGAGACAAAAACTGCACCTCCCAGGCCCGAGAGGAGGAGGGTGGAGTTGGCTCTGACAGCCTCATTATTTATCCTCTGAAACACAAGAAATGAGGATGAGAAATGTAAGACGAGCCACCTCTTGCCTTTTCTGGCATTTTGGGATCCCAGCTGCGTTGGCCCATCCACAGTCAGACACAGTGGATGTTCCTTCAGCGCTGGGACAGTTCAGCACCAACAGCACCACCAGGGCTGGAATAAATCAAACTGCAGCTTCTGTTTGCTCCTGAATATTTCAGGACGTGGCTGCTCCCATGGGATGAGTACAAACACTGCTCCCCTCCGTGGATCCAACATCACACTCTGGCAGCTGCTCCTGCAAATATTGGACTCGGAGCTGAACATAATTAACTCTTGTGCTGGGTGCTGAGGGAAGAATATAGATGGAATTGGAGAAGCAGCCTGAATAACAGAGGTCTGTTTCTGCAGAAGAAATAATTCCCATTTCCACAAGGAGCAGCTTCTCCCCCTCCACAAGAGCCACGGTGTGAATCCAAAGCAGGAGGGATATGATCTCCTCAAAGTCTATGAACAGCAGAGAGAAAATGAATTCTGAGGGCTGTTGACTCACCTTCCTCAGGAGGCTCTGCCATGTGCTGGTGTGACAATGCTCATCTCTCCACGTCACCTCCCTGTCCTGGTTTTCCAGCATCTGGGGATCAAAATCCAGCAATTGTTTGAAGCCAACAATTAAATTATATAAATACAAATTGTAGTGTATTTTGGTTTTCCAGTAAGGGCTCCTACAGAGCAGAGTCACGGGGTGGTCACTGGGTGTAAATGGAGGATTTCACTTGGATTTACCAAATATTGGAGCTTCAAAGCAGGAGGTGTTGTCACAGAAACGTTATCAGAGGAATTCCATGGGTTGTATTTTGTAAAAGCCACGTTTGGTCATAGGATTTAACCGATGGTGCTTTCCATACTCAGCACATCAGCCAGGCCAGTGTCTGTGTTAGAAACCTTATTCCAAATTACCCTCGGAAAAACCAAACATTGCAGTCTCTTCTGAGTGGGCTGTGATGAATAATCCACCCTCCTTTGATTTATTAAATGTTTTCAGACCACAAACAGCCTGAGCAGAAGCACAGACGTGACATGAGGAGAAGAACCTCCTGTGTTCCCCCCAGATTCCCAGGTTCCCAGTGCCAGGGGCACATCCTCCTGCTTTTCCCCCCGGTTCTCCCAACTGTGCTCCCAGGGCAAACCTCTGCTGGGGCTCAGGTTTGCTCGTAAAAGGGAATAATTGCTTCTTTTCAGCCTCCTGGCTTTGTGGCCTAACGGGTTGCGTTGCCCACAGGCAGGTAGCCACATCCAGACCCTCATGGGATCCCAAAGCCTGCAGCACCGGAGCCGGGAGCAGCCCTACGAGGGGGGCATGAACAAGGTCACCATCCAGCAGTACCAGCCCCCGCTGCCCATCCAGATCCCTTCGGCACAGAGCTCCCGGGGCCCCCAGGCCGGGAGGTGCCTCATCCAGACCAAGGGCCAGCGGAGCACAGACGCCTACCAGGAGCAGGTGGGACACGGCCAGGGCTCCCAGGGCACGGGGGAGCCTCGGGCAGCAACGGGGCAGCTGGGCTGGGCAGCACAGGAAAGGCTTGGGTGGATGGGGGAGCTCTGGGTGGGTGGAGGAGATCTGGAGGGAGGGAGGGAGG